>CM060912.1:399655217-399918109 GCA_030737875.1 Allium sativum | reverse complement strand
AAAGAACCAGCTAAACCTGAATACAAGGCTGCCCGTGTAGAAAAAGGGGGCACCCGAGTTTGAAAGTGAAACAAACTACGAGTCAGTCATGGGACTGGTATGAGAAATCTATTCAACACATATATAATATGGCCAATCACATGACCACGCCACTTTCGTGGAACGGGTTTACTCCATTGGATTGCCAGTGCTTTAAAACAAATCTTTCTTTTAAACATCGCTATGCTTTTTGTAAAAATGAAGCCATTATAAGACTCAGTTCCCATCACACAATGCAACGCAAACCGGAGGATAGAGTTTTACTTTATAATGGCCAAAATATGCTTGATACGAATAAAACAATGGCATTTGATATTATTGCTAGTGTCTATATGTTTTGAAAACAATTTCAAATCATAACTATCAATCATAGAGGACATGAGCGTCCCATGCCACTATGTCGCCAAATATATATATATATATATATATATATATATATATATATAATCGAAACCGCACGATGTCGTATTTGGAAATTGGATTTCCATCATGAACCAAGGCAAAAGATAGTCCTAACCGAATTCGAGACGCTCTAGCCCGTGTCTCAGGAACAGCCGCAACTGCCACTTGGAGCGACAGGGCCGGTCCACCGATGTGGATTATTATGCCTGAACTCTACGTTTCCCCGCCCTTTGGGGCGTCAACGAGCCAACGAATGACTCCATCGGACCCGGATCGTCCGATCAAACCGAGGCGCCTCGCAACAACAACAACCACATAAGTGAAAAGTATATAAATGTCAAGGCTGGTAGGTCACTGACACCACCCTAGCTAGAAAGAAACGCATGCCCTCCCTGAGGTCCTTCTCCCGTTTCTGGTTCATACCGGGGTGTGAGGCTCGCGAATTCATATTATACACAAAGCTACGCCACACAGGCGGTGCTTTGATCATCACCACAAGACTTTGCTTTTCAACAGAAGCCCTGATCATTTGCCACTTAGGCATGCCACACTAGCAATTCATGCCATGCGACTGATGTCCATCGATATACCACCTCTGAGCTCGTGCGTCTCAGAGAAGGGCGTTAAGCAAAAGAATAAATTCTCCGCCGCCAAACAGATGTATATTTAACAGAGATCAATCAACACAGAATAAAATCCAATGTCAGACACACAGTCCATTTACAAGTCCGTTCTGGGTCTGAACGAAACCGGAGGCACTAAATACCTCGCAAACCCATCGATCACCACGTACGTCTGGACGATCACCACTCATTATCCATATTTCGGGATGCCTCCCAATCAGCACCTCGGTTACCATCCAAACGAGGCGAAGATCTCCGGTCTTCGACCACCGTCTTCATCTTCGACTTTCAATCGTCGGTCAATTATTTGAAATGAGAATTAACTCGGCCTTTTCAAATAATTCACGTATATTTAGAATTTCAAATAAATTTATTTCAATGGTTAAATCATTCGACAACACCAATTTTGTTCTTTAACGTAATTTTCACACCAAACGCATTCAACCATCAAATACCACATAAATCGAGCAAATTCAGTTTATTTCCATTCCATATCGTTTATGATATTTTATAACGATTTATCGCTATTTTTATTTATTTTAAAATAGCCAGTTTATTCAAAACGACGCTTCAGGCCATAACGCGGCCGTGGCGCTGTTTTTCTTCAGATTTGATTTACACATATCTGAAAATCTAATCGTTGGATCTTCACAAAATTTACACCATTAGAAAGGTTTTTTCAAAACGAATCCAACGGTTCCAGTTTTGGGAAAATCCGACGGTCGGATCTCCCGGTACAATCGTTTGAAGTTTCGATTTCAAAATACGAACTGCAGCGTCGTTATTCGATTTAATATAAATATATATATATATATATATATATATATATATAAATGTAATCGTTTCTGGCGCTGTTTTTCATCAAATTTGGAGTAAACATTCCAGACAATCCAACCGTTGGATTTTTACAAAGTTGGTGCCGTTGGAAAGATCTCTCCAAAGCGAACCCAACGGTTGCGATTTTAGGGAAATCCGATGGTCGGGTCTCCCGGTATAATCGTTTGAAATCACGGTTTCAAAATGCGAACTGCACGGCCACGTTTCGTTTTAATTTTATTTATATTTATATATTTATATAAATATAGTTCATTCAAAAATTCCTATATCATTTTCACTTCAAATATTTCACTAACGCCTTTAAATTTCGGAAAAATTCGCCATAACCTCCTTTGTACGGGAAGGGCTGGGAAAATTCCCAAATAGCCACACGGGCGTCTCATGTCGAAAAGAAAAAGAAAAAGCCAAGCGGCTAGCCAACAGGCTCATAAAATAATCACCCAAACAAAACAGTAAATGTGTACCTATTTGTCGGGCACAAAATTTTATTCCTCTTCTCTAGCCCCTTTTGTTATAACCTGTTCAATAAATATGCATGTACATATATATAGTTCTTATCACTTATCATTTTCTATTCAACTTCATATTTGATTCCATTTGGTTTAAAAACACCATTCATTCTAATGTTGTATGTATAGGCAAAAATCATATCATTAGCTAATTAATGAATATTTCAACTCATATATATTTATTTGAACGAGTGGCTATTTTTAACACTTCACATTTCAACAATTCGTGTATATAATAAAAATGTGATTTTTATTGTAAAACAATTCATTTCAAAACACTATTATTTTATATAGTTGATAAAAAAAGGATTTTTATTATAAAACAATTTCTTTTAAAACGGGATTATTTTACATAGTCCATATAGTTGATAAAAGGTGATTTTTATTATGAAACGATTTATTTCAAAATATGAATACCATTCAACACATGAATTTCTAATCAACGAATGAATATCGATTCAACACATGAAGGTTTTCTATAGTTTCTATATATAGATAAAAATGTGATTTTTATATTTTAAAACACGAATACCATTCAACACATGAATTTCTAATCAACGAATGAATATCGATTCAACACATGAAGGTTTTCTATAGTTTCTATATATAGATAAAAATGTGATTTTTATATTTAAAACATGAATACCATTCAATACATGAATTTCTAATCAACGAATGAATATCGATTCAACACATGAAGGTTTTCTATAGTTTCTATATACAGATAAAAATGTGATTTTTATATTTAAAACACGAATACCATTCAACACATGAATTTCTAATCAACGAATGAATATCGATTCAACACATGAAGGTTTTCTATACAACGAATAAATATAGTTTCAGCAAATGAAAATAATTCAAACACATGAATATTATTCAAAATTTCGGCAGCATAACGGCAGGGTAGTTAAAACCGGGACCGTCCCTAGTACGGCTCCTCGCTCTACCTTAAAACCTCGCGGTTTTTGACAATGGGGATCATGCATCTAGTTCGCACGCAGGCGGCATGTATATATTTATTTCATTTCCACAAACTAATCCTATGTGGTTTCAACCAAATATTTTTCAGCCACAAATGGGTATTTTTCAACCACTATCAATCCCAAACAACCATTCGCTATCAATCAATTTTCACACCAATCACAACCAATAAATATCGTCCATGGTGTGTGGACGAGGGGCGTATATATATATATATATATTTATATATAGCAATTCACTTCTATTTCAACACATATATAATTTTTACAACGCATATATAACTTATACATCGAACGTACAACTTATACAACGCTTATACATGAGGTGTACAACGCTTATATAACTCATACATCGAATATATAATTTATACATCGTCGTTTTCCATATCGTTTATAAATTAGAAATCTCACATTGGGTTCCACTCCACCAAAAATAGCAGAAGGCTCAGAAAAATATGCGGTCTCTTCTAAAATGTAGAAGACGTCCACACGGCCACGATGTTTCCTGTTTCATCGAATTTCGTTAACCAATGAAAAAGATACGATTTTTTAAAAGGTTTGCAACACTAAAAAGTGTTTAAACAATATAAAGGAATTACCTTTATATGCTGTTCAAAACTAGGTCGAAGAAATTCGCGAAATCCGGGAAGAACTGGGATGATCGGTGGTTGCAGCGTCGTAGAGGGAGGTGAGGGCTGTCGATCGATGGTGGTTTGAGGGGGTACGGTGGTCTGTAGCGGCGGCGTCAGGAAGGTCGGATCTTTGGAAGGCCGTTTCTGGCGATGGGGGCGTCGATGGAGGCGGAGCTTGTGTCGGATTTGAAGAGGAGGGGGAGGCGGTTCGAATGGATGTGGTGGCGGCGGCTCTGGTGGCCTGTAGCGGCGGCGACGGAGGAGAGAAGGGGGGAGCCTTTATCGCCGTCGATCGGGGGGGAGGGGTCTGAGGATTTTTTTTTCTAAATTCTGATTGGTTGGTGGGTCTTTAAAGGGGTTTTCTGACCCGACCACCAATTGAAACCCAACGACTGTCGTCCCTAGCGTTTTACCCCCATTCCGAACACAATGGGATATGTTTCGAAGGCCCATTCGAATGTTTCAGTCAGTTTTCCTTAAAATTAAAATATAAAACATTCAATATTTAATTTGAACGTACATTTCAATTTGCCAGGGCCACAAACTGATTCGAAAAATTTCAAAAAAAATAAATCTAGCTATGTTTTGACGATACGGTCCCAACAAAACTAGTTTCGTCGAATTCTGAGACCGTTTGCAAAAAGGCTCATTTCTGGTCGATCCTATTTAACTGTAATTGACCAAAACACATTTTCCTCTGCCACGCTCACATACTAGCTTCAAAAATTATGAAATTTGAAACCTAGCGATAACTTCACATCCCGGATCTAACAAAAGTGGTTTCGTCGAATTCCGAGGTCGTATGCAAAATGGCCAATTTCCCGGGCTATATAAATTCCATAGCGACCTTTCTGAAATTTCATTTGGCCATAACTTTTGCTTTCCGTTATGAAAATTTGATTTTTCAGATTCGTTAGAAAGGTATTCACTAACAGATTTAAATATTTTTGGTTTCACTAAAATCCGTTTTGTTTTGCACCCGGTACAGTCCGACAAAGTTTGAATTCAGTTTTTGAAGCTGCAGCGCCTTTTCAAGCCTTGTCTATAATTAGAATTAATTATATTCGTTTTCAATTGTCGATTCAAACTCACTTTTCATTGCCATTATTTAAAATATTTATTTTAAATATTTAAAATCCATTATTTTAGCCAATTTCAAAATTTTAAATAGGTTCAGATTTTCTGGGTCGTTACACCTATACTCTGCCTCTATTCTAATTAAAAATAAAAATGGCATCGCTACTCTGCTAGAATCAAAACTAGAACTAGTGCATCTTCTTCCATTCTGAATAGAGAGAACAACTATTTTCTAATCTAATCGGTAGTCTACGCCAAAGGAGCGCTATTCAGTGTCAAAATACAGATCCCGGAAATCAAGAATCGTTCCCTTTTTGTGGGTACAGTTATTTTCAGATATGAAATTTAATAATTATCTTGACATTTTTGTGAATCTGGATCTGAGGTTATGCATAATTTTCTGTGGTTCTATCTTGATTGTGACTGTTTTGTATCTGTTCCCTCTTTTCTTCCTTTTTTTTGTTTATAGCCAGGCTACCACGAACCTGCGTCAAATCTCATAAGAGATTAACGCACGAACGCTAAATTTTGGGACAAATAATGGATAATGCATAAATTGGACATGACTGATTTGAGAAAAGAACATAGGTTGTAAATTAAGATCTAGAATATGTACATACTATGTATGATAAACTGTGATTTGGAAGAATTATTATTATATGATAGCATATGACTTGGAATTTGGAATATAATGCATGTTGTAATGCAAGATCTGATTTTGAGGACATAATACATTATTAAAATTTAAGATCTAGATTTGGGGCATATTTTATGTAACGATTCATGACTTGAAAAAGGAAAATGTGACTTAGGCGTAGAGAACTATATTATAATAGGATAACTATCAATGTGAATACGCCTAAAAGTGGATTTTTGGATATTTGGCATTAAAGGCTATAATTTGGCATAATTCATATGGTATATCATGATATGGGCTTTTAGAGAATATTTTGTACTGTGCAAAGTTCAACTAAAAATTTGGGCATATGTTGTATTATGAATTATGACCATGATTTAGGCATGTAAGTTTAGGCTTAATTTATGATCAGGCAAGATATGTAAATACAATTTTAGAAATATATAATCTGTTGAATTAATCTACTAAATCTGTTATCTGCTAAATCTGTTGAATTGCCTAATCTGCTAAATCTGTTATCCGCTAAATCTGTTGAATTCTCTAATCTGCTAAATCTGTTATCTGCTAAATCTCTTGAATCTCCTAATCTGCTAGATCTGTTATCTGTTGAATTGCCTAATCTGTTGAAAGCTGAATAATTGTAATTTGGATATGAAAATCCGTAGGCTCGATCTAAGATTGAGTAAAACATGGAAATTTGATTAATCTGCTGTAACCTGTAAAGAGGTTTAATATGTTAAATGGACATAATTAGTCTGATATCTGTATAATCTATATTGGAATAAATTGGCTATGACACGAGGTTAGACTCTGTTTGCGGTAGAAGCCTGCCCAGAACCAATCGGCTTAACCAGCAACCGCAAACTGTCAGTCTAATGTGAGAGGTCGTAGGCATAACTAAAATATGCTTAGACACGAGGTTAGGTCTGGCTTGTGGCAGAAGTCTGCCCAGAACCGCCCGGCACATCCAGCGGCCACAAGCTACCGACCTAATGTGAGAGGTCTATGCATTAATACTTAATTAATGCAAATTTAAGAGAAATGTGGTGTCTAAAAACGTATTGGGTGGATAGGGTTAAACCAACTGGACTGATGAATCTAATAAACCCGTTTCGTGAATCTGTAGGCCCAATACAAAGTTAGACAATCTGTAAGTCTGTTAAATCCGTACATCTGATTTGTTAACTTGAAAACTTGTTAACTTGTTAACTTGATTGTCTGATTTGTAAACTAGTAACCTGAACTCTGTCTAAAACTTGTAAATAAGTTAATCTGAAATCTGCTAGTCTGGGGACATAAGGTTAGGAGGGGAAAATACTTGTGTCATATGTTGTTTGGGACCCATATTAGTCAGTAACCCTTTCGGGTATCAAAACTTTGACCCCACACTATGTAGGGTCCGGGCACACTTACTGAACTAACTATAAGCGGTTCATTCTGATAATGGCGATGGGTGTTGATGGCGCGTTCCAACCGGGTCATGTGCGTGCATGGATCCGATCTGCTCTGAGGATGTAAGACACCGTGACATCTGTAAATAGGTCTGTGCCAATAGGTTGCCACTTTAGGGAGTGATACACCCTACCGTGGGGCCGACACAGGGTATTTATGTATTAATGATCCGATCGCTTGGGGTAGGACTTAGGGTACACTTAGTTCTGTCTATTTATGTTGGTACCGTCTGTTTCTATTGGGTGGTAACACCTGTCTATTTCTGCGTGGTACCGTCTGTTGGGGTGGTAAAGGCCCATTACTAGTGTACACCTAACTCTAACATTCTGGTTCAGTAGGGATTATTATGTTTCCGTCTCTGATTCCGTTTCCGATTTTGTTTCCGTACCTTCTGTCTATTGGGTGGTAAAGGCCCATTAGTTAGGTGGTAAAGGCCCATTTTTGTATTCTGTTTCCGTACCTTCTGTCTGTTGGGGTGGTAAAGGCCCATTATTAGTATTCTGCTTCTGTATCTTCTGTCTGTTCAGGTGGTAAAGGCCCATCACTAGCATTATGTTTCTGTAGAGATTATTCTGTTTCTGTTTCAGTTGAGACATTAGGGTAACACCTAATCCTGTCATACTAGTATTAGTGCAGAAAAGTGAAAAGCTTAGCTTAGCCTATATCATTCCGTTTCTTCTGTTAACCTGCTATTCCTGTTACGGTTATCTCTCATCCAATTTTATTTACATGTCATGATACTATTATCTGTTTATATGTTGAAAGTCACTAGACTCACCAGACTTATGTCTGACCTAGTTTGTTTCGCCTTTTTCTTTCTGTTCCCCCCCGGTTTTCAGGGTGGAAACATAGGAGCTTGATTTTGATTCTCTCTGCTCGAAGTGTTTGAAGTATTGCTTGGCTTTGGCTCTATCTTTCCATGGCAGTTTATATTGGGATTATGGCTTTAAAAAAAATTATGCATTCTGAAGGCTTTTGTACAAGACCGATATTTATGTACTTGAATTCCGATATTGTGATTTTGAAAGATGTAACCAAACTTATTTCTGTTTCTGTTGTAATAAAGTTATAAAATTTTCAAGTACTACTTTATCTATCTTGTAAATTTCTATTCTGTCTACTAAAAACGCTCCACCAAAGTTAAGGCATTCCCTTTGCGAGTGACCTTAACGGAGGTGGGGTGTTACACTTGGTATCAGAGCTGAAGGTTACCAGATTTGATAAAAAGTTTTTGAAAACTATTTTCAAAAAAGGTTTAAAAAGGAAGTATTTTCAAAAGTAGAGTTTATTTTGAAAAACATAATCCCTAAAGCCATATGTCTATCTTTCTGTCCTTTGTTTTGAATTTTTCCTTTTCTTTCGTTTCAGCATGTCTGGGGGTCTTAACTTTCCAGAGGGCGTACCGATACCTGGCTGGTTCAGGAGCTACCTAGAAGCTAGGGTTAATGATGCAGGCCCAATAGACGTCCCTCCTCCCCCAACTGCAGCGGTTCATTCTCCTCCTCTTCCGCGCGTGAACACTTTCCCGAAGATATGTAGAGACTTTCGAGCCATGGGTGGGGAGAACTTTAATGGAACTGAATCCTTCGTGGAGGCAAGGAACTGGCTCAAAGAAACTGATGATTTGTTCGTTATCTTCAAGGTGGACGATAGGCAGAAGATACAGTTGGCGGTATGGTTGCTTAAGGACGAAGCTTCTTTTTGGTGGGAGGTCACAAATGGAGAGAGTCCGGTAGAGACATGGATGGATTTCAGGCATAGGTTCGAGATGAAATTTCTCTCACGAGCGGAAGAGAGCCTATATGTAGAGAGGTTCCTGGCGTTGAAGCCGGGGAATTTATCAGTGAGAGATACGTCAACAAGTTTAATCAGGTGGCGAGATTTGGCTTAAATTTGGTAAATACACCGCATAAGAAGGCACTAAGGTTTGCAAAAGGTTTGAATGAGCTGCTACACGGATTGGCGATGTCCCATATTCCTATGGGGGCAACCTTCGAGAAATTGGTGGACATGGCGTTAATGCATGAAGAGGAAGCGGAAAGTAAAAAGAAAGAGGAAAAGCTTGAAGAACAACAGAATAAGAAGGCAGGGCCCAAAAAGGAAACACAAAAAAAGGATGAGAAGTCTAAAGATAAGAAGGAGAAGAAGTGCTTTACTTGTGAAAGCTCGAACCATTTGAACAAGGATTGCAGAAAGAGGAAGGGCACTTGCTTCAACTGTGGAGAAATGGGGCACTTCACTAGGGACTGTCCGAAGAAACGAGGGCAAGGGCAGAGGACAGGTCCTACTTCTGGAGGGCAAGCAAATACCCTCGAGGCTGGTGGATATGATAGAAATAGGAAAACTTTTTGTAGAAGGTTTAATTTCCTTATCTGATTTTTGAGTTAAAAACTCTTTCTGATTCTAGCATTTTGATTCTGTAATTGATACTCTGCACTTTAATACTAGTCTTGTTTCTGATCCTGCTGTAGACTCACACCCATAAGGGTTATGACTCATCTATTTGTGGTAATTAAGTTGGGGTTTGAGGGTATCTGTGTTGGGCGTTAAGTTGACTATGACACATACATTCTGGGTTTTTTTCATGCTTAGTTTCCTAAGAATCATTTGGTAATCTGATCTGTACTAGTAGTCTGTAAGTATCTGAATATTTCTGATAAGGTTAAGGGTTTTTACTCGAAGCGTGAAGTAGATTTCCAGTTGGACATTTGTTTAATGAGAGTAGTTCTCTGAGTGTCAATCTGATGTTGATTTTAGTCTTCGGGGTTGATACTTAGGGAATTATTTTCTTAACCGATGTCTAATAGGAACAGAGCTCTTGTTTAATTGTACTTGCTTTTGTCACTCAGTTGTATCATATCGATCGAATCTTCGACCTTTAGGTAGAAACTAATGGGTGTAAACATGTGTTTGAGACATGTTATGTTTGATGGTTGCAAGTGGATGCAAGTGGTTGCTAGTGGTTGCTCATGGATACATATACACACACTAGGCACTAGATCGGCTCGAAAACACTCTCATACTGCATATGGATGTGTGTGCATTTTTATGGATGCAAAATGGTTGACTCAGCACATGGATGTTGCATATGAATGAACGGTTGTCCACTCATATAGAAATGATATGTATCAAATAGGAAAATTGCATACATGTTGGACTCATGACACTGACATAATTCGCATTAAGGAGGTCAACTGAATCAGTGGACCGCCTGATCTTTGCATTAGATAAGGAACATATACACACACTTTTGCATATGTTCACACAACATTAGAAGTTTTCTAAGGACAATGGATGCTTGTGGATGATGGTTGAGTAGATGGGTGATTGTATGGTAGGACACATTCTTCTTAACTAGAAGATTTCGGGGACAAAATCCTTTAAGGAGGGGAGAATGTAACACCCCATATTTTCTGTGAACATAAGAGTAACAAATCAGAGAATAATTAAGTTGTAACAAAATAATTAAGGGAAAGGGTTACGCCATTGCGTTCGTCTCGAAATTCTGCTTGGAATATAGTCCAAGTTTGCGTAAATCGGACTCCGTATGAAGAAGATATGGCCTTCGGAAGTTTCAATAAAAACCAGCCCGAAATTCAAAAATTCAGATTTCGAAATTCAAAACAGACACACGGGCTGGGCGGGAAAATTCCCGCCCAGGACCTAGGACCCAGGTCGACACAAGGGTCGACCTGGGTAAACAGATCGACACTAGGGTCGACCTCACTCCCCCCTTTCCAGATCTGGAGACAGATCCATTTTTCTGCACCTGGACGCCTTTCTGGCTGGATTCATGAGCACTGACCTATTTAAACACCCCCAAACCTAGCTTTCTCTCCACACAATTTCATTCTGCCTATACGCTGCCTCTATTCTAATTAAAAATAAAAATGGCGTCGCTACTCTGCTAGAATCAAAACTAGAACTAGTGCATCTTCTTCCATTCTGAATAGAGAGAACAACTATTTTCTAATCTAATTGATAGTCTACGCCAAAGGAGCGCTATTCAGTGTCAGAATACAGATCCCGGAAATCAAGAATCGTTCCCTTTTTGTGAGTACAGTTATTTTCAGATATGAAATTTAATAATTATTTTGACATTTTTGTGAATCTGGATCTGAGGTTATGCATACTTTTCTGTGGATCTATCTTGATTGTGACTGTTCTGTATCTGTTCCCTCTTTTCTTCCTTTTTTTTACAGCCAGGCTACCACGAGCCTGCGTAAAATCTCATAAGAGATTAACGCACGAACGCTCAATTTTGGGACAAATAATGGATAATGCATAAATTGGACATGACCGATCTTTGACTGATTTGAGAAAAGAACATAGGTTGTAAATTAAGATCTAGAATCAGTACATATTATATATGATAGACTGTGATTTGGAAGAATTATTATTATATGATAGCATATGACTTGGAATTTGGAATATAATGCATGTTATAATGCAAGATATGATTTTGAGGACATAATGCATGATTAAAATTTAAGATCTTGATTTTGGGCATATTTTATGTAACGATTAATGACTTGAAAAAGGAATATGTGACTTAGGCGTAGAGACCTATATTATAATAGGATAACTATCAATGTGAATATGCCTAAAAGTATATTTTTGGATATTTGGCATTAAAGGCTATAATTTGGCATAATTCATATGGTATATCATGATTTGGGCTTTTAGAGAATATTTTGTACTGTGCAAAGTTTAACTAAAAATTTGGGCATATGTTGTATTATGAATTATGACCATGATTTAGGCATGTAAGTTTAGGCTTAATTTATGATTAGGCAAGATATGTAAATAGAATTTTAGAAATATATAATCTATTGAATTAATCTACTAAATCTGTTGAATTGCCTAATCTGCTAAATCTGTTATCCGCTAAATCTGTTGAATTGCCTAATCTGCTAAATCTGTTGAATTGCCTAATCTGCTAGATCTGTTATCTTTTGAATTGCCTAATCTGTTGAAAGCTGAATAATTGTAATTTGGATATGAAAATCCATAGGCTCGATCTAAGATTGAGTAAAACATGGAAGTTTGATTAATCTGCTGGAACCTGTAAAGAAGTTTAATCTGTTAAATGGAGATAATTAGTCTGATATCTGTATAATCTGTATTGGAATAAATTGGCTATGACACGAAGTTAGACTCTGTTTGCGGTAGAAGCCTGCCCGGAACCAACCGGCTTAACCAGCAACCGCAAACTGTCAGTCTAATGTGAGAGGTCGTAGGCATAACTAAAATATGCTTAGACACGAGGTTAGGTCTGGCTTGTGGCAGAAGTCTGCCTGGAACCGCCCGGCACATCCAGCGGCCACAAGCTACCGACCTAATGTGAGAGGTCTATGCATTAATACTTAATTAATGCAAATTTAAGAGAAATGTGGTGTCTAAAAACGTGTTGGGTGGATAGGGTTAAACCAACTGGACTGATGAATCTAATAAACCCGTTTCGTGAATCTGTAGGCCCAATACAAAGTTAGACAATCTGTAAGTCTGTTAAATACGTACATCTGATCTGTTATCCTGAAAACTTGTTAACTTGATTGTCTGATCTATGAACTAGTAATCTGAACTCTGTCTGAAACTTGTAAACAAGTTAATATGAAATCTACTAGTCTGGAGACACAAGGTTAGGAGGGGAAATACTTTTGTCATATGTTGTTTGGGACCCATATTAGTCAGTAACCCTTTCTGGTATCAAAACTTTGACCCAACACTATGTAAGGGTCCGGGCACACTTACTGAACTAATTATAAGCGGTCCATTCTGATAATGGCGAGGGGTGTTGATGGCGCGCTCCAACCAGGTCATGTGCGTACATGGATCCGGCTTTCTCTGAGGATGTATGACACCGTGACATCTGTAAATAGGTCTGTGCCAATAGGTTGCCACTTTAGGGAGTGATACACCCTACCGTGGGGCCGACACAGGGTATTTATGTATTAGGGAGCCGATCGCTTGGGGTAGGACTTAGGATACACTTAGTTCTGTCTATTTCTATTGGTACCGTCTGTTTCTGTTGGGTGGTAACACCTGTCTATTTCTGCGTGGTACCGTCTGTTGGGGGTGGTAAAGGCCCATTACTAGTGCACACCTAATTCTAACATTCTGTTTCCGTAGGGATTATTCTATTTTCGTCTCCGATTCCCTTTCCAAATCTGTTTCCGTACCTTCTGTTTGTTGGGGTGGTAAAGGCTCATTAGTTGGGTGGTAAAGGCCCATTTTTAGTATTCTGTTTCCGTACCTTCTGTCTATTAGGGTGGTAAAGGCCCATTATTAGTATTCTGCTTCTGTACCTTCTGTCTGTTCAGGTGGTAAAGGCCCATTACTAGCATTCTGTTTCTGTAGAGGTTATTTTGTTTCCGTTTCTGTTTCAGTTGAGACATTAGGGTAACACCTAATCCTGTATATACTCGTATTAGTGCAGAAAAGTGAAAAGCTTAGCTTAGCATATATCATTCCGTTTCTTCTGTTAACCTGCTATTCCTGTTATGGTTATCTCTCATCCAGTTTTATTTACATGTCATGATACTATTATCTGTTTATATGCTGAAAGTCACTGGACTCACCAGACTTATGTCTGACCTAGTTTGTTTCGCCTCTTTTCTTTCCGCCCCCCTAGGTTTTCAGGGTGGAAACATAGGAGCTTGATTCAGATTTTCTCTGCTTGAAGTGTTTGAAGTATTTCTTGGCTTTGGCTCTATCTTTCCATGGCAATTTATATTTGGGATTATGGCTTTAAAAAAACTATGCATTCTGAAGGCTTTTGTACAAGACCGATATTTATGTACTTGAATTCCGATATTGTGATTTTGAAAGATGTAACCAAACTTATTTCTGTTTATGTTGTAATAAAGTTATAAATTTTTCAAGTACTACTTTATCTATCTTGTAAATTTCTGTTCTGTCTACTAAAAACGCTCCACCAAAGTTAAGGCATTCCCTTTGCGAGTGACCTTAACGGAGGTGGGGTGTTACAAGTACCATGAAGATTTCGCATCCCGAAGTCTATCCCACACAATATGATTCCCAAGTCAGTATAATTCGTACCCACTCAACGACTCCCGAGGTCGGTGTATTTCCTTCACTTGCCATTTTTCGTATCTCGTAATCCTTTTACATTTTATATCTAACGCACAACCCACTTTTCGTATCACACACACAACCCATTTTTCGTGTCCTACAACTTCGTCTCGACCACTAATAACCATGGATACAAAGTCGTAGCATGCTTCCAGGGCATGAAATTACGAAGTCACCAAGAACTCCAAACACAAAGTTGCATAGCCTCCATTATGTGAAGTCACCCAGATACGAAGGCATCAAGTTTCATAGCTTCGAAAGAAGCAGCTAAGGAAATGGCTAAGTCCCCAGATCGGTATCGATCCCGGGATTGGTATCGACCCCGAAATACGAAAAGTGGGCATGGGCCCCACACCTCACTTACTCCCACCTGCTCCACTTCCTCCACCAATTCTATAAACACCCTTGACCCTTCAGTGTGAAAAGGGTTGACTCTTGGCTCTTTGAACACCTTAGGAAGAAGAAGACCTTTCTAGAACCTCCTAAACATACCATCACTCCGGAAAGAAGAAAATGCTACTTCTTGGACATTCGGACTGTTTTGGCTGCATAGGCATTTCGGGAAGAAGGGACTTACCTTGATTTTAAACACACTAGAACCTTGTTTCCACCGTTGGCATTGTAATGACGTGGAACTATTGTTTCCGCCGTTGTAAACTTGTATAAAGAGCATAATAAAAGAGCAAAGTCATTCAAAGTGTACGTAGGCCTCCACGAACCAAACCACTATAAACACAGTGTCAATTAATTTTCTGCATTATTTCCACTCTGGACGTTTAGTTTCATTGTCTTGGAACTCATTGGATGTTGCGCCAACATTTTTGCATCAACATTTTGGTGATTTCACTGAGAAAAATTAAAGACTTCGCTTTTCCTACTGTTCGATCACCGAAACTTTGATGCGCTACTTAGGTCTTCCGAGACTTACCAACCAAGTTTACTAGTAATGGTAGCCAAAGGAAAGATTATCATCATCGAACCTTATACGATTGATACTGACCCGGAAAACCCTTCTTAGCTTCGACCTATCGAAGTTCCGACCAACATGGAAATCGCTACTTCCTCCGATCCTAGGGCTCCGGTTACCTGAACTCAATTTGTCATGGTCGCGAGAAATTTGAGAGAAACGTAAAGAAGCCTCGACAAGCAAATCAAGCGAAATCTTGAATTGATGCAACAGCTTCGAGGACAGGATCAACGAGACATCTTTCGCCTTAAAGCAAACAGCTCATCTCCCCGAGCCTCGTTTTTGTTCCTCTTCACCGTAACCAAAGCCCACATCGGACAACCAACTGTCATGATATCGGAATTACCACCATAAAGGGAACGAGACATCCAGACCGTTCCCGGCTTGGGCCTACCCTCGACCAGAGGGTTAGCGCTTGTCCCCTACTCGGTAGGATCAACTTGTCACGAATTGAAACTTAACTCCTATAACTCAAACAACAAACCAAGCCCAAGATCCCACTTATCTACCTTCACAAAGTCAAAGAACTGAGGTCAAATATTCTTTCGATGAAGTCGACATTCATTCGAGAATACACCTAAGGTTGCACACTCCCAAGTCGGATCACGGTCAATGGGATCTAGCGGAGGTCCAAACTCAAGTTCTCGCCAACTTGATTTGCAACATCATGAAAGAATCTCGGGGATACGTCATCGACGCTTGGGAAACCAGTGCGAGATGTAACCCTTTCACCAAAGATTTGTTCAATGCCAAATGACCCAAACATGTCAACATGCCTCATTTAGAAGGTTATGTGCAGAGATCCGAACCTCGAGACTTAATAAAGCGTTAAGAATCGCATATGGATTCTACTCACACCATAGATGTTGTGAAATGCAAGTGCTTCCTCATGTTACTAAAAGGCGTGCCTCTTTTATGGTTCACTCGACCACCGCCGAGAACCATCTCAACCTTTGACCAGCTCGCGAGGGATATGATCAAATAGTCCGGCATGCATATTACCAAGACAATGGGGAAGTCTAAAAAGCTATCTCAAAAGATTTGACAATGCATTAGCGGATGTTAAAGACCCGAGTCCCCGAATTGTCCTATTCAACTTTCCAAGGGCATTCATCCCAATCTCGAATTTGGAGCATGGATTGACTGAAAGCTACCGGAGACTTTGGAATCCTTCTACAAGAAAGCCAACTATTTCTAATGCCAAGAAGCACAAAGGAATCGAGCTCCTCGTAACGATAATATGCTTTGAGATGAAGCCCAATGCTCTAAAGACTCCGGTCCCAACGTGTTGGATAAACCTATTCGAGCCAGAAACAACAGTAGTAGTCGTAATAAAAAGAGGAAATGTCCATGACTTCCATCTTTCTGCAACTACACTTCGCTCAATGACTCCTTCGAGAACATCTATCTCGAGACTTGCAATGTCCTACAATACAAGAAGCCAAATCCTAGAAGGTCATCAGACAAGGCAAGGGAAACCAGAAAGTACTGCTGGTTCCACAACATCCATAGCCACGACATGAGCGAATGCCGCCTCTTGCAGGACAACATCGAAAAGCTTGTCCGCAAGGGAAATCTTGAGCAGTACGTGCAGGGTCACTCATACAAGTTTCTGGATCGTCCAACGCTCAACAAAAATTTCAAATGACTAGGACCTTGCCTAAAAGCTATATCTCTTTGGATCATCCTTTCGACTCAACAAGACTACAACACAAATAAGCGGCTTAGGCATCAGACTCGTCTTGTTTGAGTTACACCTTGTATGAACTTAGTTGTATTCACTTTCCCTTTTTACTTTACCAAAAGCCCTAGCCTCCATTTCTCCATAAAACTCAAAAATTCAAACTTTTCCTCAGGCAAAATCAATGGCTACTCGACCAGAACGTACAAGACAACAAGAATCCAAGCCTCCATCCGACGATCAAATCCAGAGATGGCTATCGAATGATGTTGCAAAGGAAAGGTACAAAGCAATGAAAAATTCGAAATTCTTTGAAGGTACTTTTGTAAAATTTGATGTTTTCACTCAACATCGTCTACTCCAACATGCTAGACACTTCAATTTCGTGCCTTTGGTTGATTTTAATGTTAACAATGTCAAAATTTACTCTTTACTTGTCAAACTTTTCTTGGCTAATTTGAATTTGGACCATCAAGCACCAAGAAATACAACTGATTGCTATGGTCTATGGTTTTCAGTAAACATATTCCACTTCCAATTCAACGTCTAGGGAAAATGTTGCATTGCGCGTGGAAAGGTCAAGATATTGACATTATTGAAGTTAACATGGAAGAACGTGATGAAGTTTCTCATAAGTTTCTATTCGACAACTTAGTTAACTTGAAAATTCTTACATCCACTCATCTACGTCCACAAGCATGTCTCTTAAACCATATCTTAGTCCGAAAAATTCAACTGACGAAAGGGAGTTGTGAAAAAGTGTATAAACAAGATTTCAAGCTTTGTAAGCTATTTATTCAAATAAGCAAGTGAATTGGGCTAAGATTATACTTGACGAGTGGGTGGAAATTACATATAAGCGCAAGTATAAGACACTTCATTATGGTGCTTATATTACACGCATTCTTTTTGAGTGCCAAGTTGACATACCCAACACTATTAGTTTAAGTGTCAAAGAGATTGGACCAAAAACCTTGAAGCTTATGGATATTGACCTGAACCCATCGAAATTAGAATACATGTCATTTCAAGCTTGGCAAAAACACGTTGCATCACAACCAGAAACACTAATAGCTGAATCATCTTATCATTGTCGTCGCCATTTTGAACAAGAAGAAAAGGATATTCAAATTGTTTCTCCCGATCTTCCGCCTAAGCATGCATTGGCTATGCTCTCTCGCAATCAATCAAAAATCCGTAAAGATTTCAAGTGTTTTGAGCATAAGACCAATAAAGAGTTTGACTCCTTGAAAGGCTTTCTCAACAAAATTTGTGATAAAATCTCGTGCATCAGACCTCAATCTTCTCAAGCTCATGATCCGGCTCCATTTCAGTAGCCTTCTAGTTCTAACGATGAAGAGGTACCAGACTCAAGCTCTAGACATGATGAACCTAGAGGTAGAGATATGAGTGTTGGCCCTAGCACATCCGCTATTGCAAGTTGGTGAACTTTGTTATGATTTCTTTTTTGTACTTTTTTCATTAAACTCTTTTACTCGTATGGTTTGTAATATTTTTTGATAATTTGATCTATGTGGCACAAAATTCTACTGTGTGCTTAGTATGGTGGTGAACATCTTATGTTCGTTTGTGGATATTTCTGTATGTGCTTATGGTATGTGTGTGGTTTAGTTGTTTATGCATATTCGTGTGCATTGAATTATTTACATAAGTATCTCCTTTTTGTCAATGAAAAAGGGGGAGAAACATATGATAATATATGCATACTGACAGAGGGAGTTACATATATAGTTTTCATTATCAATAAGGGGGAGAATGTTGAATCTCACTATATAGCATTTTGATTATGACAACTACACACACACACACACACATACATACATACATACATACATACATACATACATACATACATACATACATACATACATACATATATATATCAACTAACTCTGTTTTGTAAGAAGAAATTCACGACAGATTCAAAGAGTTTAAATGAAGATTATATATAATTAGAGTCTATATGTATTGTTATAGATATTGTTAAAATCTTCCTTGAGGATACCCACACATGCATGTTTTAATATATGTATATATAAGATTTTATATATGACATGCACAAGGCATAGGTCTGTTACAACAAACAGACGTCTGAATTTCTTAATTCAGACGTCTGTCTACTGAAACAAAAATTAAGTTTCGCATAATATTCAGACGTCTGAGCCAAAAAAATTAGACGTCCGTTTATACCCCGAAATGGCATATTTCCTTGTTGTTTGAATATTAATTTAAAAATAGACATCTGAATTTTTAACTTGGACATCTGAATAAGAATTGATGCAACTATTCAATGAAGAGTTAGAACTTTTAAATCAAATCTCTTCATCAAATCTCTTAACCATTTGTATAATATAAATAGAGTTTCAACCAGATGTTTTACTCACTGAATTTCATTCTAGTTTTTTCTATCTAATCTATTGCAATCAAACTTGCAAGCACACTCTATTTCTACATTCTTGTGATTGCAAACCATTCTTAATATTCCATATTATTTCATGAACTACACTATTAATCATCAAGGAAAGATTATAGGAAGGGTGTATATTAATTTGACATATCCATGTTATCAAGAACACAAATAGTCAACAAATTTATTGTATTGTCTAAGACCTCTTCAGTAGTTGAGGCTAGAAATCCCGTTCAATTGTTTGGGTAGTTGTTGTAAACTTATTCCTCCGGGTGAAGTGAGGGTTGTTAGTAGTGAAATTCCAGAAGGGAGTCTGGGACTGGAAGTAGAACGAAGGTTCGAACCAGTATAAATCTTTGTATCACTTTTACCTACTGCCTACTATCTTTTTCATATTCCATATTATACAATCCACTTTTATGAGACATGTCCATGATATTTACCTACACGAGTTATGACCATATTGCCTCTATGAATATTGTTTTAACTATTACTTTTGGTAGAGGTTGATTCAACTATTGAAATCAATCTCATTGAATCAAAATAGTTGTTTACGGTTCCGTAGGGTGGTCACATTAAAGGTTTCAGCAGTTCGGGAGGAATCGTTGTTTTAATTTTTAATTTCTGTTAGGCAAACTAATTAGCTGCTAATGAGCTGATTAGTTGTGCCCATTAGGCTAATGATCTACAGTTATAAATAGAGGGGTTTGGGGAGAGAATTAGAGTTTTTTTATCTTCATTCAAACATTAGGTTGGGCACTTGTGATTCACCGATTCAACCTAATTTATCCTTAATTTCTTCATCATATTCATTCTAGTTCACCATAGATTGCATCTAGAGACTAGGTCATCATCAAGGAAGAGTAAATCATCGCAATTGCATCGATTTTGGGGGTTTACTATTGTTGTCTAGTTCTAATTTTGTCAGGTTTTCATTGGATCTAGAAATTGGTGAGTGACAGATATTTTTCACACGAAAACTACAAATTATATTAGTAAATTAGGATTGATTCATATCATATATGTTTAACTCATATTTAGATGTCTTAGGAAAGCCTAATTTAATCACATAAACCAGTGATTCGTTGGTTTAATCATGTTTTTTTACACATGTTTAGATCCAGTTCATGTTAGATATCTTGTTCATGATATGTTTATGATGTATTGATGATATGTTCATCTTTGTAGGACTAGTATTGTATGAATTGCTCTTTGATTTGATTGCATTGGTTGAGTTGTTTGTTAGAATTGGTTGTCATAGATCTTAGGATTGAAGAATAGAGCAAATCAGAGGTTCAAATGATCGGATTCAGAAAAATCTTGGCGGAGGAGCTCTGGTAGATGCTAGGAAGGCGCTTGGAAATTTTGAGCTAGAAATTAGCTATCTCCATGGACTGGTACCGTTCCACGCTTGATGGACCAGTACCGATCCATCGGTGATCGTTGGACTGCATTGAAAATTGTAACATGGGCTTGTAACGTAACTTTAAAGCAGCATGCAAATTTTCAAGTGAATTGGATGTGATTTTGGATGGGTCGAAGTCTAGTTGCTTGAGTATTGTGATGAATCGACAGAGGTTTTAGCACGTTTGGAATTTGACAACGAAGATGGGCTAGTAGGAAGCTCTCGAGGAAGCGATGGACCAGAGACAAAAATGTAGAAAAAATTGCTAAGTAGATGGACAAGTACTGATCCAAGCTTGATTGATTGGTACCGATCTATGACATTGCATGGAGGAACACCCATATTTAGGGAGCGTGATATTGGCACTACTTGGGGATGTTTGGTGAAATTAGGTGGCTATAGAACTTCAGATGATTGAGTTACGACTCAAGTAGGAATGATGCTTCGATTGTGAACTCAAATAGGAGTGGTTGGAGCTGGACTGATGTGATACTGGCCGTGGGATGATATACGATCAAGTATGATGATGGATTGACTCAAGTAGGAGTTGATCAAAGGTGATAATGAAGTTTGTTTAAGAGGTGTTTGAACTATGGAATAAATAGCCGAGAAGGAAGATTCGACAAATTTGAATGGGCTTAAATCAGGGGTATCATGGGGATGCCCATTAGGATCAAGTAGGATCGTGTACCATGGATCGAGCTCAGGTAGGAGTGATCTAGTGGTCTTAGATGATTGAGGAAAACATACGGTTGATGATGTATGGTAGTCCGACTAGAACTGGGGTTTAGCCCTTTTGATCAATGAAAGAAAATTCGATTATCAATGGATTCAAGACTTCAGTGATAGCTAGGATATTCGATGTTATGGTTGATTGTGTGCTTTCTTCTCTATTTTCTTTGGGTAGGCTATAATTGTAGGTAGTCGAGAAACGTGGAAATAACGGATGTCCTTTCCTATTCTGAAGTGGCATATGGTAGATGATTATCCTACGTTAATCCTTTGGTTGCTGAGATAGATCAGATGATTGAACCATCTATACTCACATGTCCTTTGTAAATGGTATTAGTTATTTTATCATACACAAATACTATTGTCTGACTCAAAGTTCTATGTTTATCTCTTATTACCTTGGGTTGCTCATCTACTTTGGTGGTAGGAAGACTAAAATAGAAGGTAGAAAGTTTTTGGTGCCAATGATGCTGTGTGATGATAAGCAAGAGGCTGGCATATTACTTTCTACTATATAGATATTTGCCATTGTCGATGTATGTTGATGATTATTAATACTCTAACATATATGTAGTGAGGCTTGATGTACGGATCATTCACTTATACATATGTTTTGTATTCCTAACTCAAAGATGCTACTGAGATTGGGTTTTCTGTTCTACTCTGCTTCACTACTATATCCTTTTGTATATTTACTATTATTCATGCGCTGCGAGTTATACGACAAGTTTAGTTCCGACTTATTCTTCCTTGATGATCGTCCCATATCGGTCTGACACATCATAAAACACACATTTTCCTTAGTTTGATGCAGGGGTTATGAGCGATCGTCACATTTGGTATCATAGCTTTGGTTAATCGATGCTACCCAAAGTTCGTGAGCGTAAATGCATTTGAGAGACGTACTTATAATTTTTATTGGATGATTATTATATCATAATATATATTTAGTAGTTAGTTAGCACTTGAACACCAATTGCGGTCTTTCATTGATGAGGACTAATCATTTTGTTTTAGAGTAAGAATGGGTCATCAAACTTCGAGACACGTTGCTAAGGATGAGCCTATTACTGGAGGGGTAGATGAGGGTAGCTAGTCGGAAGCTACAGCTGTTATTCCTGATTATCCTGCTATGTTCGAGGCTATGATAGTAGAAATCATGAGAAGGATACCCGCTCCAGAAGCAGTAGTAGATTGTAGTATTCATGTGCAAGCACCTATTGTGGTTGATTTTGCTAAGTTGAGCAAGGACTATACTTCTCTGAGTGGTAAACCGTCTGTTAGGACAGAACCTACTATTGAGATTCAGAGTTGGTTGGATACTTATGTTTGGTTTTTGGGAGATTTAGGTATTGATGATGCAACTAAGAGGAGGCTTGCATCGAGGCAGCTACAAGGATGAGCGATGGATTGGATCAGTTTAGAACTAAGTTTGAGGAGAATTTCATTTCTACGGTTCAGAAGTTGATAAATTTTAAGAAGTTTATTGAGTTAAAGCAAGGCGGAAGGCCTATTATTGAATATGTGATGGAGTTCGAAGCTTTGTCGAAGTATGCTAATTCATATATTGAGAATCCTTACCAAAAGAACGACAAATTTATTATGGGTTTGGATCAGAGTCTTGGATAATAATTGATCAACCATATTGATGGTTCTTATGAGAAGCTAGTAGAGAAGGCTTTGAGGAAGAAGATTTCATTTCTGTAAAAGGAAGGAGTTGTTATTGAGAGTAAAGAGGATTCAAATCCACAAAAAGGTGGCGGTAATAACAAAAAGTGGAGCGGTAAAAGGAAACAACAATAACAAGGGAAAAATGGCTAGAAGAAGCCGAAGGGTGAGGTTACCTGCTATAACAGTCAATAGAAGGGTCGTTATTCTAAGGATTGTAAGAACCCTAAGGTGGAGGGAAAGTGTTATAACTGTGATAAGCCAGGGCATATAAATAAGAATTATCTAAAACCAACGATGGATAAGCAGGCTGCAAGAGCATAAGCTTGGATGATGTGTCGTCTTCCTTGAGGGGTCCGACTGTAGCAGAAAAGGGAAGAGTGTTGCTGTGCAAGGTACGCTTTCTATCAGAGGTGTTTCAGTTCGAGTTTGGTTTGATACTGGAGCATCGCATTCTTTTATCTGTAATGAGCTTGTTTGTAAGTTAGATTTAGAACCTAAGATTGTTGATAGATCATTAGTTGTGACTAATCCAGTAAGGGATTTGTCTAGTCTTTATATGATTTGTCGTGTCTAGTTTTATTGATTCATGGTTTCTCTTTTGTGTGTGATTGTGTCGATTTGAATTTCGCTAGGTTTGAGATTATTTTGGGTATGGACTGGCTCAAGAGGTATGCAACTATGGTGGATTTCGAGTGGCTTGAGGCGAGAATTGGGAATTCGGAAGGGCGAACGATAGTGATACGTTGTCTACCAGAGGATGGGTTCTGGTTAGCTTTTTATATTCGCTTACAATTCCATGGGATGGGTTGTAATCTATGCTAATCATTTGAGAGTTTTCTGATGTTTTTAATGATGTCAGAGGATTGTCGGCGCAATAAGAGATTGTGTTTCGTATCAATTTAATGCATTGATCTAGACCTGTTGTTATTCCTCTTAAGAGGATAGAGCTTAAGTAACAATGAGAGTTAGAGGTGCAAGTGAATTATCTTTTGAGTAAAGGATTCATTTTGAGAAGCGTATCTGAATGGAGTGCACTAGTGGTATTTGCGACCAAGGTCAATGGATTGTTGTGACTGTGTATGGAATATTTTGAGCTGAATAAGGTGACTAAGAAGAACTAATTCCCATTGTTGAGAATCGATGACTTGTTCGATCACCTCCATGAAGCCAAGGCATTTTATTAAATGTATTTGGCGACGAGATTTCACCAATCGAGGGTGGCTGGGGATAATGTGCTGAAGACTGCTTTTAGGACACCATCCAGATTTTATGAGTGGATGATGATGCCGTTTGGATTGAATAATGCACCAACATATTTTGTGGATCTTATGAATTGAGTTTTCAAGGATCTGTTGAGCAAGTTCATACTTGTGTTCGTGGGTGATATATCGGTTTATTTCAAGATCGAGGGGGAGCACAAGACGCACTTGAGAATCATTTTGGAAACCTTGCGAAAGCACCAGCTGAAGGCTAAGTTTTCAAAGTGTCACTTCTAGATGGGATAATTGCCAAATCGACTTGTGACCATTTTGCCTCTATGAATATTGTTTTAGCTGTAACTTTTGATAGTGTTCGATTCAGGTGCTGCAATCTGTCTCGTTGAATCTGGTGGTTTACGATTCTGTAGAGTGGTCACATGAAAGATTTGGTTTAGCAGTTTAGGAGGAATCACTGCTTTAGGTTTCAATTTCTGTTAGGCAGACTAATTAGCTACTAATGGGGTGATTAGTCAAGCCCATTAGTCCAATGACTTTCAGCTATAAATAGAGGGGTTTGAGGAGAGAATTAAGGTTTCTCTCTTCATTTAGACATTTGGTTAGGCACTTATGATTCTCTGGTTCAACTTAATCCCTAATTTCTTCATCCTATTCATTCTAATTCATCATCAATTGCATTTAGAGATTATATCATAATTAAGAAAGATTAAATCATCACAATTGCATCAATTTGGGGGGTTTTCTATTGTTGCCCATCTCTGATTTCATCGGATTTGTGTTAGATCTAGAAATTTATGTGTGGTAGATATCTCTCACATGAAAACTATAGATTATATGGATAAATTAGGATTGGTTCACATCATATATGTTAAATTCACCGTAGCTCTGATCATATATGTTTAACTCACATTTAGACATCTTAGGAAAACCTAATTTAATCACATAAACCAGCAATTCATTGATTTAATCATGCTTTTGCATATGTTTAGATCCAATTCATGTTAGGTATCTTGTTCATGATATGTTTATGATGTGCTGATGGCATGTTTATATTTTTATGATCAGTACTGGATGAATCTCTTTTTGTTTTGATTAAATTGGTTGCATTGGTTGAGTTTTTTGTTAGAATTGGTTGTCAGAGATCTTAGGACTGAAGAACGGAGCAAATGGGAGGTTCAAATGATCGAATTCAGATGAAACTTGGTTGAGGAGCTCTGGTGGATGCCGAGAAGGGACTCAGAAATTTTGAGCCAAAAATCGGCTATCCCCATTGACCGGTACCGTTCCATGCTTGATGGACTGGTACTGATCCATTGATGATCACTGGATTGCATTGAAAATTGGAGTGTGGTCTTGTAACGTGACTTCGAAGCTCCATGCAAATTTTCCAGTGAACTGGATGTGATTTTGGGTGGGTCGAAATCTAGTTGCATGAGTTTTGTGATGGTCCGACATAGGTTTTAGCACGTTTGGAATTCGACTATGAAGAAAAACTAGAAGCCTCTCGAGACAGTGCTAGACAAGAGCCAAAAACTGAGCAAAAATTTGCTAAGTAAATGGATAAGTACCGATCCATGCTTGATGGATCCGTACTGATCCATGACGTTGCATGGAGGATTGATCATATTTAGGGAGCGTGATGTTGGCACTACTTGGGGATGTTTGGTAAAGTTAGGTGGCTAAAGAACTTCAGATGATGGAGATACAACTCAAGTCAGAATGATGCTTTGATTATGAACTCAGGTAGGAGTGGTCAGAGCCGGACTGATGTGATACTGGCCGTGGGATGATATGCGATCCAGAATGATGATTGATTAACTTAGGTAGGAGCTGATCAAGGGTGATAATGGAATTTGTTAAAGAGGTAGCTTGAATATGGAAGAAATCATCGAGAAGGACGGCTCGATAGATTTGAAGTGCCAAGGAATCATTGGTTATCAAAGGTTCTAGCGGACTTAAAGCAGGGGTATCGCGGGGACACCCATTAGCATCTGGTAGGATAGTGTACCCTAGAAGAGCCCAGGTAGGAGAGATCTAGTTGTCTTAGATGATCATGGAAAACGTACAGTTGATGATGTATGGTAATACGACTAGAACTGGGGTTTCCATTAGCCTTTTTGATCGATGAAAGCAAATTTGATTATCAATAGATTCAAGGCTTTAATAGGTGATAGCTAGGACATTGGGGTTATGGATGTTATGGTTGATTGTACGTTTTCTTCTTTGTTTTCTTTGGGTAGGCTATCACCGTAGGTCATTGAAGAGAAGAGGGATTGGGGGATGTCCTTTTCGATTCCGAAGTGGCATAAGATAGGTGATTATCCTGTGTTAATCCTTTTGTTGCTAAGATGGATCAGATGATTGAGCCTTATATACACATATGTCCTATGTAACTGTTGCTCACTCAGACTATTGTCTGAATTAAGGTTTTATGTTTCCCTCTTATTACCTTGGGTTTCCCATCAACTTTGATGGTGGGAAGACTTAGATAGCAGGTAGCAGGTTTTTGTTGTCGATGATGTTGTGCGATGACGAGAAGAAGGCTGGCGTATTACTTTCTACTATATAGGTATTTGTTATTTCAGCTGTATGTTGTGTATTATTTATACTCTGAGAGATATGTAGTAAGGCTTGGTGTATGGATTATTCATTTATGCATATGTTTTGTATTCCCGACTCAAAGATGTTATTGAGATTGGGTTTTTTGTTCTACTCTGCTTCACTACTACATCTTGTTGTATATTTACTATTATATGTCATCCATGCACTGTGAGTTATACGATAGGTTTAGTTTCGAGTTATTCTTCCTTGATGATCGTTCCATATCGGCCTAGCACGTCATACATCACACCATTTCCTTAGTTTGGTGTACGACATATGGGGAGGTCATAATAGAACTCGGGATCAAAGAAAACACCGAACCTCCAACACCCCAAAAAATAGGAAATTTTGGCTTAGTTCCTAAGTCACGAAACTAAAATTCTTAACCCACATGCAATTTCCAGGGGTTCTCATGTTTTCCCGGTTCAACTTCAAATTACCGTAGTCTCGAGACTCCTCAAACAGAATCAAATCTAAGTGTAATGCCAAGTTAATTCACACGATTTCAATGCTAGAAAAATGTAAAGAGTGCTTGAACGCTTAGAACGACATGTGATGTAAGTGAAGTAAACACACATTCATCACAGGTCAAAATAAATTCTTTTAATAATAACACGATGTGCATCAAAAACACATCGTGCCTCTAAAAAGCGAGCACCATATTCGTACATCCTAACATCCTACAAAAACAAAGACTTGTCTACAATAATCACTTAGACAAGCCGCCCCTCTTTCCCTTCTTCTCGGACTCTATCTCGGGTAGCTCGTCCTTCTTCTTTCTCTTCCTCTTCATCTCCTCACTCCCTCTGAATCCTTTCAGCTCCTTTGGTGGATTCGATGAAGGGCGAGGCCTGAACTCATATCCGTCGGTCAAGGAGGCCAGGAGGACTCACATTTGTTCTAGTTCTTCTTCAGTGATATCTATGGTCTCCGACTCGGGGAGAATTACCTTCAGTCGAGGAGGTATAGCTTCGACGTCGGCCTCCCAAGTTTCAATCTTCTCGACCTCTTTCCTAGTTTTCCTGGCCACCTTCTCAGCTTTCTTCTTCCTTGATGCTTAGCCTTCATTTTTTCCTCCTCGTGGGACTCAACCAATTTTGTTCCTCCTCGGCTCTCTTCTGGGATGCCTCGTCTTCCGCCTTCTTGTGGGCCTCTTCCTCGGCTTTTTCCCTTGCCTCCTCTTGATCTTTTATTCTGGATTCTTCGTCCGCTTTCCTATTCACCTCAAGCTCTTCAGACTTCTTCAGCAATTGGGCTTTCTATTGTTCGACATTGACTGCCTTCCTTCCTCGGTCTATCCCTTCACTTAGATGCTCGCATCCTGCTTCTCTTTTATGACGACCACCCCATAACTCCTGCACCAAACTAAGGGAAATGTGTTTTGTATGACTCGCTAGACCGATATGAGATGATCATCAAGGAAGAATAACTCAAAACCTTTTGTATAACTCACAACGCATGGATACCATATAATAGAAAATATACAATATGATATAGTAGTGAGGAATAATAGAAAAGAAACTCAAATATCATAACATCTCAGAGTCACCAGTACAAAACAACTATGAAAATGAGTAATCTGTACATCAAGCCTCACTACATATCTATAAGAGTATCAAAAGTCATCATAATACGACGGAAATAAAAGAATAACTAAATAGCATAGTAGTAGTATGTCGGTCTCATGCTCGTCACCGCACAGCATCATCAGCACCAAAATCTGCTACCTGCTATCTTAGTCCACTCACCAACACAATTGATGAGCATCCCAACGTAATAAGAGGAAACATAAAACCTTGACTCAGACAACAGTCTCAGTGAGCAATAAAATAACTAACAATAGTTACACAAGATATATGATTATAGACGGTCAATCGTCTAATCCATCTTAGCAACCAAAAGAATAGCATAGGATAATCATCTATCATATGCCGCTCTAGAATAGGAAAGGACATCCAATAATCCCAATTCTCTTCGATGACCTACGGTGATAGGCTACCTATAGAAATAAGAGAGGAAAGCACACAATCGATCATAGCATCCATAACATCCAATACCCTATCTATCACTGACTATAGCCTTGAATACATTAATTATCAAATAGCTTGCCATTGCCGTCGGTCAAGGGCTAATGGAAAACCCTGGTAATAGTCAGACTACCACACATCCATATTGTGTATATTTGCCTCCATCCAAGACAACTAGATCACTCCCAGAGCTCGCTCCAAGGTACACGATCGTACCTGATCCTGATGGGCATCCCCATGATTCCCTTGCTTCGAGCCTGCTAGAACTTTGATAACCAACAATTCCCTATGGCACATCAAATCCGTTGAGCCTCTACGACCACATCTGTAGTTCTAGCGACTTCTCAAACCAATTTCATTATCATCCTCGATCAACTCTCAACAGTTTCAATCTATCACCTTACTGGATCGTGCATTATCCCGCGACCAGTATCACATCAGTGCAACTCTGACCATTCCAACTTGAGTTCAAAATCGAAGCACCGTCCATCATTGAGTTGCACATCAACCATCTGAAGTCCATTCATTACCAAACTTCATTAGCAACCCCTAGAATCCATCACAATCAAGACCCCAAAGTCTCAACCCTCCACGCTGCTTTCTTATGGACCGGTACTGGTCCATCGCCCATGGACCGGTACCAGTCCTTATACTTAGACATTTTTGGCTAAGTAAATCGACCACTTTATACCCTCCTAAAGTGCTTCCTGTCGGTCCAATTTGTAGCCAAATTCAATTCATGCTAAAACTCCTTTCGGTCCATCTCATGCACTCGAGTAACCAACCTTCGATCCATCCAAAATTACATCCAATCCTCCTAAGAATTTGCATGCAGCTTCGAAGTCACATTACAAGCCCACGCTCTAATTTTCAACGTAATCCAATTATCACCGACGATATTGGTCCATCAAGCATGGATCTGTACCGGTCCATGAAGATAGCTGATTTCTGGCTCAAAATTTCTGAGCGCCTTCTCGACATCTACCAGAGCTCCTCCACCAAGTTTCATGTGAATCTGATCATTTGAACCTCCAATTTTCTCTGTTCTTCAATCCTAAGATCTACGACAAACAATTCTAACAAGCGATTCAAGCAATGCATCCAATTTAGTCAAAATAAACAACATCAACGATTCTTGATCATAAAATATTCACACATCATAAGCATGACATAAATCAGTGGATCTAACACGATTCGAATCTAAACATATGCAAAAAAATATTAAACAAACAAGCTACTAGTTTATATGATTAAATCTGGTTTTCCTAAGATGTCTAAATATGAATTAAACATATGTGATCAGACTTAAGGTGAATTTAGCATATAAAACATGAATTTGATTATAATTTACCCATATAACTTGTAGTCTCCGTGTGAGAGAAATCTATCACTCAAAAATTTCTAGATCCAATGTAATACCGAGGAGATCTGATCTAGAGAGCATTGAAACCCCCCTAAAATTGATGCAATTTGATGTGATCTAATCTTCTTTGATGATGATCTAATCTCTAGATGCAATCAATGATGAATTAGGATGAATAGGCCAAAAAAAATTTAGGGATTAGGTTGAACCGAAGAATCATAGGCGCCTAACGTAGTGTTTGAATGAAGAGAGAAATCCTAATCCTCTCCCTAAACCCATCTATTTATAGTTGTAGGTCATTAGCTTAATGATTTTCACTAATTAGCCCATTAGCAGCTAATTAGTCTGCCTAGTTGAAACTGAAACTTAAACCAACGATTCCTCCCAAACCGCCGCACCAAATCATTCATGTGACCACTCTACGGAATCTTAAACCACCATTCCGATCCGATAAGACCAATTTTATCACATGATTTGATCCATATCAAAAGTTATAGCTAAAACAATATATGTAAGAGCAAAATGGTCAAAAGTTAATTCTGTAAAAATCATGGACATCTCTCACATTCCGATGAACAACATATTAAAATATGAGAATGAGCCGACCACTAGGGAATTAAATATAATTATTTTATGATACTTCGATACGTAAAATACGAGTTGTTAAATTCTCCCCTCTTTTAGGAATTTCTCCACTGAAATTCCAAGAAAACACGAGCAAATGAGGTAATCCACATGCCTACCATTCACGAGTAGCCAATCTATCATGCAATCTAGCATCTAACAAATCGTGCAACTAAAATCCTGTCTTAGCACGTGGTGCTCTAATAGTACAAGACACAATGGTACAAGTAAGATATGATATACGAGATATGGCACTCAAAGAGTTTTGGATGGGTCGACATCGTACTCTCTTCCGTTTCCCATATGCAATTGCCATCGTCCTCACTCCATTGTACCTTGACTAGCTTAACAGCCTTCTTCCTAAGCTGTTTTGTGTCATTGTGTATGACATGAAGTGGCTTACGAAGCCTAGAAACTTCAGGCTCGACCTGTAGGTCTTCAATCTGATCAGGAGATACCACAACACTCGAGTTATTCACAAACTTATATAGAAATGATACATGAAACACATTGTGCACCCCTTCCATTTTTATGGTAAATCCACTCTATATGCGAGCTTTCCTATTCACTCAACAATCGGAAATGACCCAACAAACCTTGGCTCTAATTTTCCTTTACTCCCAAAATGAACCACCGTCCTTAGAGGCGAAACCTTAACAAATACCAAATCTTCGACTGAGAATTCCAAATCCTTTTATCACTTATTGGCATAACTCTTTTAACGATCTTGGGATGCCTTCATTCATTGCCAAATGATCTCAATATTATCTATCATTTCTCTTATCATCCCAGGCCCAAGTATCAGCTTCTTTCCAGTTTCTAACCTATAGGATGGAAAATTACGTGGTCTACCATACAATGACTCATACGATGTCATTCCAACACTCGAATGGTAACTGTTATTATAAGAAAACTCGACCAAATGCTAATGATCATCCATGATCCTCCGGATTCTAATACGCAAGCTATTCAGAGGTCTTTCAATACTCAATTAACCCTCTCAGTCTGACCATCTATTTGGGGATGATAAGTAGGATACATAGCTCGGTTCCTAATGTCTCTTGCAAACTCTTCCAGAATACACTGGTGAACGATGGATCTCGATCGCCAATAATACTTTTTAGTATCCCATAGAATCGAAACTATCCACTTAAGGTATTATTCAGCCAACTTCAATGTTGTCCTAGTCGATTTGATAGGAACAGATACCTTTCTTTTAGTCAATCGATCCATGACAACCCAAATAATATCATTTCATGCCCTTGTCCTAGGTAATCCATCGATAAAATCCATCGACACTTGCTCCCATTTCCATGTAGGAACTTCCAATGGATGTAACTACCCACTCGGCTTTGACCAGCTGACAGTTCATACACTTCATGATAAATTTCCTGATATCCCTCTTCATGCCTTCCTAGTAGTAAACTCGCTTCATATCCCGCTACATCTTATTGCCACAAGGATGAATCGTCAACCTAGAGTGATGACATTCCCTCAAAACCTCATCTCTTAATCCATCCAAATTAGGAACAACTAGTCGCCCATTCTTATGAAGCCAACCATCTCGATCGACTTTGAATTCTGCAAGATCCTCGGGTTCCACTCTCATTTCCAATCTCCGCAAGCCTTAAGCTTATTGTCTTGCTTTTGGCTTTCACTAGTCCTTTTGATGAGAGTTGATCTAATCAATAAGCTTGCTAACTTCTTGGGCTCTAACTCACAATGGGGTCTAAAATCAAATCCGGCCAAATACTCGAGGTGCTTCCATTCCAAAAAACTTACATGTCTTCGACTCAACGCATCGACCACTGCATTACCTTTTCCTTGAGTATTGGCTATTCCAAAGTCATATAACGCCAGAAACTCCAACCATCGCTGCTGCCGAAAATTCAAATCCTTCTGGGAGAAAAAGTATTTCAATGACTTATGATCCGTAAACAACTCAAATCTAACTCCCAACAGATAGTGCCTCCAAATCTTTAGACCAAATACTATAGCCTCTAACTCTAAATCATGAGTCGGGTAATTCCTTTTGTGCGGCTTTAGTTGTCGACTGGCATAAGCCATAACTCTATTCTTCTATAGTAGCACTGCTCCAAGTCTAGTGCCATGTGCATCAATGTATACTACCATCTCTTCATTCCCACTCAGAATGGTTAACACAGGAGCACTCATCAATCCCTCTTTCAAAATTCCGAAGGCTTGCTTACACTTCGTACGAGGACTAAATCCCTGATAAATCGTCGATAGTATCCAGCTAAACTAAAGAAATTCCTAACATCCTTCGCACTCTTGGGTCGATCTCAATCCTGTATCGTTGTCGATTTAGCCTAATCCGTCGCTATTCCTTATTCTAACATGACATAACCAAATAATCTCACTTCTTCCTTCCAAAAGTGATACTTTGAAAATTTAGCCTTCAACCGATGCTTTTGCAAGATTTCTAAAACAATTCTTAAATGTGTCTTGTGTTCCTCCTCATTCGTAGAGTAAATCAATATATCATCCGTGAAAATACGCATGAACTTTTTCAATTGATATCTAAAGACTCGATTCATAAGATCCAAAAAATACGTTGGCGGATTAGTCAATCGAAACGACATCACCAGCCACTCATGAAATCCGTATGGTGTTCTAAAAGTAGTATTCGATACGCTACCCCTAGCCACTCTCAGTTGGTGAAATCCCATCATCAAATCCATTTGGGAAAACACTTTGGTTTCGTGAAGCTGATCAAACAAGACATTTATTCTTGACAATGGATACTTGTTCTTTTTGGTCACCTTATCCAACTCACGATAATCCACATACAATCGCAACGATCCATTGACTTTGGTCATAGACACAACTAGTGACTATACAAAATAGGTCATTTGCATCGATCGAACGACCGATACAAATGAAGATGGTGCAAAAGAAAAAAATCAAGCGTCAGTTGAACAACCGATGCAAATGTTGATTATTTGCATCGTTCGTTTGCTAACGACCAATGCAAATTGACGTGTACCATAATGCAAATCAGATTATCTTGCATCGACCATTTATCGTAGGACAACCGATGCAAATTCTATCCGAAGTAAAAAAGATATTGATACCTTTTCGGGTTGTTTTAAAATTTGAAAAGGTATCAAATTAAATATAATTTCTGTTAATACTTATTATTACAAATCTTATCAAACAAACAATAAAATCATATCATATATCAAATTAGTTAATGTCTACAGACCAAAAACGAAGTGCAAATAGTTTATATTTCATCACACACATCAACGTATGGAACTAACGATCAATATACATAACAAAAGACGATTACATCCAATCAAGCACGATATAACTAGCTAAATTTTCATGAACATCATTTATCTTTTGTTGGTTATATGAATTATCTCATACAAAATCCTGCAATTAAAAGAGAATCTATATAGTTGAAAAGGAATACGAAAAAACAACAAATAAATTAACACAATGATCATAATCATAATCAACATAACCATTACTTCACAAAAGAAAACAACCTTAATATAAATATACTTGGAAAGGAATACAAAATTCAACTTTAAATGCAAATAAAGGACATTCAGTTCTGAAATCTGAACAATTGAATAACATTATAAAACAATATTTAGAAAAGGATGAATAATAACAGCGAGATGAGGATCTATTACGGTTTCAGCTTACTCACCTGGACTTGTAAGTTATAACTACAAAAAGTTCTGTAGATATAATAGAAGTTTATATAGACCATCCTTTTGTAGTAAAAGAAAGTGACTTAAAAGCAATTCTCATGAAAACTAATTTAATGATCAAAATGAGATGCACACCAATTAAATCATACTTCATTCACAATGGCTTCAAATCTGAGTAGATCAGGATTCTAGTTTATCGCTACCAGAATGTCTATTTCCTTGGAAATCCATTCAGTTGTGTGTGTGTGTATATATATATTCTTAGCACTTCTAGAAACAGTACAGGGCCTAGATTAATAAAATATACTTTGTTAATACTTTGCAACCTCTCCTCTCAAACCAGAACCTCTTAACCAACCATCACAACTTCTCCGTTGTCTACCAAATATCTTATCACAAACAACCTACGTGCCATTTATCAGTAGACTCTCCACAATTTCATTCACACTAGAACCATCAAATTGCTCAACATTCAAACTTTTCACAAACATTCACCGTAGCCTAATCTGACAACTGTCCAAGTACCCATCATCACAAACAACATCTCCGCAGGCAACCTACGACACACAAACATACAAACAACATCATCACAAACACCTAACCTACAACCTACAAATAGCATCTCCTGTAATGTATCTTCAAACCTTCACCTTCCCTTGCTAAACCATTCAAACAGGGAGCATCTCCATAGCCTGACCGTAAGTCGCAACTTCATAACAATAGCTCCATTCTAATTACTGAAAACCTACGGTCAACAATCGCTAGAGCCACAACTATTCACACCACCATCACACTAAGATTCACCAAAATACCATAAGTTGTCGCTCCATTAAACATGAATTTCAGATCCGGTAAAGCATCTCTGGACTTCAGGCGCTAGATCAAACTCTACAACAACAATACAGTAATTGATTAATTCCAAATCTGAAATGCAAAGCAATTTTCAACAATGCCTATCGCACTTATTTAGAGACGACAAGTAGTGGTGGTGATTTCCGATTTGAAGCCAAGATAGACTTTGTTGTGTTATGGAGCTTCGTGGGTAAATTTTTTGGATGGACAATATCAATGAAGAGGAGCTTTGTGCGAAGAAGAAATTAAAAAAGTAGAAGAATTGAGGTCGAAGATAAAGAGGGTTAAGTGAATTACAAAGGAACGCAAGATAGAGCGATCCAAAATAGAAGCATTGAAGGCATTTTGTTCGTTAGATCGATCCACTTTGAACGATGATGAATGAGATTGTTTCCCATACGTGGATCTGTGTTTTCCCTAATTCAAAGGTTTTTCTTCCAACAATTTTTAACATTAAATATAATAATTAATTATCAAATACTATATAATAAAAATGACTTCCTAATTATTACCAATTAGTTATTCCAAACTTTATTTATAACCAGTTAACTAATTCTCTTTCAAACTTAATTCAAAAAGTGATGACAATGTGAAATGAACAAAGAAATTTTGGTCTCGCCTATTATATATATGTTCTGTCGTTTGGAAGACTTTATCTGGTTGTTCGTGATTGGTCCTCTTTTTGGAATGTTGTTTTTCTACTGAGTCTATGGTGCTTAAGATGTTGTTGGCTAGTCTCTCTTAGTTTGGTTTCATCGTCGATAGTGGGCAATCCACGAGAAGCCTCGGCTCTGATTTTTGCCTCTTTATCCGGTGGTGTTCCTCCTTGTTGAGTTTGTCTGAACATGTGCAACTTGGTATCTATATGAGTAACTTTTTGTGAGTTGTGGCTTGTCTGCTTTGGAGATGGCATGCTATTCTCTTGCCTAGCTTATTAGCAACACAGGGAAGCGTATTGCTCACAATGGTACTGATCTTCTGCCTATTTTCCTTCCTCTCCATGTCGGTTCCATGCTGGACTTACTGGTTATCAACTATGTCAGATCTTGTGGCTTTTGGTCTTGAGTGTAGGCTGGAAATGAGCCTATGCTTACAAGTCCTATCATTATGCTATGTACTCATGTCAAAGCTATATGTCAGAACTGCCGTGAAGGTGAGGCTTCCCATGCTTTTCTAGTTTCCAACGACTTGGATCCCTGTGTTATGGAAGCCGCACATGTTGAGTGAAGTTTTGGAGAGATATCTTTTTAGCTTTACATTACCTGTTAGGCTCTTGTTTGTACGTGTGATACTTGTATCATGTGTATTAATTGTGAATGTAATATGTAACAAAACATACGACTCCCTGTGTGGATCAAATTTGTAGTCTACTCAATTTAGGTTAGCTCCAGTGCCATAAGACTTAAGGTATAGTGGACAGAACACTATACATTCCGTAGCTGGTGCATGGTCCACCTTAAAAACCAAATATAGCTGACTGCTAACTACAGTCACCTATACTATATTGTATTTTTTATTATTAGTTATAATAAAACGTGTTTGCGGTCACCTTAAAAACCGAATGACTTTCCCCAAAACAAAAGAGCCGAAGATATATACCGTGTTTTAGACATAATGTTACCCCCTTACCTCTGTGATCAAGCCGGTTAGGTCGATCATCGTCGGCGATGGTGTTTGTCCCTCTACCCCCACCTAGAGGGATTGTTACCATCTAGGTCGATCATTGTTGGTTTAAGACCGAATCAAAGTAATTCGAAATTTTGCAATTTATTTATTAGAAATGAAAAATATATTTGGTTGCTTTATTGAAATTTTGCAATTTATTTTGTGTTACTCGTAATTATTAATCACATGTTACACAATTATAATTAACGAATACAAATCAATTGAATAAAACTTTAGGTTTTTCAAGTATTAAATAGAATTACTAATTATAATTACAAAATATTCAATGCTAAATGCTACTTCTCAATTATTATTCTTTCTTATTGATTATGAATTATTAAATTTTTTCTTGATTACCGATTTTTTAATGGTCACTGTAAATTAACAATTATTGAAATTTTATTATTGAATACTAAATATCACTTTATATGCATTAATTAATTAATTACTGTTAATTATTAAACATTATTCTTAATTGTTAAATAATTATTAATAATTAGTTAATTAAATGTAGTTATTAATTATTAAAAATTAATCATTAAATATTATGTATCACTTAGAATTTGCTAATATTAATTATTAAATACTATATTTAATCATTTATGATAATTATGAATTACAAATATTATTTATTGTATATTTATTAGTGATTATTAGTATTATTTATTAATTGGTAACTGTAATTATACATTATTTATTAATAAATAATTATAATTTGTTAATTAGTAATTGTTAATATTAAATATTATTTATTACTAATAATTATAAATTATTATTATTATTTTGGCAAAGCTGTTTGTTTTAAAGGTGATTGTAGTTAGAAATCAACTACATTGGTTTTTAAAGTGGTTCATCCACTGTTTACGGAATTTATAGTGTTCCGTCCACTCTATCTAACAGGCTAATAGTACTGGAGCTAGTCACATTTAACTAGTCTACAATGAATTACCTATCTCTTCAAGTAGTAAGAAAGTGCAAATTACATACTACAATTGTAGTGTATTACATTTGAACACAAAGTAAACAGTATATGAACGTTTAAATTAAAGTGTAGATATTCAACAAATTACATGACAGGATTGCAGCATGTACACGACAACTGTAGCCTGCCAATTTCTCCTCGAGCTCCACATCAAATATGGAAGCTACGGGCACTGATTTGACTTGAAGGTTTTACATAGTGGACGAAGTGGATTATCCATGGGTAGGAAGGAGACTACAAATCACCGAAAAGGACTTTGAAATTGAGAGTCGAAGGCTTCACCTGCTTCACAGAGAGGTCGATGACCAAGAAATGTGCCAGAACACCATCTCATGAATAATAAGAAACAACCACAATTGATAATTGCACAAGAAAAATATTGAACTGCGAGCAAAAATGGTCATAGAGGTGCATATACAGATAGAGCATCACCAAAAACACAACATCAAGATCAGTGCCGTGCGCATCTCGTTTTTGACATCATGAACTGATGACGACCACACATACAAACACCAGAACCTTCTTACTCAAAGTCAGCACCAACAAGAAAAGGAGCAGCTTTCCAAATGTTAACATGAAAAACAGAGCTATGCTTAGCCGAAATGGCAACCAAACACCTTAAACATCACTGAAATCCAAAACAAACCAAATCCAACTTTAGGAACTACAAATAAGACGAGTTCAAAATGAACATCGAATACCCAGATAGTATGTAGTACCATCACCAACCTAGATCGAGACGCGAAAACTGCCATACCAATGGGAGTTACTACTCACCAAGAAAACTCCGCGTTTGTGACATACTCGTACCTACTTCGAGTCCATCAGGCTAAGATCAAGCTCCAAGGTTGAACTTGAAGTTACCTGGAATAAACCCCAAAGGAGACTGAGATCGAAATCGGAGAGTTTTACCGAGGGGTCTGTAGTTAAAGATGCGGTTGAAAAAAAAATTGGGAAAACACAGCTCTGTAAATGACATGGTAAAGCTTAGATCTAGAATGAAGGCGCAGTAATCGGAAAACCTCACGTATGGCGAAAGCATGTTAGAGAGCGGTGAAGAAATCAGTAGAGAATAAAGAGTGGAAAGGAGCGTTTTTGGTGGAGATCTGAAGCGAGAAGAAGAGAATATGGGGAAAGAAGAAACATGTCGCCATTTACGAAATTTTCTAAATTACGAAGCTTTTGATTTTGCCTATCAATTCTTTTTTTGTAATTATAAATTATATTATTTATTAGATATAATTATTATTATTTTGTTTATATTATTTATTATAAGTGTTATTAATTAATGGGTAATTATAATTATTATTTATAAATTAGTTATTACTAATTTTAAATATTGTTTATTAATTACTAATTTTAATTACAATGTATTGGTTATTAAATTAACTAAAAACAAAACATTAATAAATATACTAATTATCATGTATTTCTTATTAATTAAATATTAAATGTCAAGAATTATGTGTTGAATATTAGTCATTAGTTATTAATTTATTAATTATTTAATGCAATCAGTTAATTTACCTGTAATTTTATTTCATCCCATAAAGAGTCGTTGTGGTGTGAATGGATAGTGAATACATGCTATGATGGTACCTTTTCACTCTACAATAGTGTTGATCATCCCTCAGTGTTTTGGAAAGGTGTTCTTAGTTGTTCTCAGGTTTTCAAAGTGCAATTTAGTTTGAAGGTCAACAATGGAAGATGGAGTTACTTCTGGTTTGATAAGTGGCTCTTACCAATTGCTCTGAGCTCAGAATTTGACTTGCTTTATGCAATTTCTTGTGATAAGATGGCATATGTTTCAGATGTGTATGATTCATCAGCTATGGGTTTTAAGTGGAAGTTGAGTTTCAATAGAATCATCGAAGGAAGGGCTTTACTTCAGCTTTTGAAGCTGTTTAGTCTCTTGGAGAATGTGAGTTTAATTGATGAAGACGATGTATGTTTGTGGAGAGAAAAGGCAAGGTTTTCAGTGAAGCAATGTTATGAGTTTTTGAATTTCTCGGGTTGTAAATTCACGTTCTTTGCGTGCATGTGGGATTGTAATGTCCCACTGAAGGTTCGAATGCATATGTGGGTAGTTTTGCATGGGAAATTAAATACAAAATGTATGCTGAGAAGGAAGAATATAAATATTGATGTTGCATGTGTTTTTTGTAGAATTGAGGAGGAGGATTGTACCCATTTATTTCATGACTGTAATTTGGCTTTCTATGTATGGGTCAAATGTTTAGTTAATGCTAACATTGATCTTATGTGGAAAGATTCACTGAGGGACTAGGCACAGTTTTGGGAACATGTTCCTTCGAAACAACTTGCGTTACTTAATTTGTCTTTTTGTTGGGTTATTTTGTACGAAAGAAACAATCGCTGCTTCAAAAATACTGCTACTTCATCGAATGCTGTTTTGTTTAAAGTACTAAAGTTTTACTATAAGTGGATGGGTATTGATGATTGGTTATTTTTTGATTTTGTTTCAGATAGCAGCGGAGCATGGTGATTGGCTCCACGCTGTTCGGATGGGTAGCTGTTGGTCGCTTTTATTTTTCTTACAGTACTTTGTCTTGTAAAACCTGATGTTTTGGTTAGCTCCTGCGTGAGCAAGGTTGATATTATGTTTCTTTTTGGCTCCTTTGTGAGCAGTTTGGGTTGTAATATTGTGACCAACAGGACGATGTTTCTTTATGCAGTATTTATATACGGCGAGGCAAGTTATTGCCTCTACCTTTCTGCTCAAAAATTTTTTTACCTGTAATTTACTAATTACTAATAATTAATCATAATAAACTATTACATATAAAAAATAATTATTCATTATATATAATATCTAATATTTATAAAATATTATTGATAATCATTAATTATAATACATAATAAACAATTAAATCTTGTCAAAATTCAAATTTTCCAAAAGTTCTAATTCTATTTCGCATTAGAATTTTATAAAAACATAAAATTTTATTATTGATTTTTATTTTTATTTTATATTTACTACAAAATTATGAATTTCATAAAAATATTACTTTATGTTGTTAACTTTAAAGGTAATTATTAGTTATTAATTATTTAATATATATCAACTTTTAATTGTAATTTATTAATTAAAATTAATTATTAATTATTGACTTTTTAATACAAACCATTTACTAAGTTACTATTTAATTATAATTAATTATTATTTATATGTATTAATTATTGTCTATATTTTTTAATTATTAATTATAGATAATGATCATTATTTATAGATTATTTATTATTAATTATAAATAATTACATATCTAATTATTCGATCATAAATTATTAATTTATAAATAATCTTTATCAACTATTAATTATTTAAACTGAATTGTTAAATATTAGTTAACACTTCATAAGACTAAATTTTATCATTAATCCTTATTCAAAATTGTTAAATAATTACTTAAGTAAATTATTTAGTAGTAATTATTGATTACTGAAAATTATTTGTTTAATACTAAATGCTACCTATTAAATATTAAATATAAATTATTTTTCAAACATTAATGTTGCATATTAAATATTTAATATTTATTATTAATTATTAAATATTAACTATCAAATATTAAATATTTAATGTAATTAATAAAGTTTAACTATAAGTACATTAGCAATTAATATTAAGCTTATTAAGTAAAAATAAAATTTATTGATAATTTATAATTGTAAATAATTATATATTATTTACTAATTAATAATTACTTATTTAAATGCTACTTAATTACTTAATAGTATTTATTAAAAATTGATAATCAATTATTAACCATTAATCATTCAATGGTGTTGTTAAATAATAATTTTTAATTGTTAAATATTACTCATTATATAATAATTTTTTTGCTAGAGCTGGTCGGTTTTTAAAGTGACCGCAAATATTTATTATTGTAATAAATAATAATTACAATAATACAGGAGATTTACATATCACCAATCCGCTAGTTCGATTTTTAATGTGGACTATCCACAACTATCAGAGTTTAAATTGGTTCGTTTACCATATCTAGACTATGTTACAGACTTGGAGCTAGGCACTATTCCTAGACTACAAATTACATTAATAGAACTCCGCGCAGGGAGGAATACAACATTGCATACTTCAAAATGAAGTGGAAATTACATAACTAAACAAAGTACACGAAACATACTAAACAAACCAAAAATACCATTCACTGTTTTTAGGAATAATATCACTACACTTTCTAACGTATGCACATCCATAGTGTTATGGTAAGAACTAGTAGAAAAGGATATAGAGGCAACATGCAACCCCTACATCATGACTTGAGCATCTTACATGCTGTAAATAAATTCGGCACAGTAGAACCAACCAAACATGATTACAAAGACATTTCATCTATCAATTTGACAAGAATAGGAGTGACATATTGTAGGCATGTTGAGTAGAACGTGTGAGGAAGGAAATACTAACATCGTCAAGTGGCAAGTCGAGAGCTTCTACTTCACCATGTATGCCTTAGACGAAAGAACATAGACCAGCACACCATCAACACATCCAACAGGACATACCACAGAGAAGTGCCAAACTATGACTAGTTTACATTCGTAGTATTCTTCTACTACCCAGTTACGAAGACCAAACACACGAACAGAGATCCACATCAATTAAACACTACAACCATACAATGGATAATGTAATAACCCTGAATTTTGGAACCAATTTAAAATTTATTTTTAATCGATTTTAATGGAAATTAAATATTTTAAATGATTTGTTTTAAGAATAAATGAATTTGAATTAATTTAAAACGAATTTGAACATAAAATTTATAATATAATTATAAAACGAACGCGTGATGTCGTGGTTGTTTGAAAAGTTTAGTTTTGAGTTTCAATTGAATGTACAAAATTCGTTATAAGTCGGATTTCAGTAAAACAAGAAACGTTAGGATCTATTTAACAATACTTATCTAACGAATATAAGAAATTTAGATTTCTATCTATAAATTGTAAGTTATGTCCAAATAAAAATTCCAAATAGCCGATATGAAATCGTTTATAAATTATAACGATTTAATAAATAAAATAAAAGGATTTTAATGTGAGGTTAGCACCGTTTGACTAGAAAATTTGGATATCGAGTTTAAAACTCAAGTATGTTTATTTTATAGCTGTATGACATTTCATTAGAATATATATGCAATAATAATAATTAGTTTATTATTAATTTGAATAATTTTGAAGTTTAATAATATTACAACAATATTACATAGGACTTAAAAATAGCCATTTTGCAAATGACCTTCGTTTTTGACGAAACCAATTTTGTTGGATCCAGAACATCAAATTATTGTCAAGTTTAAAATTTCAAGTCAATTGAAATTAGTATGCAAGCATGGTAAATATAAATGCCTATTCAAATTCACTTAAAATTCAATAAGCTTGTAATAAGGCCATTTTTCAAGCAGTCTCCAAATTCGACGAAACCAGGTTCATTAGAACCGTATTAGTGAAACATAACTAGATTTCAAATTTCGTAATTTTGGGAGTTAGTATGTAGTCGTGGAAAATTAAAACGTACATTCAAATTCAATATTTAACATTATATTGACGTATATTTTAATTTTGAGAAAATTTGATAAAAACAATCAAATCAACTTACGAAATATATTCCATTGTGTCCGAAATAGGAGTGTTTGGTTCGGCACGTCAGTGGTTGGGGTTTGTTTGGAGTTCGAAGAGTTAAATAGGTAACGTTAGAATATAATAATAATGAAATGTATATAAATACCCAAAGAAATTGCCAGACCCTAATCTATTCTATAGCAAGCAGCCGCCACTTCGATTAATGGCCAGAATCGCTCAAAATTTCATGTGCTAAAATATTTCGATCCACAAACAATTAGCAAGAACTTCCAAAACATAAATCGTAGATCTACGTGAGGGCTACAAATCTATTGGGTGATGATAATAAATGGTAGAGTAATTTCCGCGAATTCGGACCCCAAAGGGTTGTCGTTCATGTGTTCTTTTAGGAAGCTATAGGGGTGCGAGTTCGACGAGGATCCTGGCGTGGGGGTGGCGTGGTGCTCTTTGATATCGGTCTGATCCATTGAGGAGGTGCGGTAGGTGAAATTTTTGTGCGATCGAGTGGGTTTCGAACTCGATTGAAGTAACGAATGAGAGAGGGAGAAAGGTGATTAGGGGAAATTAGTTAATTAAATTTATTAATTATCTCTAGTAAATTAATTAATGTAATAAAAGTTTAAACATCTATATATTATTCAAACGACAACAAAATTCAGTAAAACTGGAACTATTGGAACTGTGACAACGAGCACTACGCTGTAGAACTAACTGGAAGGAATTTGGAGCTAGTTGAGATTTTTGTTCAAATTAAACGTCTTGTTTAATCTGATTAAGATAATCGTTATTTAACGATTTCGAACCGATCAAAGTGAGAACTCTCTCACTCAAAACTGATTTTTTTATAGTTATTATAATCGTAATTGAATATATATATTGATTTCCTATGCTGAGTTTTATTTAGTTAATTATCACAAAATATTATACAATGCATGGTAGCTCACATCACAAATTGTTTGCAAACCAGATGGATGGACGGATGATTGTTTATGTTATGATTTGAATGTGATTTGGAAATAATTAACATGTTAAAAACGATGTTAAAATACTTGTGGTAGTTGAAATTGGATTAAACATCCATTTACAAGTCGAAAGACTTGTTTATGTTAACCTATTTAAGTGATATATATTGGGTTAAATAATAACTTGAATTAAATAAGTTATGATTATTTTGGATTGAATAAATAATTATTTATTTGATTATTTATTGGTTGAAAACCCCCACACGGGTATTGGGATGATGTTTGATTTACACTAATCCTAAGTGTTTGGATTGGATGTTAATCGATTAATTGACAAACCAATATAAACGTTAAATAATTATTTAAAGCTTATATGGATGTAAGTGCAAACTGTATGTTAATTGGATGTTTGATAGTTGTTTACAACTGTTGTTGTATGCATACGATGAATTCAATTCATATTAATTAATTTATATGGATATTGGTCGAGATTTCATTCCAATCTAGATTAAATATGAATATTTTAATAATATATTATTCAGTGAAAAATCGAAGTTTGATTTTGACATTCGATTTTGGATGGATGCGTAGACATAAAAATATCAACGAATATTCGTAACTACAATGAATGGTTTGGAAGTAAATTTAATATATACTTTTGGCATATCAAAGTTTTTGATTTAAAATGAACAATAACTTTTCAAAGTGAAGTTCAGTTAGACTATGTAGCAAACGTTTTAAAATAAGTTTTCTTTCGAAAGTTCTTCATTTATTTTTATAACAACTGTAAGGAAAATTTGAATGTAAAATAATGACTTTTGAAAACTAATATTCTTTTAATCATTAATAATATTAAAGTTGACCGTATAGTGAAATACGTGATTTTGAAGATAAACGACTGAAATGAGTTTTCAAAGATGACCATATATTTTTTATATAATTTATAAAAAGGAATTTGAAAGCGTTTCAATTTATATTTTAAATTTATAAATCGATTCAGGCTTGAATATAACGCGTCGCGTAGCGATAGTTCACGAACGTCAACCCGTAATTTCGAATTGACGTAAGGAAAGATTCAACCATCGGATTCTCCTAAAATTGGAAGCGTTAGAACCATAATGAAATGTACTTTCAAATGAAATGAGAAGTTTTGAAATCCAACGGTTCGATTTTTATATATGTCCAAATTAGTTTTGAAAAATGTCACTATGGATGCAGTTCGGTGACCGATATTGGAAACCGACTGTAAGGGCCTTAATAAATTTATTAAAAATATGAATAAACTATGTTAAATCATAATAAATGATTTGGAAAGATTTTTTGATGAAATATTCCAGGATTTGAAAAGATAAAAGCTATTTATATCTGAGTGAACTAAATGGAATATGCAATGATTCCTGAGAGTATAATCTAGTAGCAACCGTGAGATCTAACTGGAAATTATTCCATTAGGCGAGGTGTGGGAAGAACTGAAGGAACATCAGATATTCGACTAAGATCAGACGATGTTTTCTAAAGATAAAGGATCCAATGGTTTTGAAATTTACATATTGGATTGTGAATGATTTTGATATAACAAGAGTTTTCCAACATATGAATTAGATTTGATTTGAATGGAATTTCGATTCACTGATAATCGAGATGAACCTCCATGGAGGAAGATCTGTACTATTTAAGGAATTTAAATGGCTTTGTCGTTATTCCGTTCACAGTATTAGTCTGATATGGAAATTTATATCGATTATATACTATTATGATTTCCGTGAAGGTTCCATTTTTAATGGAAGTTGATTTGGGTTTTTTATGAGCAATGTTTTAAATGACATTTGTTCTTTAAACTAGTTAAAGACAAGATTAATTTCCTAAAAGTTAAGAAATCATCAAGCAATGATTTTTCGAGATTAAAACCAACTGGAGTTTAATGAATCTTTAAATATATTGAAATGTGAATGAGGTGATTAAATTTACCAAACACGAGAAGTGTTCGAGATGGACTACCAACGGTTTTACTCCATGCGATAGTTAAAATTTTAATTAGATTTGAACGTTAAATGGTAATTAAATTTACCGATAACACAATTAGTGCTAGATATGGAGTACCACCAGTTTTTCTCCATGGGATGAATAGGTTCGGATTGGAATAAAGAAAATGAATGATTACTTCGGTAAGGCTTGTTAATACTGACAAGTCGTGTATACCTTAATTTGGTTTAAGATCGTGAAAAGATATTATAAAATCTTTTGCAATGTTTTCAAAGAAAAGATTTAAACAAGAGGTTTAAATGAAACAAACCTTTGATAAGATTTATGGGGTTAATTCCCATGTAATGAATATTCGAAGAAAAGAATATTTGGGATTGGAATGAGATTATAGGTATGTTTATATATCACTTAATTTCATAGATGCGCGAGTTATTCGGGAAGACCGGGTTTTACCCATTTTGAATATCTATTACGACGATTAAAAGTCGAAGATATGAAGACGGTGGTTGAAGACCGGAAATCTTCACATTGTTGGGATGATTACTGATGTCTTGATTGGGAGGTACAGCTAAGACGAGGTAATAAGTGGTGGTCTCCAGACATACTTGGAGATCAACCAGGTATGCGAGGGCCTCTCTCATGTATTGGACATATGAGACGAGGAATAAGGTGCCTCTAGTTTCGTTCAGACCCAGAACGGACTTGCAAATGGATTGTATGTCAAACATTGTATTATGTGTTATACTCATTGATCTCTAATTAATATATATCTGTTTGGTGGCGGAGAATTTATTCTCTTAGCTTTACACCCTTTTCTGAGACGTATGAACTTAGAGGTTATATATTGGTGGAAATCAATGGTATGGTATGGATTGACAATGTGGCATGGTGAGATGCATGGATCAAAGTTTTTGTTGAAAAGAAGAGCTTTGTGGATGATGATCAAAGCATGGCTGATATTGCCTTGCTTTGTGTATGACATTAATTCGCGAGCTTCACACCCTGATTTGAGTCAAAAACGGGATGAAGGACCATAGAGAAAGGACATACGTTCCCTTCTAGCTAGAAGTGATTCCATGGTGTAGAGCTGAGGCATATTTACTTATGTGGATGTTGGAATCGAGGCGCCTCGGATATGGTCGCACTAGGCCAAGATGGTCGACATACTGACCAGATTCTAGGTCCAATAGGACTGGGGAACGTTTTGTTCAGGAGTAACCCTAATCCACAACGAAAAGGTGGGCCAGCTCTACCGCTCCAGGTTCACGTGATGACCCGAAAATTCCCCTTGAGAGAAATTGCTAGATACACTAACTTTAGGCATACAACACATCAGAACAAATAACAGAAGACTTTTATAAACATTATAATAATGTTACATCAAAGTACAAAATATCAGAGTACATCGAATAAATAATAATACAATAGAAGATTAATTTACAATAAACTTAATACAGCGCAGCCGAATTAAATATAATATGCTAAATGAAGTCTGGACAGGATAATAGAAATGATAGTATCCATCTTCAGCTCCATAGCTATCCAGAATGAATCTGCTAAAACCTGAATACAAGGCTGCACGTGTGGAAAAGAGGGCACCCGAGTTTGCAAAGTGAAACAAACTATGAGTCAGTCTGGGACTGGTATGAGAAATCTTTACTTAACTTATCTAATAATATAGGGCTAATCACAGGACCACATCGCTAACGCGGAACGGGTTTACTCTATTGGATTGCCAGTGCAAGAAATAAAGTAAATCGTTAAACAACGCAATGCTTTTTAGAAAAATGAAAACATTATAAGACTGAAGTCCCATCACACAATGTAACACAAACCGGAGGATAGAGTTTTACCTTATAATGGTCAAAAATGCTTGATACGATAAAACAGATTTGATATTATTTTTAGTGTATATATGTTTCAAAAACATTTCAATCATAATGTATCAATCATATATGGCATAGCTACCATATACTATGTCGCCATACTAGTTTTACAATCAAAACCGTATGGTGTCGTATTGGAAGTTGGATTTCCATCATGAACCAAGGCAAGGGATCGTCCTTACCGAATTTGAGACAATCTAGCCTATGTCTTAGGATCAGTCGCAACTGCACCTAGGAGCCACAGAGCCGGTCCCAACTTACGTTGGTGGATTATATACAAATTCCTGAACAATACGTCTCCCCACCCTATGGGGCTAAAATAGAGCCACTAGGGACACAAATACTGAGGCGCCTTGAAAATCCATCATCCACATAAGTAAAATGTCTAGAAAGAAATGCATGTTCTCCCTGGATCCTTCTCCCGTTTTTGGTTCATACCGGGGTGTAAGGCTCGCGAAGTATCGCTACACAATTCTATGATAAATAAAGCCGTGCTTTGATCATCAACCACAAGGCTCTGCTTTTCAATAAAAGCCTTGATCATTTGCATCTTAGCATGCCACATTTTCAATCCATACCATACCATTGATTTCTGCCAATATATAACCTTTAAGCTCGTATGTCTCAGAGAAGGGTGTTAAGCAAGAGAATAAATTCTCCGCCACCAAACAGATATATATTTAGCAGAGATCAACGAATATAACATAAAGGAACACAACGTCAGACATACCATCCATTTACAAGTCCATTCTGGGTGTGAACGAAACCGGAGACACCTTATTCCTCATCCCATATGTCTAATACAAGATAGAGTTTCTCGCATATCCATCGATCTCCAAGTACGCCTGGACGATCACCACTTATTAACTTGTCTTGGGATGCCTCCCAATCAAGACATCAGTAATCATCCAAACGATGTGAAGATCTCCGGTCTTCAACCACCGTCTTCATCTTCGACTCTTAATCATCGTAGTAATTATTCAAAATGGGTTAAACCCAGTCTTTCCGAATAACTCGCGTATTTTATAATCAATAATAAAGTGCTATAGAAACACATCATGCACCTCATTCCAATTCAGAACATTCTTTTAATAAAATATTCACATTATTAGGGAAAGGTTCCCATTAATTTTATCAAAGATAAATTCTTTTAAATTGATTCTTTAATCTTCTTTTTAAAGATTCATTAAAACTCCTATTTGGTTTTAATATCAAAAATCATTACTTTATGATTATTCAACTTTAAGAAATTAATCTTGTCTTTAACTGGGTTAAAGAACCAATGTCATTTAAAACATAGTTCACGATAAACCCAAAATCTTCTTCCATTAAATATGGAATTTTCACAGAAATCAAATCAAGATATAATCGATATAAATTTCCATATCAGACTAATAATATAAATGGAATAGTAGGAAAGCCTTTTAAATTCCATATATAATAATGGTCTTCTTTTACAGAAGCTCATCTCGATTATTATTTAATCGAACTCCATTCAATTCCAATTTCTTCTATTAAATTGGAAAACTTTGTCTTTGGAAAATTTCCATTTAAATCTTAATAAAAGATTTATAAATTCCAAATTATATTTTCACTGTTAATGTGAAAACCCGTAACTTCCCCGTTAAGGAAAGCGACGGATAGTTCGAGAACAAGCCACAACAGAACGCATACAGAAGAACATTTCATTGTATATTACAACAATGCACCAGATTACAAGAATATACAGAGTATGAATAAATATTACACAGAAATATCAGAGATTTAAATTACATTTAAATACATCGCAGCGGAAAATAATACAATACACAACTAGAAGTAGATATACGGATACAAAGCTTTCCGGATATCATTCCAGCTGTAAACCAGGATCCTGTGAATATAAATCTGCAAAACCAAAACTACTAGCTGCCCGTGCCAAAATAAGGGCACCCAGAGTTTAGGTTAAAACAATAAACTCCAGGTCAGTCATGTGACTGGTGTGAGAACTAAAACAGTTATAAATCTTTATTTTCAAAGTTAGGTAAATCAAGGGACCACGCCGTATAACACGGAACGGGTTTCCTCCCAAGAATACCAGTGCATAAAACAAACAGCGCAATGCTAAATAAAGAAAAATGAAGCTGTTATAAGACCCAGGTCCCATCACACAATGCAACGCAGCCGAGGATAGGGTTTTCCCTTATAACAGCCAAAGAATGCTTGATACGTTTAAAACAAATCATTTGATACTATTATAAGTGTATAGTGTATAAAACACTTCAAATCATAAGTATCAATCATAGGCGGCATGAGTACCATATATCATGTCGCCATACTAGTTCTACAATTAAAACCGCAAATGTCACGTATTTGGAAATTGGATTTCCATCTATGAACCGAGGCAAAAGATAGTCCTCAACCGATTCGAGACTGCCCAACCCGAGTCTCAGGATCAGAGCTCGAGTGACCCTAGGAGCGACAGGGCCGGTCCACCGATGTGGATTAAAATGCCTGAGCACTGCGTTTCGCCGCCCTTTGGGGCGTAAATGAGCCAACTAAATGACTCCATCGGTTCGAGAACGACCGATCAATCCGAGGCGCCTCGCAACAGCAACAACCACATAAGTCAAACTCGTCAGGGCGTGTAAAACCACTGACGCCACTTCTAGCTAGGAGGAAACGCAGGCCCTCCCTGAGGTCCTTTCTCCCGTTTTTGGTTCATACCGGGTGTGAAACTCGCGAGGTAAACGTTACACAAAGCTACGCCACAAAGGCCGTGCTTTGATCATCACCACAAGACTTTGCTTTTCAACAGAAGCCTTGATCATTTGCCACTTAGGCATGCCACACAGGCAATTCACTCCATGCGTTTGATATCCATCAATATATAACCCCTGAGCTCGTACGTCTCAGAGAAGGGCGTTAAGCAAGAGAATAAATTCTCCGCCGCCAAACAGATATATATTTAATAGAGATCAATCACACGGACTAAAATCCAATGTCAGACACACAGTCCATTTACAAGTCCGTTCTGGGTCTGAACGAAACCGGAGGCACCTAGTACCCCGCATATCCATCGATCTCCAAGTACGTCTGGACGATCACTAACTGTTTCCATCTTCTTGGGTGTACAGCCCAATCAAGATCATCAGTAATTACCCAAACGACGTGAAGACCTCTGGTCTTCGACCATCGTCTTCATCTTCGACTTATCGTCGTATCAGTTATTCAGAATGGGCTAAACCCGGTCTTTCCGAATAACTCGCGTATATTTTGAATAAGTGTTACACAAACACAACATACGCCTCATTCCAATTCATCAGTCACTAACCGTAAATTAATCAAGAGAATAGTTTCCCAAATATTAACCCCGAAGGCCGAAACCAACATCAGATCAATATCCAGAAAACCGTTCTGCTTAGCTAACCGACAGTTAGTTTCTGATTTCACATTCATAGGGAAAGGTTCCCATTAATTTAATCCAAGATAAATTTCTTGAATTTATTCTTCATTCTATTCTTTTTGAATATCAATTCAAAACTAGTCGGAATTAGCGAACCTTACCGAAGTAATCATTGGTTTTAATTTCCCAATCCCAACCTATTCATCCCATGAAGTAAAACTGGTAATACTTCATATCTAACACCACGGTGTTATCGGTAAATTCAATTACCATTTCACGTTCAAATCTAATTAAAGATTTAACTAACGCCTGGAGCAAAACTGGTGATACTCCATTTCGATTATTTCAATCTAATTAAAGATTCATTAAAACTCCACTTAGTTTTAATCGTTAACTGGGTTAAAGAATCCGTGTCATTTAAAACACGGTTCACGATAAACCCAAAGTCACATCCCATTAATTATCGGGTTAAAGAACGAGTGTTATTTAAAACACTGTTCACGATAAACCCAAAAATCAATATCAATTCAATTCCAATTAAATATTATTTAATTGGTATACTTCATTAAATCTAAATAAAACGATTTAATCTTTTCTCAACTGGGTTCAAGAACAGTGTTAGTGAAGACACCATTCACGGCAAACCCAAATCACATTTGATATTCAATACAAGGCTCTGAATAGAAAAATATCCCGGCTTATATTCAATATCAAATTCTACGACCAACAAATATCGTACTGGAAATAACGATATATAAATATCTTTCAAATTTCCATAACAACACCTGTATAATCCCGAAATTCGACATCGAAATGTTCCGAAGACAATTTCGATTCAAATCCATTCCAATGCAATTATTGGAAATTCTGGTTATTTTCAAAACCATTTCAATATTCAATTTATTTATTTAAAAATAAATAGAATTGTAATTCTAGTTCAAAACTAGTTCATTTCGATAAAAATCTATTTTTATCTTTTCAAATATGGAGTTTTTCATCCCAATTCTTTCTAAATCATTTCTTATGATTTTACACAAATTATTACTATTTTTAATAATTTTATCAAGGCCTGTACAGTCGATTTCCACAAATGGCCATCGAACTGCACTTACAGCGACCTTTTTCGAATTTGATTTGGACATAATTCCAAATCCAACCGTTAGATTTCTAATTTCTAATATTCGTTAGAAAGCTCTTTTCGATACGAACCCAACGGTTCCGGTTTTAGGAGAATTCGACGGTCGGATCTCCCGCAATGTCCGTTTGAAATAAATGGTCGAAATTCACGAACTGCCGCGGCGCGGCGTGTTCTATTCAGGCCATTATATTATATATATAATATATATATAATATATTTCGTCGATTTCTATTTAAAACGAATTATATAAATAGTTTTAAATTCGATTCAAAAGCAATTTCAACATCCGTTTCAATTCAAATCAAAATTGAATTCTTCTCTATAAATTCGTTTTAAAATTCATTTCAATTCAATTCAAATTTCAATTCAATTTGAATTCGTTTCAATTTGCTTTCAATTCAATTTGAATTCGTTTTCAATTCAATTCATTTCGAAATCGTTTTCAATTCAATTCATTTCGAAATCGTTTTCAATTCAATTCATTTCGAAATCGTTTTCAATTCAATTCATTTCGAAATCGTTTTCAATTCAATTCATTTCGAAATCGTTTTCAATTCAATTCATTTCGAAATCGTTTTCAATTCAATTCATTTCGAAATCGTTTTCAATTCAATTCATTTCGAAATCGTTTTCAATTCAATTCATTTCGAAATCGTTTTCAATTCAATTCATTTCGAAATCGTTTAAAATCGATATAAATATCGTTCACGTCAAAATGGCGTCAATCTAATCAACACGGCTTCATAAATTTCTATTTTCAAATATTCTATTTCAAATATTTCTTTTTCAAAATAGTTGTTATTATCAAAATATTTCGTTCAACACATGACCAATCTCAATGAATGAGTACTGTCAACACATGAACTTTTATTTTATATCGATAAAGGTGCAAATTTTATTACTAAAATATTTCGTTCAACACATGACTAATCTCAACGGATGAGTATAGTCAACACATGAACCTTTATTTTATAATATTCTTTATTTTCTAAATTGGAATGAGGCCCAATCAATCACCATATAAAGTTAATTATATGGATTTTCTTACAACACATGTATATCATGGCATTGAAAAATAATCATCCATCAACCAAAGTGCACTACACTGTATAAGCATCAAATATAGATATCTAACGCTTATAACAGCCTGTCAATCAACCGATCGACATATTTAATAAATCAGGATGAGTGAAATTCATATTTCATCCCAACACCCGTGTGGGGTTTCAAACAATCAAACACAAATTTTATTTGTGCAGTTAGGCGATGTGTAAAATTTATCGTCCCAATCAATGTCATTCAAATAGGTGTACATAAACAAACCATCCGGTTTGTAAATGAATATTTTATTTTATTCACTTCACGTTAAAAATTATATTTTTAACGATAAAACATTTTATTTTAACATATGAATCTCTATTCAGTTCATTCTTCAAATAAAATGGGATTTTTATTTTTCTAACATATTTTAGAAAATTTCGGCGGCATAACGGCACGATACTAGAAACGGGACGAGGCCTAGCCTTATCCCCGGTCTAGTGAAGGCCCACGCCATTCACATATCAATCAATCCATTTAATTTCACCAAACAATTCAATTTCAATCACATCATATAACTAATCTATGCAACCAAACAAACAAGTCCATGGTCTGTGGACGATTGTGTCGGGTGCTACTAAGCACCGTCTGCATCCTAGTATATATATAACTAGAAAAGAAATTGAAAGGTGAGAAATTCTCACATATAGCTATCCAATCATCTCGACTCTTCTTTTGCAGAAGTCTTCGTCGTTTCGCCTTTTTGTTACCTTCGCCCGTATTCTCTACATATGTAAAAATCGAATTTTTACTATGTTGTTCAATATATAAAAATCGAATTTTTATTTCAAAGTTCAATATATAAAAATTGAATTTTTATTTCAAAGTTCAATATATAAAAATTGAATTTTTATTTCAAAGTTCAATATATAAAAATCGAATTTTTATTTCTTTAAAAAAAAATCGAATCTTTTCTAGTTTAAAAATCGAAACTTTTTCCTCATTTAAAAATCAAACTTTTTATAGTTTAAAAATCGAAACTTTTTCCTCATTTAAAAATCAAACTTTTTATTTATAATATATATAAAAACAGAAAAGAAAATTAAATAAACAAACAAAAATAAATTAATAAAAACCCTTACTGAGGAAAAAGAAGAGGGGGGCTGTGTCGGCGTTGCTTGCTGCGGAGGGGTGTTGGAGGCTTGGGCAGGCGGCGGGGTGCTCTCGATTGGGAGGAGGAGGAGGCGTGGAGCATCGACGAGGTGGGCGGCGATTTCCTGGCGTCGCGGTGGACGGGAGCGAGGTCGTTGCGGTGGGTTCAGGTGCTTCGGGGTTCGAAGGGGGTAACGGTCTCGTGGGTTCGACGAAGGGGAAGGAGATGAACGGGGGGGGGGGGGGAAGTGGAGGCGGTGGTGCCAGGGAGGGCGGCGATGTCTGGAGGGAGGCGGCTCGATCTAATTTAGGTTTTTTTTTTTTTTATTTCTGTTCTGAACGATATAGAAAAGGAGGGGGGGGTGTATGTAAAAGTATATATTATTTTATTTATTTTTAATTTTTAAATCCTTAAAGGTTGACTTTTAATTCGAACACCACACGAGGCCCAACGACCGTCGCCTCTAGCTAATTACCCCTATTCCGAACACAATGGGATATGCCACGTAGGCCAATTCGACTGTTTGAATCAGTTTCCGTTGAATTTACTTTGAAATCAGTATATTGAATTTTAAACGTACATTTCAAATTACCGGGGTCACATACTAACTAGAAAAATTCTCGAAAAATATTTTCTAGCTTCGTATTGACGATACGGTCCTAACAAAACTAGTTTCGTCGAATTCTGAGACCGTTGGAAAAATGGCCATTTTCCAGTCGATTAAAATCAACTGAAGCTGGTCAAACGCGTTTTCCTTTGCCACGCTCACATATTGATTCGAAAAATTATGAAATTTGGAATCTAGCAATAACTTAACATCACGGACCCAACAAAACTGGTTTCGTCGAAATCCGAGGTCGTTTGCAAAACGGCTATTTTTAAGGGCTATATATTATATAAAATATATATAAATTCCATAGCGACTATTCTGAATTTTCAACTGGACGTATCTTATCATTTCTAAGATGAAATCTCAGTTTGCTAACTTCGTTACAAAGATATAGTTATACAGATTCAAATATTTCTTGTTTCGTTCAATTCTGACTTATATTGAATTCTGTATATTCATTTGAAATTAGAAATCGAATTTTCGAACTACCGCGCCATTTTCAATTCCTTTTATAACTATATATAATTATTATATATTCTAACGACGACGCGTATAATATATACGATCGAATTATATTCAAAATAAATTTCTCGTCGATATTATTTAAAATAATTCATTTTAAATAATCAAAATTCGCTAAAATGGCCAAAATAAAAATTTTAAACTGGCCCAGATTTTCGGGTTGTTACAATCTCCCCCACTTAAAACTTTTCGTCCCCGAAAAGGAACAAAGTCGAAAGTGGTTTGATTATTCAGCTCTACGATCGATCAGGCTTCCATTCTCCAACTCTTTAGTTTCTGAGAATTTTCAAAATTTCAAAAATTTGGCTAACACCCTAAATTTTTGAAAAATTTCGCCATAACCTCCCCTGCACCGGGAGCATCGGGGAATTTCAAATAGCTTCCCCGGTCCTTCAGATCTCAAAAAGAAAAAGAAAAAGCCAAGCGGCTAGCCAATAGGCTCACAAAATCATCATCACCCAAACAAAACAGGAAATTATGTAGTAAACATGTACCTATTTGTCGGGCAAACAAATTTTATTCTCTGGCTCTAGCCTCCTTGCTATGACCTGTTCAATGTAAGTATATGTATATGCAAGCTAATGCAACCAATTTTCAATATAATTCAATATGTGATTCAATTAGGCTAAATGGCTAAAAATTAGCAAACAAATAAACAAACAACACAAACATCAATCAATTAGTGAATTAGAGTTTTCAAATTGATAACTTTGATACATATACAAAAATCAGATTTTTGATGCCAAATCACAACAATAGGCCCTATCTAATTTTGGTTCTCACACCAGTCAATAGGAAATATATAGATATCTCACTTTCGTCACTCGAACATAAATTCTAATGATGGAGCTCCATCATCAAAATCATCTCCGGGCGATTAGAGTGTAATTCTATATCTATCCAGTATATTAAAACTTCAAATACACGTTTGCAAGGCGTATATGCAAAATCTTTATATACTGGACTGTCCAAATCAATATAAATAAATAATCAAATACGAATAATTGATTTAAATTTTCAAAACAAAATTTGTTTTCATTTGAAAAATATACTCTTCACACTCGTTCTAGGATACTACTGATCCTATCTCTAACGAGTCATCCCCATTGGATATTACTAATCCAATATCTGATGAATTCTTTCGTATGGTTCTAATGTGTCTTGTTCTCTAGCTTTGTAAACCAAAGCTCTGATACCAACTGTGAAAACCCGTAACTTCCCCGTTAAGGAAAGCGACGGATAGTTCGAGAACAAGCCACAACAGAACGCATACAGAAGAACATTTCATTGTATATTACAACAATGCACCAGATTACAAGAATATACAGAGTATGAATAAATATTACACAGAAATATCAGAGATTTAAATTACATTTAAATACATCGCAGCGGAAAATAATACAATACACAACTAGAAGTAGATATACGGATACAAAGCTTTCCGGATATCATTCCAGCTGTAAACCAGGATCCTGTGAATATAAATCTGCAAAACCAAAACTACTAGCTGCCCATGCCAAAATAAGGGCACCCAGAGTTTAGGTTAAAACAATAAACTCCAGGTCAGTCATGTGACTGGTGTGAGAACTAAAACAGTTATAAATCTTTATTTTCAAAGTTAGGTAAATCAAGGGACCACGCCGTATAACACGGAACGGGTTTCCTCCCAAGAATACCAGTGCATAAAACAAACAGCGCAATGCTAAATAAAGAAAAATGAAGCTGTTATAAGACCCAGGTCCCATCACACAATGCAACGCAGCCGAGGATAGGGTTTTCCCTTATAACAGCCAAAGAATGCTTGATACGTTTAAAACAAATCATTTGATACTATTATAAGTGTATAGTGTATAAAACACTTCAAATCATAAGTATCAATCATAGGCGGCATGAGTACCATATATCATGTCGCCATACTAGTTCTACAATTAAAACCGCAAATGTCACGTATTTGGAAATTGGATTTCCATCTATGAACCGAGGCAAAAGATAGTCCTCAACCGATTCGAGACTGCCCAGCCCGAGTCTCAGGATCAGAGCTCGAGTGACCCTAGGAGCGACAGGGCCGGTCCACCGATGTGGATTAAAATGCCTGAGCACTGCGTTTCGCCGCCCTTTGGGGCGTAAATGAGCCAACTAAATGACTCCATCGGTTCGAGAACGACCGATCAATCCGAGGCGCCTCGCAACAGCAACAACCACATAAGTCAAACTCGTCAGGGCGTGTAAAACCACTGACGCCACTTCTAGCTAGGAGGAAACGCAGGCCCTCCCTGAGGTCCTTTCTCCCGTTTTTGGTTCATACCGGGTGTGAAACTCGCGAGGTAAACGTTACACAAAGCTACGCCACAAAGGCCGTGCTTTGATCATCACCACAAGACTTTGCTTTTCAACAGAAGCCTTGATCATTTGCCACTTAGGCATGCCACACAGGCAATTCACTCCATGCGTTTGATATCCATCAATATATAACCCCTGAGCTCGTACGTCTCAGAGAAGGGCGTTAAGCAAGAGAATAAATTCTCCGCCGCCAAACAGATATATATTTAATAGAGATCAATCACACGGACTAAAATCCAATGTCAGACACACAGTCCATTTACAAGTCCGTTCTGGGTCTGAACGAAACCGGAGGCACCTAGTACCCCGCATATCCATCGATCTCCAAGTACGTCTGGACGATCACTAACTGTTTCCATCTTCTTGGGTGTACAGCCCAATCAAGATCATCAGTAATTACCCAAACGACGTGAAGACCTCCGGTCTTCGACCATCGTCTTCATCTTCGACTTATCGTCGTATCAGTTATTCAGAATGGGCTAAACCCGGTCTTTCCGAATAACTCGCGTATATTTTGAATAAGTGTTACACAAACACAACATACGCCTCATTCCAATTCATCAGTCACTAACCGTAAATTAATCAAGAGAATAGTTTCCCAAATATTAACCCCGAAGGCCGAAACCAACATCAGATCAATATCCAGAAAACCGTTCTGCTTAGCTAACCGACAGTTAGTTTCTGATTTCACATTCATAGGGAAAGGTTCCCATTAATTTTATCCAAGATAAATTTCTTGAATTTATTCTTCATTCTATTCTTTTTGAATATCAATTCAAAACTAGTCGGAATTAGCGAACCTTACCGAAGTAATCAATGGTTTTAATTTCCCAATCCCAACCTATTCATCCCATGAAGTAAAACTGGTAATACTTCATATCTAACACCACGGTGTTATCGGTAAATTCAATTACCATTTCACGTTCAAATCTAATTAAAGATTTAACTAACGCCTGGAGCAAAACTGGTGATACTCCATTTCGATTATTTCAATCTAATTAAAGATTCATTAAAACTCCACTTAGTTTTAATCGTTAACTGGGTTAAAGAATCCGTGTCATTTAAAACACGGTTCACGATAAACCCAAAGTCACATCCCATTAATTATCGGGTTAAAGAACGAGTGTTATTTAAAACACTGTTCACGATAAACCCAAAAATTAATATCAATTCAATTCCAATTAAATATTATTTAATTGATATACTTCATTAAATCTAAATAAAAAGATTTAATCTTTTCTCAACTGGGTTCAAGAACAGTGTTAGTGAAGACACCATTCACGGCAAACCCAAATCACATTTGATATTCAATACAAGGCTCTGAATAGAAAAATATCCCGGCTTATATTCAATATCAAATTCTACGACCAACAAATATCGTATTGGAAATAACGATATATAAATATCTTTCAAATTTCCATAACAACACCTGTATAATCCCGAAATTCGACATCGAAATGTTCCGAAGACAATTTCGATTCAAATCCATTCCAATGCAATTATTGGAAATTCTGGTTATTTTCAAAACCAATTCAATATTCAATTTATTTATTTAAAAATAAATAGAATTGTAATTCTAGTTCAAAACTAGTTCATTTCGATAAAAATCTATTTTTATCTTTTCAAATATGGAGTTTTTCATCCCAATTCTTTCTAAATCATTTCTTATGATTTTACACAAATTATTACTATTTTTAATAATTTTATCAAGGCCTGTACAGTCGATTTCCACAAATGGCCATCGAACTGCACTTACAACGACCTTTTTCGAATTTGATTTGGACATAATTCCAAATCCAACCGTTAGATTTCTAATTTCTAATATTCGTTAGAAAGCTCTTTTCGATACGAACCCAACGGTTCCGGTTTTAGGAGAATTCGACGGTCGGATCTCCCGCAATGTCCGTTTGAAATAAATGGTCGAAATTCACGAACTGCCGCGGCGCGGCGTGTTCTATTCAGGCCATTATATTATATATATAATATATATATAATATATTTCGTCGATTTCTATTTAAAACGAATTATATAAATAGTTTTAAATTCGATTCAAAAGCAATTTCAACATCCGTTTCAATTCAAATCAAAATTGAATTCTTCTCTATAAATTCGTTTTAAAATTCATTTCTATTCAATTCAAATTTCAATTCAATTTGAATTCGTTTCAATTTGCTTTCAATTCAATTTGAATTCATTTTCAATTCAATTCATTTTGAAATCGTTTTCAATTCAATTCATTTCGAAATCGTTTTCAATTCAATTCATTTCGAAATCGTTTTCAATTCAATTCATTTCGAAATCGTTTTCAATTCAATTCATTTCGAAATCGTTTTCAATTCAATTCATTTCGAAATCGTTTTCAATTCAATTCATTTCGAAATCGTTTTCAATTCAATTCATTTCGAAATCGTTTTCAATTCAATTCATTTCGAAATCGTTTAAAATCGATATAAATATCGTTCACGTCAAAATGGCGTCAATCTAATCAACACGGCTTCATAAATTTCTATTTTCAAATATTCTATTTCAAATATTTCTTTTTCAAAATAGTTGTTATTATCAAAATATTTCGTTCAACACATGACCAATCTCAATGAATGAGTACTGTCAACACATGAACTTTTATTTTATATCGATAAAGGTGCAAATTTTATTACTAAAATATTTCGTTCAACACATGACTAATCTCAACGGATGAGTATAGTCAACACATGAACCTTTATTTTATAATATTCTTTGTTTTCTAAATTGGAATGAGGCCCAATCAATCACCATATAAAGTTAATTATATGGATTTTCTTACAACACATGTATATCATGGCATTGAAAAATAATCATCCATCAACCAAAGTGCACTACACTGTATAAGCATCAAATATAGATATCTAACGCTTATAACAGCCTGTCAATCAACCGATCGACATATTTAATAAATCAGGATGAGTGAAATTCATATTTCATCCCAACACCCGTGTGGGGTTTCAAACAATCAAACACAAATTTTATTTGTGCAGTTGGGCGATGTGTAAAATTTATCGTCCCAATCAATGTCATTCAAATAGGTGTACATAAACAAACCATCCGGTTTGTAAATGAATATTTTATTTTATTCACTTCACGTTAAAAATTATATTTTTAACGATAAAACATTTTATTTTAACATATGAATCTCTATTCAGTTCATTCTTCAAATAAAATGGTATTTTTATTTTTCTAACATATTTTAGAAAATTTCGGCGGCATAACGGCACGATACTAGAAACGGGACGAGGCCTAGCCTTATCCCCGGTCTAGTGAAGGCCCACGCCATTCACATATCAATCAATCCATTTAATTTCACCAAACAATTCAATTTCAATCACATCATATAACTAATCTATGCAACCAAACAAACAAGTCCATGGTCTGTGGACGATTGTGTCGGGTGCTACTAAGCACCGTCTGCATCCTAGTATATATATAACTAGAAAAGAAATTGAAAGGTGAGAAATTCTCACATATAGCTATCCAATCATCTCGACTCTTCTTTTGCAGAAGTCTTCGTCGTTTCGCCTTTTTGTTACCTTCGCCCGTATTCTCTACATATGTAAAAATCGAATTTTTACTATGTTATTCAATATATAAAAATCGAATTTTTATTTCAAAGTTCAATATATAAAAATTGAGTTTTTATTTCAAAGTTCAATATATAAAAATTGAATTTTTATTTCAAAGTTCAATATATAAAAATCGAATTTTTATTTCTTTAAAAAAAAATCGAATCTTTTCTAGTTTAAAAATCGAAACTTTTTCCTCATTTAAAAATCAAACTTTTTATAGTTTAAAAATCGAAACTTTTTCCTCATTTAAAAATCAAACTTTTTATTTATAATATATATAAAAACAGAAAAGAAAATTAAATAAACAAACAAAAATAAATTAATAAAAACCCTTACCGAGGAAAAAGAAGAGGGGGGCTGTGTCGGCGTTGCTTGCTGCGGAGGGGTGTTGGAGGCTTGGGCAGGCGGCGGGGTGCTCTCGATTGGGAGGAGGAGGAGGCGTGGAGCATCGACGAGGTGGGCGGCGATTTCCTGGCGTCGCGGTGGACGGGAGCGAGGTCGTTGCGGTGGGTTCAGGTGCTTCGGGGTTCGAAGGGGGTAACGGTCTCGTGGGTTCGACGAAGGGGAAGGAGATGAACGGGGGGGGGGGGAAGTGGAGGCGGTGGTGCCAGGGAGGGCGGCGATGTCTGGAGGGAGGCGGCTCGATCTAATTTAGGTTTTTTTTTATTTCTGTTCTGAACGATATAGAAAAGGAGGGGGGGTGTATGTAAAAGTATATATTATTTTATTTATTTTTAATTTTTAAATCCTTAAAGGTTGACTTTTAATTCGAACACCACACGAGGCCCAACGACCGTCGCCTCTAGCTAATTACCCCTATTCCGAACACAATGGGATATGCCACGTAGGCCAATTCGACTGTTTGAATCAGTTTCCGTTGAATTTACTTTGAAATCAGTATATTGAATTTTAAACGTACATTTCAAATTACCGGGGTCACATACTAACTAGAAAAATTCTCGAAAAATATTTTCTAGCTTCGTATTGATGATACGGTCCTAACAAAACTAGTTTCGTCGAATTCTGAGACCGTTGGAAAAATGGCCATTTTCCAGTCGATTAAAATCAACTGAAGCTGGTCAAACGCGTTTTCCTTTGCCACGCTCACATATTGATTCGAAAAATTATGAAATTTGGAATCTAGCAATAACTTAACATCACGGACCCAACAAAACTGGTTTCGTCGAAATCCGAGGTCGTTTGCAAAACGGCTATTTTTAAGGGCTATATATTATATAAAATATATATAAATTCCATAGCGACTATTCTGAATTTTCAACTGGACGTATCTTATCATTTCTAAGATGAAATCTCAGTTTGCTAACTTCGTTACAAAGATATAGTTATACAGATTCAAATATTTCTTGTTTCGTTCATTTCTGACTTATATTGAATTCTGTATATTCATTTGAAATTAGAAATCGAATTTTCGAACTACCGCGCCATTTTCAATTCCTTTTATAATTATATATAATTATTATATATTCTAACGACGACGCGTATAATATATACGATCGAATTATATTCAAAATAAATTTCTCGTCGATATTATTTAAAATAATTCATTTTAAATAATCAAAATTCGCTAAAATGGCCAAAATAAAAATTTAAACTGGCCCAGATTTTCGGGTTGTTACATTTAATTGGGTTAAAGAACAAATGTCATTTAAAACATTGTTCACGATAAATCCAATTCACATTTCATTTTATTCCAATTACTAAATATAAATGGAAAACTCTAAAAATCTTAATTGAAAGATTTATTCTTTTCTCGATTGGGTTTAAGAACAGTGTTATTGAAGACACCATTCACGACAAACCCAAAAATCCAATTTATTTTATTTAATTCCAATTAAATATTAATTAATTGGAAAGCTTCATTAAATCTTAATTTAATGATTTATTCTAGTTAATAACTTGTTCATTTCAATAAAAATACATTTTCATCTTTTCAAATATGGAATTTTTCATCCAAAATATTTCCAAATTATTAATTATGATTTTACATAATTTTTCCATATTTTTAGTAATTTTATCAAGGACCGTACAGTCGATTTCCAATAACGGCCACCGAACTGTATCCATAGCGACCCTTTTCAAATTTGATTTGGACATAATTCCAAATCTAACCGTTAGATTTCAAAACTTTTATATTCATTTGAAAGCTCTTTTCAATACGAACCCAATGGTTCTGGTTTTAGGAGAATCTGACGGTCGGATCTCCCGTTACATCAATTTGAAGTTAATGGTCGAAATTCGCGAACGGTCGCTGCGCGGCGCGTTCTATTCAGGCCATTATATATATATATTATATATATACATATATTTCTTCGATTTCTATTTAAAACGTATTTTATAAAATATTTATAAATTCATTTGAAATGATTTTAACTTCATTTTCAATTTTAGAGCAAAATTGAATATTCTGAATTTATATCATATTAAAATATTAATATTTTCACAATATTAGATTTTGAAATCCCTTCTTTTCGATGTTCATTATAAAGTGAATAAAATCGATCGATAAACCCGTTTGGGTTAAAATAACGTTTGCTGCTTAATTCGGCTTTACATTTTTATATTTTTGTGTCCATCCAAAAATGGACATAAAAATCATTATTTTATTCTTTACTAAATTTATTTTTAAAATATTCATTATTTTAAAAATATTCTTTATTTTAAAAGTTTCTTTATTTAAAAATGTTCTTTATATAAAAATATTATGAATCGGAATGCGACTCAATCAATTACCATATAATTTCAGTTATATGAATTTCATACATCGCATGTAGACAACAATAATGATAAATAATCATTAAACAATCCATTCCCATCCAGTGTGAAATTTACAACTGTGTGAGCATTAAAATAAATAAATAACGCTCATCACAAACTGTCAATCCATCGATTGACATACAACTAAATATTGGGACTAGTGTATGTCAAGTATCATCCCAACACCCATGTGGGGTTTTCAAACAACAACAGTATATAAATAAATCATTGGTTAATAAACTTAACCAATTATAATTCGGTTTGAATTATTTCTAATATCGCTAACATAATAATGTTAATGTTTTAATCTAGAAAATTTTCTAATATCGCTAACACAATAATGTTAATATTGAACAAATGTACATCTTTCTAATTCTCTAAGATGTAAATTTTTAATGATCCCTCCATGTAATAAAAATGTAATTTTTATTGTTGAAAATATTTTGTTTCAACAAAACATAACCCTTAACAAATAATTATTCTTATTCTTATCTAATATGATGAAGGTGACAGTTTCTAACAAGATGACATTTTTATTTTAACATAACATTTTCTAACTAAATGGCATTTTTATTCTAACATTACATTTTTGTATTAACATGACATTTCTAAATAAATGACATTTTCAAAATAACATGACATTTCTAAATAATTGACATTTTCATATGAACATGACATTTCTAAATAAATGACATTTTCATATTAACATGACAATTCTAAATAAATGACATTTTCATAATAACATGACATTTCTAAATAAATGACATTTTCATTTCACAAATCATTTTCTATACTTCTAGTGACAAATAAAAAGAATGATTTATTTATATACAAATTACAATGTCTCTAATGACAAATAAAAGGAATGTTTTATTTGTATAACAATTACAATGTCTAATGACAAATAAAAAGAATATTTATTTGCGTACATGTTTTCTACTTTTCTAATGTCAAATAAAAAGAAGTATTTTATTTGCATACATTCTTATATGTATTCTAATGACAAATAAAAGAATAATTTATTTGCATACATCTTTCTATCTTTAACATGACAAAATAAAAATGAGTATTTTTATTTATACACAATTTTCTACTTTAACAAAACGAATAAAAATGATACTTCTATTTTGTTGACATTCTATTTCAACAAAACAAATAAAAATGACAATTTTGTTTTGTTGATAATTCTATTTCAACAAAACATATAAAAATGATAATTTTATTTTGTTGACAATTCTATTTTAACAAAATGAATAAAATTGATACTTCATTTTGTTAACAATTCTATAATTCAACAAAATTGATATTTTTGTTTTAACACAAATCTATTTAATAAAAATGTTATTTTCGTTTTGACTATTTAATTTCAACAAAAATGATATTTTTGTTTTAATTATTTAATTTCAATAAAAATGATATTTTTGTTTTCAACTATTTTAATTTGACAATAATGACAAATTTGTTTCAACTAATTTATTTTGACAAAAATGAAAACTTTGTTTCAACTAATTTATTTTGGCAAAAATGACAAATTTGTTTCAACTAATTTATTTTGGCAAAAAATGACAAATTTGTTTCAACTAATTTATTTTGGCAAAAACGACAAATTTGTTTTCAACTAATTTATTTTGACAAAAATGACAAATTTGTTTTCAACTAATTTATTTTGACAAAAATGACATATTTTTATTTCAATATCTGGTTTCAACAAAAATTGATAATTTTGTTTTCAACCCTTTTGTTACAACAAAAATGATATATTTGTTTTTAACTATTTTATTGTAACAAAAATGATATATTTGTTTTCAACAATTTTATTATAACAAAAATTATATTATTTTTTCAACAATTTTATTTCAACACAACAATCATCAAATTAACAGATCTACATAACAACATCAATCATCAATCCCAGATCAACTCACGTATAACATTAAATAAAATTTAACGGCGGATTGGAAGAAAAATCATAATTAATTAATTTTAATTATAAAAAATATAATTCTCACATCGATTTTACTCCGTTTAAAATTGTAGAAATCTCCAAATCTGTTTTGGTCTGTTTTATCAGGTAGATCCGGATTTCACGATTCCAATGCTTTCATTTTCGCTGAATTCCGATTACATATGAAAAAGTTATGAATTTCATAGATTTGATTACATATCAATTTAATTAAATAGATAACTAAAAATTCTTAATTACATTAACCCGACATCTTCCTTGTTCCTCTCTGTCTTCGTATACCTTCTGCACACGAGAACCCACCACCGCAGCCTTCTAGGGCTTCAAATCCCACGTTCATCAAGGCACCAGAGGTCGATCTACCATCGCCACATCCAAGCCCTACGTCGCCGCCACCCACGCCCTGAATTTAAGGCAGCTCGTTCCCTTCCCGTAGCCTAGGAACTCGTGCGAACGGAAGCCATTTAGATGAAGAGAACACACGTAATACTTGATTAAAAATAATCATAACCGTTCAGATTCAAGAACGCGAGATGCTTAACAATTTCCTAATTGAACATTTCATGGATTGTTGCCTGAATTTCAAGAATTTGGGGAAGAAAGACGAGATGATTTCGGCCATAGAATAGCTTAGAGCGGCGGCTACTGATCCATTTAGGGTTAGGGTTAAAGTATATTTATGATTATAATATTATTAAATTCATTTATTAACAAAAAGGCCCGTTAACTTTCAGTAGCTATAAATCCAGCCCAAAGAATGTTGCCCCTAGCCAAAAACTCTTATTCCGGACATAATGGACTAGATCCCGTCAGCCCGTTTGATCGTCTTAGACCACTTTTCTTTAATTTAAAATATAAAACATTTAATTATTAAATTCGATTGTACATTTTAATTTACCGGGGCCACAAACTGACTCCAAAAATTCCTGAAAAATAAATCTAGCTATCTTTTGACGATACGGTCCTAACAAAATTAATTTCGTTGAATTTGGAGATCGTTTGAAAAATGGCCATTTTCTGGTCGATCCAATTTGACTGAAATTGACAAAACACGTTTTGATTTATCACGCTCACATATTAATTCCAAAAATTATGAAAATTGGAATCTAGAAATAATTTGACATTCCGAATTCAACCAAAGTGGTTTCATCAAAAACGGAGGTCGTTTGCAAAATGGCTATATATTATATTAATATATATATATATATATATATATATATATATAGATTCCTTAGCGACTATTCTGAATATTTACCTGGCAATAATTTTTGATTCCCATTATGAAATTTCAATTTTTCAGATTCATTGGAAATATATTTTTAAACAGATTTAAATATTTTTGGTTTTACTGAAATCCGATTTATTTTGAATCCTGTACATTCAGTCAAAGTTCAAAATCAAATTTTCAAACTGCTGTGCCATTTCTAACTCCTTTTATAATTAAAATAAATATATTCGTTCTAACTTCGATTTAAATAAATTTTTAATCGTTATTATTTAAAATAAATCATTTTCAATATTTAAAATCCATTAAAATTTCTAAAATAATTTTTTTTAAATTGGTTCCAAAATTCCGAGTTGTTACACCCGAGGCTTGTTCTAGAGTGTCTCAAATTCGGAAGGAGAGATCCATTGCCTTGGCTCATGATGGAAATCCAAATTCCAATACGCGGTTTTAGTTGTATACTATGGTGACATAATATGATGGGGGTATTATGTCATCTAAGAATGATACATTTATTTTTGAAGTTGTTTCTGCACAATAACTAGCAATAATATCAACAATATTTGTTTTAAAGCGTATCAAGCATGTTTGGCTATTATAAGGTAAAACTCTATCCTTCGGCTTGTGTTGCATTGTGTGATGAGACATGAGTCTTATAATAGCTTCATTTTTCAAAAGCATTGCGTTGTTTTGTTTTAATGATATTCATGTGAAGTAAACCCGTTCCGTGTCATATGGCGTGGTCCCATGATTTCCCAACTTTTAAAGTAAAGTTTTAATAACTGTTTTAAGTTCACATACCAGTCCCATGACTGACTTGGAGTTTATTGTTTTCACCTAAAATCTAAGTGCCCATATTTTCCATAAGGGAAGTCAGTTGTTTTGGTTTTGTAGATATTTATTCAACAGGATCCTGGAATATGGATGGAGCTGCACTCTGCTTTATTTAGTAGTCTTCCTCTGATTATATTTATGTATTTAAATTTCTGCTGTATTGTAATTTATTATTCTCTAATATTTTCCGTTGTGTGTTATTGTCTGTACTCTGAAATCTTGTACTCTGATGTAAATTGTTGTAATAGCAATGAAAAGTTCTCTTGTTCTGCGTTCTGATGTGTCGTGTTCTCATGACAATCCATAGATTTTTGTCTTCCGAATCAGACTTGTGCGGTTTACGGTCGATTCAAAGGGCCAAGATTTTCGGGTCGTTAGAAATAATGAAAAAACGACAACCACTTCGATATTGAATATCAGGTTACCCAGTTTGACCCATCACAACCATAACTCCACATGTAAACAAACTAAACCACAAATGGTCACTAAGAAGACATAGCATGCAGACTTGGTAGATAAAGTATAGCGGCATACTAGTGAAGAAAGGCGAGACGCGAACCAGACTGAGGAAGTTGAAGTTGCTGCCTTTGTGCTAGCTCCACGAAGTTAACCAACACACCATTTTAGTGCAAGTCAGAACCAATCCAAGGACACTGTAACACCCCACACTTTCCTACGCCCAAATTTAAAAAAAAAAACTTGAACACATCCAAGCGTAAAGCATATATTTAGTACCTGCAATAAATGAGCATGAACATAACTAGAGTACGATAAATATAACTCACAATGGAAAAAAATAGGATTAACTAGTATTAACTTAAGTAACTACCTTTTTCAAAGTATGTCACCTTGCCAATACCGAGCATGAGAGAGAAAGAGAACCGAAAGCCAAACTTAATCATCTGTGAGAACCTGACCCTCTCTATGAAACCTGGAGGTTGAAATGAGGAGGGGGTCAGAACAACAAGTTATGGTGACTAAGAAATGTACAACACAAACTACAACACAAATATATTCCGTTTGGTTCAACCCAAATTGTATGCCTAACTAGGTTAGTGATTCTAGCCCAACCTAGTAAATGTTTACGCATGACTTTACTATTCAGCCCAAAGCAGTGTTCCCTGATTATATTACTGAGATAGGACATTTACAAACATTTTTATAAAGCCTTTATACCAGAGTTTAACTAGCTAATTATATCGAGAGTAGGCCCCTAATTTTGGGATTTCTATATATATCCTCATTCTCTATTCTTTATTATTTAATGCCTCACTATCAATGATAGATAGGGTGGATTCTCCATGATCACTTAAGACCCTAGGCAGACCTAATGGTCACTTACTAACCCTCGATAATATATTAAATGTTTACATAAAACTATAGGGCACTAGCCACGGGCCTTACTAGTTAAGGCTTCTGTCATTCAAGCATATACCCTTACCCTGCAAAAGGTGAGAGTAGGTATTTTATCGTTCGTTATACCTTCTAGCTAACCTTATTAGATAACCTTCTTAGTCACTTACAACTTCCTATAGGATAGGTGGCCATATCTGACCCTTATAAATTTCTAGGTTTGGGTAGGTGTAACAACCCGGAAAATACAAGCCAATTTAAAATTTTTAAATTGGTTATTTCAATGCAATTTAAACAATTGAAATAGAATATTTCAATAAAATAATGAATTAGAAATAGTGAGGCAGTTTGAAAATTTGAATTCAAACTTTGACTGACTGTGCCGGGTGGAAAATATAATGGATTTTAGTGAAACCAAAAATATCTAAATCTGTTTATGAATATCTTTCTAACGAATCTGAAAAATCGAAGTTTCATAGCGGGAATCAAAAGTTATGGCCAAATGAATTTTCAGAAAGGTCGCTATATAGAATATATAGCCCTTGAAAATAGACATTTTGCAAACGACCTCGGAATTCGACGAAACCACTTTTGTTGGGTCCGGGATGTCAAACTATTGCTAGGTTTCAAATTTCATAATTTTTGAAGCTAGTATGTGAGCGTGGCAAAAGAAAATGTGTTTGGTCAATTTCTGTTAAATTGGATCGACCAGAAAATGGCCATTTTTCAAACGATCTCAGAATTCGACGAAACTAGTTTTGTTGGGACCGTAGAGTCAAAACATAGCTAGAATTATTTTTCTGGAATTTTTCGAAGCAGTTTGTGGCCCTGGCGAATTGAAATGTACGTTCAAATTGAATATAAAATGTTTTATATTTTAATTTGAAAAGTAACTGGCTGTAACAGTCGAATTGGCCTACGAAACATATCCCATTGTGTTCGGGATGGGGGTATTTAGCTAGGGGCGACAGTCGTTGGGTTTGAATTGGGGTTCGTAAGTGAAAGCCCTAATTTTCTGAATAATATATATATCGGCGAATCAGAAAATTCCTTTCATAAATTAAAATAAAAAAACCCGCTTCTCTCTCGTTTAACGGTGGAAAACCGTTCGAACCTCCCAGGCGATTTCCGACCACCTCAGCCACCTACCGACGTCGCCACCACCCTACCTCGACGCGCCTCCCTCCCCTCTTCAAATCCGACCCTACCTCGACCCCCCTCGTCGCCTCTATCGCCTGAATCGTCGACCCAAAGTCGACGACTTCCCAGCGTCGCCACGGCCAACTCGGGCCACCAGATCCGACCGCACCACCACCGACAGGTCCGCCTCTCTCCCCTCTTCCACGTGATACCCTCCGATCCTTCCAACACTTCGCGGATTTCAAGAAAATCCGTAACCCTAGTTTGAACCAGCGTTGAAAGGTGAGTCCTTTTTGATGTTTGAACTTTGAAAAATCATATCTTTTTAGTGTGTTGATGAAATTCGATGAAACAAGAAGCATCGTGACCGCAAGGAGGCTCTCTACCATATAGAAGAGGCCGCGGATTTTTCTGAGCCATCTACGATTTTTAGTACACCGAAAACCAAAGTGAGAAATCTAAATTAAATGAAATTGAATAGAAAATGTCATGTATAAATTATATAAGCGAAATATAATTTATATACGTGTTGTATACCACATATACATGCGTAGTATAAGTTGTATGAGCGAAGTATGAATTGTACATGCATTGTTTAAATGATATGTGTGTTTGAATGGTAATAATATATATATATATATATATATATATATATATATATATTACACACACTCCCCTCGTCCACAAACCATGGACGATATTTATTGTTGTGAATTGGGTGAAAAATTCAAATGGTTGAATAATTGTTTGTGGTTGATATTGTTTGGTTGTGGTTGAAAAATACCCATTGGTGATTGAAACAAATTGGAAATAATTGTGGAAATGAAAATAAAACATGCCGCCTGCGTGCGAACTAGATGCATGAATCCCCATTGTCAAAAACCGCGAGGTTTTAAGGTAGAGCGAGGAGCCGTACTAGGGACGGTGCCGGTTTTAACTACTCTGCCGTTATGCTGCCGAAATTTTGAATAATATTCATGTGTTAGAATTATTTTCATATGTTGAAATTATTTTCATGCATTGAAACTAAAATCATGTGTTGAAACTATATCCATGTGTGGAAATGCTCATGTGTTGAGAAGTGATGTGTGAAAATTAAATTCATGAGTGAATGAATAAAGTGTTTAAACAATAAAAATCACATTTTTATAATATATATGAAGTATGTAAAATATTCGCCTTATATATAAATTGTTTCAATAATAAAAATTTCATCTTTCTTATATGAACAAACTATATAAAGTATCCATGTGTGGAATGCTCATGTGTTGAGAAGTGATGTGTGAAAATGAAATTCATGTGTTGAATAAAAGGTTGAACAATAAAAATTACATTTTTATTGAAACTACGAAGTGTTAAAAACATTCGTGTGTTGAATAAATATTTTAGATGATGAAAATGCCATTTTTATCATATATGTGATTTGCTAAAGATATACTAGTGTTGAAATAAATATTTGTGAAGTGAATATTATTTTTAACATGTGAAGGAACTAAATGAAATAGTCATGTGTTGAAATATATTTTAGTTCGCCAAAAGTATCATTTTTATTGAAATGTGAAGTGTTAAAAATAATCACTCGTTCAAATAAATATGCATGAGTTGAAATATTCATTAATTAGCTAATGATGTGATTTTTGCTTATGTATGCAACATTAGAATGAATGGTGACGTTAAACCAAAGTGAATCAAAAATGAAATTGAATAGAAAATGATAAGTGATGAAAATTGCATATATGTACATGCATATTTATTGAACAGGTTATAGCAAAGAGGCTAGAGAAGAGGAATAAAATTATGTGCCCGACAAATAAGTACATGTTTACTGTTTTGCTTGGGTGATGATTTTATGAGACTATTGGCTAGCCGCTTGGCTTTTTCTTTTTCTTTTTGAGATGAGACGCCCGTGTGGCTATTTGGGAATTTTCCCAGCCCCTCCCGTTCAAAGGAGGTTATGGCGAAATTTTCCAAAATTTAAAGGCGTTAGTAAAATATTTGAAGTGAAAACGATATTGGAATTTTCGAATGAACTATATTTATATAAATATATAAATATAAATAAAATTAAAACGAATCGTGGCCGTGCAGTTCGTGTTTTGAAACCGTGATTTCAAACGACTAGTACGGGAGACCCGACCATTGGGTTTTCTCGAAACCGTAACCGTTGGGCTCGCCTTGGAAATGTCTTTACAATGGCACCAACTTTGTAAAGATCGGACGGTTGGATTGTCTGGAATGTTTAATTCAAATCTAAAGAAAAACAGCACCAGAATCGATTATATTTATATATAAATATAATTAAATTAAATCGAATAACGACGCTGCAGTTTGTAATTTGAAACCGTGTTTTCAAACGACTAGTGTGGGAGATCCGACCGTCGGATTTTCCCAAAACTGAAACCATCGGATTCGTTTTGAAATGATCTTTCTAATGATATAAAATTTGTGAAGATCCAACAATTAGATTTTCAAATATGTGTAAAACAAATTTAGAGAAAAACAGCGCCAGTGCTTCGGCACGACCTGAAATGTCGTTTAATTAAATATGGCCGTTTTTAAATAAATAAAAATGGCGATATATCGTTGAAAAATATTATTGACGATATAGAATGGAAAAAAGCCGATTTTGCTTGGTTTGCTTGATATGTGATGGTTGAATGCATTTAACATGAAAACTATACTAAGGAACTGAAATGTGAATGTTGAGTGATTTAACCATGTGATGAATTGATTTGAAAATCTAAATATACGTGGATTATTTGAAAAGGCCGAGTTTATTCTCATTTCAAATAATCGATCGACGATGAGAAGTCGAAGAGTTGAAGACGGTTGAAGACCGACGATCTTCACATTGGATGGATGGGCGCTACTGATGCTCATGATTGGAGTAGCTACCTTGAAGGAGCTGAAGTAGTAGCCGTCCGGACGTATTGTTGATTGTGCGGATAAGCGAGGAATTTGGTGCCTCCGGCTTCGTTCAAACCCAGGGCGAACTTGTAAATGGACTGTGTGTCTGACATTGGATTTTGTTCTGTGCGGATTGATCTCTATTGAATATATATCTATTTGGCGGCGGAGAATTTATTCTCTTGCTTAACGCCCTTCTCTGAGACGTACGAGCTCCGAGGTTATATATAGATAGAAATCAGTCGCATGGAGTGGATTGCCTGTGTGGCACGCCTAAGTGGCAAGTGATCAAGGCTTCTGTTGCAAAGCAAAGTCTTGTGGTTGATGATCAAAGCATGGTCTGTGTGACGTAGCTTTGTGTATAGCGTGGATTCGCGAGCCTCACACCTCGGTATGATTCAAAAACGAGATAGTGACTACAGGGAGAGCACGACGTTTCTTTCTAGCTAGGGTGGTGTCAGTGACCTACCAGCCCTGACATTATATATACTTTTCACCTGTGTGGTTGTTGGAACGCGAGGCGCCTCGATATAGGTCTGTAAGGACCGGGAAACGTGTGTTCAGGAATAATTAATCCTCAAAAGTAAGAGAGGACCGGCCCTGAAGATCCAAGGATTGCTGTGTGCGGTCCTGGGACATTTGCTAGAGTGTCTCGAACGGAGAGGAGCTTGCCCCTTGCCTCGACTCATGATGGAATCCAATTTCCAATACGAAATTGCGGATGTGATTGTATTACTAGTATGGCGACATGATATATGGTACCCTTGCCGTCTAGGATTGATATTTATGATTGAAATTGTTTTTGAAACATATATGCACTAGTAATAATATCAAACACTTTTGTTTTATACGTATGAAGCATTTTTGGCCATTATAAGGTAAAACTCTATCCTCCGGCTTGCGTTGCATTGTATGATGGGACCTGAGTCTTATAATGGCTTCATTTTGATAAAAAGCATTGCGATGATTTAAACATTTCTTTTATTTCATGCATTAGCACTCATTGGAGTAAACCCATTCCGCGAAAGTGGCGTGGTCCTTTGATTTGCCCTATTATTGTTGTTTAGTAAGTTAAGTTGATTTCTCATACCAGTCCCATGACTGACTCGTAGTTTGTTTCACCTTGCAAACTCGGGTGCCCTTATTTTCACACGGGCAGCCTAGTTACAGGTAGCTGACATATTTTGGGCATGGCACCGCAGTAGAGGTGCGCTTTTGGCTTATGGCGAGGCTTGACTACATTGAGATGATTGTGACTTTTCCGCCATTTATTGTATATGTATTATGATTCCGCCACAAGCGATGTAGACTCATGTTTAGTTTATGTACTCTTATGTATTATGATTCCGCCACAGGCGATGTTGACTGATTATGTATTATTATGCACTAAGTAGTATCTTGCACTGTGCTCTCTGATGTGGATATAGATATGATTCCGCTGTCATATTGTGTAAATTATTCTATTTTCTTGTTTAAGCTATTATCTGTACTCTTCTAATGATGATTAATGTGCTATATTCCAATGATTATCCTTAACACCGGGGTACATGGTTTTGGTATCGTCACAGCTGGTATCAGAGCTTTGGTTAACCTTAGTTCTGGAATTTAACACATTAAACACTTCGTCAGAATAGAATCAGTAGTATTCTAAGATGAGTAGCTCATTAGAGATAGGACTAGTAATGTCCTAGAATGAGCTAAGCAGAATAGCAAAAACAATTTGATCAGTCCATCGTTGTCTTTCCTTAAGTTCTTCTGCTTTACCATACAACAAAATTATCGTTTCTGTAAGCTGACTCTTTTCTTGCTTATACAGAACTTGAACAATGGCTACCCGAGCAGCCGCTGGTAGAGGAGGCCGAGCTGGCCATGGCAGAGGACGTGGTGAAGTCCCAGCAGAAGATGGACCTTTAATACAACCCCCGGCCGCTCAACAATTCGAGCTTGACCGCGTGGCTAAAAGGTACAAGAACCTAGGAGGCAAAACCTTCTCGGGTACGGGCACTGTAATTCAGGCCTTAGCATGGCTCAAAACATGCGAGAAGATACTTGGAGGCCTGAGGCTGGGCGATCAAGATAAAGCTATTATGGGTGCCTGGCTTATGCAGGAAGAAGCCGAGATATGGTGGGAAGCTCTCACCGCAAGGAACAGAAATGCTGGCAGAACCTGGGATGAATTCAAAGAATTATTCAAAGAGAAGTATGTCCCAGAGCAAGCCCTGGAGTGTATGCACGACGAATTCGCCAACCTCTAGCAGGGGGATCTCTCAGTGCAAGATTATCTTAACAAATTTACACAATTAGCCCGCTATGCTCCCGAACTCGTCGCCACCGCAAAGTTCAAGAACAAGAGGTTTATCCTCGGGCTGAAGAGAAAGTACCAGGATAGGGCAATGGCCCACATCAAGCTAGGGTTTAATGAATTGGTGGAGATGGCGTGTAACTATGAAGACCCAGATCAAAGGCACCTAGATCAGGATCGTGCTAAAAGCCAAGCCGGGAATAAGCGCGAGCCTGCTACAAACCAAGGCGAGTCAAGCCAAGCGGCATCCTCGAATCCACAGACCAGTAAGCCGCCAAGAGGAAACTGCTATAACTGTGGCAAGGCGGGGCACTACTCAAATGTCTGCACAGCCCCGAAACAGCAGAGGACCAATTCTCAAGGTTCAAGCCAAGGCTCCCAGAACCCTCGCTCGTGCTTTAACTGTCGCAAGACAGATCATCTTGTTAGGGACTGTCCTTTGCTTAAGAAGGCCGCAGTAGCTCACGTATATGACCGGTCGAACCCGCCAGCTGCTTCCGATGGAGCAGGTAAACCCGATGTTTTGGGAGGTACCCTTACAATTAAAAATATTCCTGTTTCTGTATTGTTTGACACGGGTGCATCACGTAGTTTTATTGCTAGTAACACAGTGCACAAATTAAAGTTAAAACAAAGAAAGCTCAATGATTCGGTTAAAGTTCATAATCCGATAGAGGGTTCTATTATTCTCAGTTCATGTTGTAGAGTGCCAATCTCTTATTCTTCCTACAAATTTCCCATTAATTTGATCATCATGAATTTTTTTGAATTTGACGTTATCCTTGGGTTAGAATGGTTAACGAAATACGAAGCAGAAGTTAATTGTGCGGAAAGAATAGTAAAAATACGAACGAAGCTTGGATATATTACTGTACCATGCCATGGTTCGAATCCAGATAGAGAAGAATTTTGGTCTGCATTAGAAGTTATCCCCATTTCCTTAGAAAAGATTCCGGTTGTTAGAAACTATGCGGATGTGTTTGAAGAAGTCGAAAACTTACCTCCGCAAAGAGAAATAGAATTCAGAATCGATCTAATTCCTAATGCCAGACCAGTGGTTCATCCAATTAGAAGAATGACTCCAAGGGAAAAGGAAGAATTAAGCGATCAAACTCGTCAACTGCTATGGAAGGGTCTGATCAGACCTAGTTTTTCTAGTTGGGGTGCAGCTGTAGTGTTTGTCCCAAAGTCAGACGGTACTCTTCGATTATGTGTAGATTACCGAGACCTCAACAAACAGATGCTCAAAAACAAATACCCATTACCCCGCATCGATGACCTGCTAGATCAATTAAATGGGGCGAGAGTATTTTCCAGAATGGACCTAGCTACAGGGTTCCATCAATTGAGAATTGCAGAAGAGTGTGTTCCTTTGACAGCTTTCAGAGGTCCAGACATATTTTATGAATGGTTAGTAATGCCGTTCGGCCTATGCAATGCTCCAGCATACTTCGCCGATCTAATGAATAGAGTGTTCAGGGGAGTTCTGAATAAATTTGTCCTCGTATTCATCGATGATATTTTAATCTACTCCAAATCAAAACCTGAGCATGAAAGACATTTAGAACAAGTATTGGAGATTCTGAGAAAGAACGTCTTCAAAGCCAAATTCTCTAAATGTGTCTTCTGGCAAGAAGAAGTGAAGTTCCTTGGCCATGTCGTGTCAAAGGAAGGGATTTATGTAGATCCGAGTAAAATTGCAGCAATTCAAGACTGGAAACAGCCTACCACACCCACAGAGGTTAGAAGTTTTATGGGGTTGGCTAGTTATTATCGAAAATTCATTAAGGATTTCTCGAAGATATCCGGTCCATTAACGAAGCTTACAAAGAAGCATGAGAAGTTTAAGTGGACTTCCGACTGTGAAGAAGCTTTCCAGGAATTGAAATCGAAACTGACAACCGTTCCAGTGTTAACCATTATCGATGGCAATCAGAATTTGACGGTTTGGACAGACGCTTCTATTAGGGGTCTTGGTGCAGTGTTAATGCAAAAAGGCCAAGTAGTCGCTTACGCAAGCCACCAGCTAAAACCGCATGAGAAGAATTATGTAACTCATGATCTTGAGTTGCTAGCTATCATTTTTGCTAGCAAATTCTGGGAGGCATTCCAAACCGAATTGGGAACGAAACTGAATCTAAGCACCGCTTATCACCCTCAGACGGATGGCCAAACTGAGCGTGTGAATAGAATTCTAGAAGATCTACTACGGGCTTGTATTATTGATTTTGGCGGGTCATGGGAAGATCACTTGCATTTGGCAGAATTCTCATATAACAATAGCTATCAAGAAAGTTTGAGAATGTCACCGTTTGAAGCATTATATGGCAGACCGTGCAGATCTCTAGCATGTTGGGTAGAATCTGGCAATAGACTTGTGTTAGGACCCGATATGATTCGGGAAGCATCTGATAAAGTCGATTTCATCAAGAAGCGATTGAAAACCGCACAAAGCCGACAGAAAAGTTATGCAGATTCCAGAAGAAGAGATTTGACATTTACTGTTGGTGATCATGTTTATTTGAAAGTATCTCCGATGAGAGGAGTAATCCGATTCGGTAAAACTGGGAAGTTAGCACCCAGGTTTATTGGTCCCTTTCCTATACTTGAACGAATTGGACTCTTGCTTATAGGGTTCAATTACCTGATTGGTTGCCGGGAGTGCATAATGTGTTTCACGTATCTCAACTTAGAAGACATGTGCATGATCCAGATCTTGTTGTAGAAGAAGCAGCGCAACAGGATATAGAAATCACTCCAGAATTAGCAGTCAGAAGAGAGCCATTAAAAATTGTTGGCAAAGAAACTAGAGAACTAAGAAGCAAAAAGGTTCATTTAGTTAAAGTGCAGTGGAGTAGTGATCCTAGAGACTGTACTTGGGAGACTGAGGAAAGCATTAAGCAAGCATACCCCAAATGCAGAGTGGACATCTTTGACTAACTCCGGTGCAAGGTACCTTTACAATCCTTTGCATTTACATTTTGTTTCCTACTTTACTGTTATTTCCTTTTCGGGGACGAAAAGTTTTAAGTGAGGGAGATTGTAACAACCCGGAAAATACGAGCCAATTTAAAAATTTTAAATTGGTTATTTCAATGCAATTTGAATAATTGAAATAGAATATTTCAATAAAATAATGAATTAGAAATAATGAGGCAGTTTGAAAATTTGAATTCAAACTTTGACTGACTGTGCCGGGTGGAAAATATAATGGATTTTAGTGAAACCAAAAATATCTAAATCTGTTTATGAATATCTTTCTAACGAATCTGAAAAATCGAAGTTTCATAGCGGGAATCAAAAGTTATGGCCAAATGAATTTTTAGAAAGTTCGCTATATAGAATATATAGCCCTTGAAAATAGACATTTTCCAAACGACCTCAGAATTCGACGAAACCACTTTTGTTGGGTCCGGGATGTCAAACTATTGCTAGGTTTCAAATTTCATAATTTTTGAAGCTAGTATGTGAGCGTGGCAAAAGAAAATGTGTTTGGTCAATTTTTGTTAAATTGGATCGACCAGAAAATGGCCATTTTTCAAACGATCTCATAATTCGACGAAACTAGTTTTGTTGGGACTGTAGAGTCAAAACATAGCTAGAATTATTTTTCTGGAATTTTTCGAAGCAGTTTGTGGCCCTGGCAAATTGAAATGTACGTTCAAATTGAATATAAAATGTTTTATATTTTAATTTGAAAAGTAACTGACTGTAACAGTCGAATTGGCCTACGAAACATATCCCATTGTGTCCGGGATGGGGGTATTTAGCTAGTGGCAACAGTTGTGGGGTTTGAGTTTGAGTTGGGGTTCGTAAGTGAAAACCCTAATTTTCCGAATAATATATATATCGGCGAATCAGAAAATTCCTTTCATAAATAAAAAAAAACCCGCTTCTCTCTCGTTTAACGGCGGAAAACCGTTCGAACCTTCCTAGGCGATTTCCGACCGCCTCAGCCACCTACCGACGTCGCCACCACCCTACCTCGACGCGCCTCCCTCCCCTCTTCAAATCCGACCCTACCTCGACCCCCCTCATCGCCTCTATCGCCTGAATCGTCGACCCAAAGTCGACGACTTCCCAGCGTCGCCATGGCCAACTCCGGCCACCAGATCCGACCGCACCACCACCGACAGGACCGCCTCTCTCCCCTCTTCCACGTGATACCCTCCGATCCTTCCAACACTTCGCGGATTTCGAGAAAATCCGTAACCCTAGTTTGAACCAGCGTTGAAAGGTGAGTCCTTTTTTATGTTTGAACTTTGAAAAATCATATCTTTTTAGTGTGTTGATAAAATTCGATGAAACAAGAAACATCGTGACCGCAAGGAGGCTCTCTACCACATAGAAGAGACCGCGGATTTTTCTGAGCCATCTACTATTTTTAACACTCCGAAAACCAAAGTGAGAAATCTAAATTAAATGAAATTGAATAGAAAATGTCATGTATAAATTATATAAGCGAAATATAATTTATATACGTGTTGTATACCACATATACATGCGTAGTATAAGTTGTATGAGCGAAGTATGAATTATACATGCATTGTTTAAATGATATGTGTGTTTGAATGGTAATAATATATATATATATATATATATATATATATATACTCCCCTCGTCCACAAACCATGGACGATATTTATTGTTGTGAATTGGGTGAAAAATTCAAATGGTTGAATAATTGTTTGTGGTTGATATTGTTTGGTTGTGGTTGAAAAATACCCATTGGTGATTGAAAAAAATTGGAAATAATTGTGGAAATGAAAATAAAACATGTCGTCTGCGTGCAAACTAGATGCATGAATCCCCATTGTCAAAAACCGCGAGGTTTTAAGGTAGAGCGAGGAGCCGTACTAGGGACGTTGCCGGTTTTAACTACCCTGCCGTTATGCTGCCGAAATTTTGAATAATATTCATGTGTTAGAATTATTTTCATATGTTGAAATTATTTTCATGCGTTGAAACTAAAATCATGTGTTGAAACTATATCCATGTGTGGAAATGCTCATGTGTTGAGAAGTGATGTGTGAAAATTAAATTCATGAGTGAATGAATAAAGTGTTTAAACAATAAAAATCACATTTTAAAAATATATATGAAGTATGTAAAATATTCGCCTTATATATAAATAGTTTCAATAATAAAAATTTCATCTTTCTTATATGAACAAACTATATAAAGTATCCATGTGTGGAAATGCTCATGTGTTGAGAAGTGATGTGTGAAAATGAAATTCATGTGTTGAATAAAAGGTTGAACAATAAAAATTACATTTTTATTAAAACTACGAAGTGTTAAAAACATTCGTGTGTTGAATAAATATTTTAGATGATGAAAATGCCATTTTTATCATATATGTGATTTGCTAAAGATATACTAGTGTTGAAATAAATATTTGTGAAGTGAATATTATTTTTAACATGTGAAGGAACTAAATGAAATAGTCATGTGTTGAAATATATTTTAGTTCGCCAAAAGTATCATTTTTATTGAAATGTGAAGTGTTAAAAATAATCACTCGTTCAAATAAATATGCATGAGTTGAAATATTCATTAATTAGCTAATTATGTGATTTTTGCTTATGTATGCAACATTAGAATGAATGGTGACTTTAAACCAAAGTGAATCAAAAATGAAATTGAATAGAAAATGATAAGTGATGAAAATTGCATATATGTACATGCATATTTATTGAACAGGTTATAGCAAAGAGGCTAGAGAAGAGGAATAAAATTATGTGCCCGACAAATAGGTACATGTTTACTGTTTTGCTTGGGTGATGATTTTATGAGCCTATTGGCTAGCCGCTTGGCTTTTTCTTTTTCTTTTTGAGATGAGACGCCCGTGTGGCTATTTGGGAATTTTCCCAGCCCCTCCCGTACAAAGGAGGTTATGGCGAAATTTTCCAAAATTTAAAGGCGTTAGTGAAATATTTGAAGTGAAAACGATATAGGAATTTTCGAATGAACTATATTTATATAAATATATAAATATAAATAAAATTAAAACGAATCGTGGCCGTGCAGTTCGTGTTTTGAAACCGTGATTTCAAACGACTAGTGCGGGAGCTCCGACCATTGGATTTTCCCGAAACCGCAACCGTTGGGCTCACCTTGGAAATTTCTTTCCAACGGCACCAACTTTGTAAAGATCCGACGGTTGGATTGTCTGGAATGTTTAATTCAAATCTGAAGAAAAACAGCGCCATAATCGATTATATTTATATATAAATATAAATATAAATAAATTAAATCGAATAACGACGCTGCAGTTCGTAATTTGAAACCGTGTTTTCAAACGACTAGTGTGGGAGATCCGACCGTCGGATTTTCCCAAAACTGAAACTGTCGGATTCGTTTTGAAATGATCTTTCTAATGATATAAAATTTGTGAAGATCCAACAGTTAGATTTTCAGATATGTGTAAAACAAATTTAGAGAAAAACAGCGCCAGTGCTTCGGCACGACCTGAAATGTAGTTTAATTAAATATGGCTGTTTTTAAATAAATAAAAATGGCGATATATCGTTGAAAAATATTATTGACGATATAGAATGGAAAAAAGCCGATTTTGCTTGGTTTGCTTGATATGTGATGGTTGAATGCATTTAACATGAAAACTATACTAAAGAACTGAAATGTGAATGTTGAGTGATTTAACCATGTGATGAATTGATTTGAAAATCTAAATATACGTGGATTATTTGAAATGGCCGAGTTTATTCTCATTTCAAATAATCGATCCACGATGAGAAGTCGAAGAGTTGAAGACGGTTGAAGACCGACGATCTTCACATTGGATGGATGGGCGCTACTGATGCTCATGATTGGAGTAGCTACCTTGAAGGAGCTGAAGTAGTAGCCGTCCGGACGTATTGTTGATTGTGCGGATAAGCGAGGAATTTGGTGCCTCCGGCTTCGTTCAAACCCAGGACGAACTTGTAAATGGACTGTGTGTCTGACATTGGATTTTGTTCTGTGCTGATTGATCTCTATTGAATATACATCTGTTTGGCGGCGGAGAATTTATTCTCTTGCTTAACGCCCTTCTCTGAGACGTACGAGCTCAGAGGTTATATACAGAAATCAGTCGCATGGAGTGGATTGCCTGTGTGGCACGCCTAAGTGGCATGTGATCAAGGCTTCTGTTGCAAAGCAAAGTCTTGTGGTTGATGATCAAAGCATGGTCTGTGTGACGTAGCTTTGTGTATAGCGTGGATTCACGAGCCTCACACCTCGGTATGAGTCAAAAACGGGATAGTGACTGCAGGGAGAGCACGACGTTTCTTTCTAGCTAGGGTGGTGTCAGTGACCTACCAGCCCTGACATTATATATACTTTTCACCTGTGTGGTTGTTGGAACGCGAGGCGCCTCGATATAGGTCTGTAAGGACCAGGAAACGTGTGTTTAGGAATAATTAATCCTCAAAAGTAAGAGAGGACCGGCCCTGAAGATCCAAGGATTGCTGTGTGCGGTCCTGGGACATTTGCTAGAGTGTCTCGAACGGAGAGGAGCTTGCACCTTGCCTCGACTCATGATGGAATCCAATTTCCAATACGAAATTGCGAATGTGATTGTATTACTAGTATGGCGACATGATATATGGTACCCATGCCGTCTAGGATTGATATTTATGATTGAAATTGTTTTTGAAACATATATGCACTAGTAATAATATCAAACACTTTTGTTTTATACGTATGAAGCATTTTTGGCCATTATAAGGTAAAACTCTATCCTCCGGCTTCCGTTGCATTGTGTGATGGGACCTGAGTCTTATAATGGCTTCATTTTGATAAAAAAAAGCATTGCGATGATTTAAACATTTCTTTTATTTCATGCACTAGCACTCATTGGAGTAAACCCGTTCCGCGAAAGTGGCGTGGTCCTTTGATTTGCCCTATTATTGTTGTTTAGTAAGTTAAGTTGATTTCTCATACTAGTCCCATGACTGACTCGTAGTTTGTTTCACCTTGCAAACTCGGGTGCCCTTATTTTCACACGGGCAGCCTAGTTACAGGTAGCTGACATATTTTGGGCATGGCACCGCAGTAGAGGTGCGCTTTTGGCTTATGGCGAGGCTTGACTACATTGAGATGATTGTGACTTTTCCGCCATTTATTGTATATGTATTATGATTCCGCCACAGGCGATGTAGACTCATGTTTAGTTTATGTACTCTTATGTATTATGATTCCGTTACAGGCGATGTTGACTGATTATGTATTATTATGCACTAAGTAGTATCCTGCACTATGCTCTCCGATGTGGATATAGATATGATTCCGCTGTCATATTGTGTAAATTATTCTATTTTCTTGTTTATGCTATTATCTGTACTCTGCTAATGATGATTAATGTGTTATATTCCAATGATTATCCTTAACACCATGGTACGGGGTTTTGGGATCGTCACAGTAGGCCAACATACACCTACCATTTAAGGCCCCCATACTAGAAAACTTATTCCCAGGTGGACTCTTTAACCCTAGTCACTTATCCATTTAGGACCTAGGAAGCAGACTATACACGAAGGTCATTAGTTCATCCCCCGTTTTCCTTTAACACCTTTCCCTTTTTGGGATAAAGTAGGTTACATTATTAAGTCATTCCCGTTTAGTTCCTTTATACGGAAATACTATACGTATACCATTTATTTGCGTCATGGGTTTATATAGTTAATAATAGCTTACATTATTAATCTACTAACTCCAACTATATTTTAATTATAAGTTTATTGACATAAATAAGGAAGGTTATATTCCCTTTTCTTTAGGATATTTATTTAATTTCTTCCCTAATTTGGACTTAGTGTTTAAACGACAATCAATATCCATAAATCCCCTATTTGACACCCATTTCTTTTTAATTACTTTTTATTGCCCTTTATGACTCTAACGGTCATATTTTCCTAAGTAAACTATTTATTAGTCCCAAGTTATCTACTGTTGTACCCTAATGGACAATTCCTATTCTTGTTTATTTATTTATTTATTGATTGATTGTTATATATAGTATATATATTTTTACATACCTGTGGATGCTGGATATGCCGGTCGGTTCCGGGTAGACTTCTACCACAAGTGAACTTAACCTCATGCCTTAGTACGAATATATTTATCCATAGACCCCTCACATTAAACTGGCTACCTGTGGTCGTTGAATTTGCCGGTCGGTTCCGGGCAGGCTTACACCACAAGTTGAGTTTAACCTCATGTCTAAATGCGGTTATAATTTAAATTCCTACTTGGGGTCCACAACAATTATCCTAATTGATTTTAGGAATTGTAACCATTTTCCCACCACATTTATTCTCCCAAAATGAATATTGGTTACAATGGTTATTTCTTTACTTGCGGTCTCATTTATAGCAGTTAATTACATTGATTGCTACAAATGATCACCACAAATATTTTAATTAAAAAGGGATTATATTTACACATAATTCCACAGTTGAACCTTATCCAAACAGTCAAGCATTCTATATAATTTATATTTCATCGTGTTTCGCTAATTTGGACGGATAATATGTATATACTCATTTTTATGTTTTCTACGGTCAATGTAGCTATTAATACTTGTTTATTATTTATTATTTTGCAATACTTATTTTTAAATCAATGATGTGGTCAAATTAGTTAATCAAAAATTCCCTTTTTAATTCAATCTTGCTAAAAAGGTTTCAAGTTTCACAAGGACTGTTAGCCAAAATCATTGTAAATCATGCCTATTTTATGGAAGACACATTTCCGAATTACAAGAAATATATGTAATATATTTTTATTTTGGAGCCGTCGATGCAAATTATACACAAAAACATGTATTTAGTTTTATATTACCTTTGCACCACTTTTCCCTTTTTAATTCTTTTTGTCATACTTCTTATGATTCTAAAATAATGCCTCTTTATTTAAAAATGAGGAAAACAACAAATTTACCATGCTTAAGCCAAAAAACCAACAATATTGAATGTAAATAAGGAATATTTCTTTTATTGTTACAATCACATAATACACAAATTCATCTTTATACCCAAATTTACATATTTCATATTTCAGCACTGAACTAAAGATCTGGAATATAACTACAACAATTTATGTTCAATGGGACTGATTTCCAGATCCACAGTGGTATGTAGCATATATAACATATTTCATATTTCATGACATAACTTGTAGGAATGTGTGGGAAAAAAAATCCTATAATTCATGTTATACATAACCACAACTTATCATTTGCCAATTTTGAACATATTCATAATCAGATCCGATGGTTATCACAATTTACAATTATTTAAATAACAGATCTGATAGGCATAAAACATGGATTGGATTCAAACGAAACAGATAAAACATTATATTTGTATTAGTAAATTTCCTACTTACCTTATACCTTCCAATTTCTGAATTTTGAACCTTTTAGGCTTACAATCCCCAAATTCTTACAAATCTACAGTTTATCTAAAAAGGGGAAAATTCTAGATTTGTAGAAATGTAAGAAAGAGGCAAGAGAGTGAAGAAATCTATCGTTGAGCATCCTCTTCCATTGAATCTATTAATCTTCCCAATTCCATATTAATTTGATTTGATTTGGTATATGTATGAATATATTTTATTTAGAAATTAGGTTAGAAGAGGAAGAAAAATGGCAGAGCTCCACTGCCTTCATAGATTTGAATGGAAGAGGATGGGGCTCTACCCCTATATTTATAGGGGTGAAAATGGCCTTGGACCATCAGATCAGTTTTAAGTTATATCCGTCCATTCATATAAAAAATTTATATGACAAATCCCAAGCCGTCACTGCCTAGCTCGACCAAGCGGTCGCAGCCAACAGTCGACCGCCGCGGTCGACCTAGCAGTGAGGTGGCTAGGCAATTATATATTACTATATATAATTTATTCTGTTTTATTTATTTTCCATTTGTTTTCGTATTTCGTCTATAACTTTTTCAAATGGACTCCGTTCGCGAAACTCCAATCATGAAAGTTGATCAGAATTCTGAAACAAACGCAACGATTAAAGTTTTGTGGTCAAATTCCATCGTTTGCAGAAATTCTTATTTTGAGCTTCTAATTAAATAACTAATTATTGTCAAAATTCCGGGTTGTTACATTCTTCCCCCTTAAAAGGAATTTCGTCCCAAAATTCTAACAGCTAGTTATCCTATCCTGCACCACCAATTTGTGTTCATCCACTTCGCAACCATGTGTATATGTTCATGGTGTGCTTACTGCATTTCGACCATAAAACATGCATGCAAGATGATTCTAAATCGGGTCCTCTATATATATGCATTAGAATTTTAAAACACTTCCAAAAACATGATGCAAAACTTCCTAAATATACTGGCAGTTCTATTTGAATGCAAAATTTGAACTTCTTTTTCATCCATAACTCTCACACAACTACGAATAAAAGTGCAAAGCAACCAATTTTGCATCCAAACCCTACCATCCAAAATGTACGCAATCTAATCGTTTCCTATTTAACTTCTCCTAAACCGTAAAAAGGAAATTAAGGCGAAGAATTTTAACATTTCCTCCGCTCACATATATTTTATTTCCAGCCCTATAGTGGAATTTTCTCCTTAGTTTCCCAAAATACTCCAAACCTTCCATTTGTAGACTGTAAAGGAGGCTTAAAACAAGCTCTAAAACGTAAAATGAGTTATTTAATAGCTCGCGTGCATCGTTGACAAGGTATGGAACCAACGTTTCCATGGCTAAAACAACCTTTTTCTTGTTGTCGTTAACTTTTTTATCGCATCATTAATCCTATTGCACCACTAAAATGTGCACACAAAGCATCCAGACATCTTCCTTAGCTATTCATGTGACCAAAAATCGAAAATTTTCATAATAATAACTTTCCGCTTAAAAACTTGTCATGTTTATTTTGAAATTTTCCATTCAAAATCGTTCCATTTTCCTATAAAATAAGAAAATGATTAAAAAAAATTCAAACAACATTTTCCAAAAATTTCAAAAATGTATTTTGCGGAAATTTAAACGATTCAAGTCACATGTTGGTGAAAACGAAAGTCGTTCACGCCAAAAATGCCAAAACTAAAATCACACAAAAGACAAAAATAAATTTTAGTTTTGACAAGGAACGACGGTTTATTTATTTATATACCCATGACGAAAACAACGCAAAACCGGACTTTTGCTAAAATTTATCCAACACAGAAGTCTATTCTTTCCATCTCTAGGACAACTGTTAGTTTAGATACGAAAATGAGATCTCATTCAAACAGGAACGCGTGAATGACATAAACATCTCCAAATATAGAAATCTCATTAACTAAGTTGTGCGATTTTAACAACACTAACAGTTACAAGCACGAATAACCACAAAACCAAGAACCCGATGCTGGAAAGGGATAACAACAAAGACAACGACATAACAACACCAAACTCCCAAATAATGGCTATAAACAACGAGATGCCTTGCTCCGCGGCTGGAGCGTAAACCAATTTTTATGATCTTTGATTAACCATACCATGGTAGCAAAAATTCTCAATCTCGTGTTACAATCATTGTTGATGCTGTTGGAGGTTTCCACATCACCATCTCTTTCAAGAAAAAAATTTATGATGAGAAAAGAGGCCTACCATAAAACCGCTTCTAATGGAAATCCACCCAATATTGCCTAAGGACAAAATAGATAGGTGAAATTACGGAAAGTAATTCTATGAGACAACACACAAGCACAACAAGATGAATCGACTATGATGCGGTATTAAATGATGGTTACGCCACCGATCAAACAAAGGATTAATTTCCGCACCATGAGACAAATCTAGTCATAACTTCCCATTTATAAAACGATGTGCTAAATGGGTCACACACCTGCATCGGCAGTTCGAACATAGATTCCCGAACACATAAACCGAGACTAAGAAAAAGAGATTTGTTACAAAATCTCCAAAGAAGGTCAAACATAAGATCATACAAATCCGTGTAAAACTCATATTCCTGTAAAATCTCTTCGAGACTCTCCTCCAAAAAACTATCCAAAAGATTGCTAAATCTTCATCTCCGAAACAACGATCGCCTTCAAAAAACCTATTCAAACAAGGTATAGAAAAGGCGGATGCTGCACAAACAACAACCCTATTCTAAGATCTCGAGCAATGGACCAGTGCAAGTCCAACTGCCATGACGAGTTTTCTTAGCCCTAAAGTGATGAGACTTCTTTGCTCATTTCGATCCAACCGAATGATCTCTACCCAAGGATACTTAAATGGTGCGAGTAAGATCGGATAGCACAATTAGGTACTATGGACTAAGAAAAAGTCGGAGAGAAGAAAATTAGATCTTGGAGTACTAGTGAGGTAAGATCTAATGAACGAACAAACACGGAAAATGAGGAGACGAGGTGACGACAAGAAAGAGAAGAAGGATAAAGATGTGGTTCGTCTAGATAAGGAAGAAAGAAGGAAGTTAAGGGGTAATTTGGATGCAACTTCTACAGTCGAGTCCTTGGTCCAAGTAGTAACAAAACTCATCAATTAATCGACCATCTTAGTATAACACTAAACGGTCAACTACCCAATCGGCTTTGGACAGAGGTTGGACCTTGACCTTATTAGGCCAGATTGAAATATTAATCATCCCATGTTATCTTTTAAGATTTGACGTGATCTGAAAAGTAGTCATCCTAATCACCACGGTATTTTAAGACCATAGTTAAACTCCGAACAAACTCCAAGGATTTATAGTCTCAACAACGATGCTTCGATTACACAACGAATGAGCGAATTCCAAAAATTCAGCTAGAAATTCGTAATATAAATTAAAACGAATTTTCCCCTTACCTTGTTGACAACAAACAGACGATTCACGAAATCAAATACCTCAAAACCTGGACGAAGTATTTTTCTTAGACTTTTCGAAGAAAAATTTAAAACTTTTCCAAAAATGGAATTTATTTATAAAGTAACGGTTTCGTATTTATAAATCCATTTTACTATTACTATTCATATTCCAATTTTATATTTTAGACTGGAAAAACCCTTTCCTGTTTAAAAATATTGGAGCTTTAAAAGATTTAGATAAATTTTGCTAACTTTAATAAATTACCCAATATATATAGGAAGATTGTAACAACCCGAAAATCTGGGCCAGTTTAAAATTTTTATTTTGGCAATTTTAGCGAATTTTGATTATTTAAAATGAATTATTTTAAATAATATTGACGAGAAATTTATTTTGAATATAATTCGAACGTATATATTATATACGTCGTCGTTAGAATATAATATTTATATATAATTATAAATAGAATTGAAAATGGCGCGGTAGTTCGATAATTCGATTTCAAACTTCAATTGAATGTACCGGGTGCAAAACAATCCGGATTTTAGTGAAACCAAAAATATTAGGATCTAATTGATAATATCTTTCCAACGAATCCGAATAATTGAAATTTCATAGCGGGGATCAAAAGATAAGTCCAGTTGAAAATTCTGAATAGTCACTATGGAATTCAGGCCCTTAAAAATAGCCATTTTGCAAACGACCTCGGATTTCGACGAAACCAGTTTTGTTGGGTCCGTGATGTAAAATTATTGCTAGGTTTCAAATTTCATAATTTTTCCAATCAATATGTGTGCGTGGTAAAGGATAACGCATTTGACCAGTTTCAGTTGATTTTAATCGATTGGAAAATGGCCATTTTTCAAACGGTCTCGGAATTCGACGAAACTAGTTTTGATAGGACCGTATCGTCAATACGAAGCTAGAAAATATTTTTCAGGAATTTTTAGAGTCCGTATGTGGCCCCGGTAAATTGAAATGTGCGTTTAAATTAAATATATACTGATTTATATTTTAATTTAAAGAAAAACTGATTCAAACAGTCGAATTGGCTCGCGATAGATATCCCATCGTGCCCGGGATGGCGGTATTTGGCTAGGGGGGCAGTTGTTGAAATTTATTTGGAGTTCGGAGTGTTAATCTTCGAATTAATAAGATAATAGAATAAAGTGTATTATAAAATAGTATATATAACACTATCTCTAAACCCTAGTCAAAGTCAAACCGCTCGGTCAAACTTTAAAATCGCGCCTCTCTCCCCTGCGATAGAACGACGGAGGTTCTTCCACCTTTAATCCTCCAATCCCTCTCGTTTCCCTCATTAAAATTCGAAATCTTTAAAAGAAATTCAAAGAGTAAAGTGATAGCTCGAAGTGGGGGCGGGTTTGATCAAATCTGATGTCGTGAGCTAAGAGAATTTAAACCTCTAAGAGCCTACATTCGCTCGAGATTCTAGGGCGGAGTGGTGCATCGACTGCGGTGAGGTCACTGGAGAGAGAAAGTGGCGCGAAGCTCCTCCTCGTGGAAGCTTCAGATCCGACAACGACGAACTCTAGTGGCGCCGACGAGCGGTTCTAGGGTTTGAGCGTATGGGATTTTTGCTCCAGAACATTGCGATGTTGAAGAAGACCCAGTGAGTTTTTTTCCCTTTTATTATATGAATACATTGCTTGAAAATCTGAATTCTTAGTTAATTAGCAACGTTTCAAAAAAAAACTTGAATTTTAATATGAAAATACTCAGGTTTAAAAATACGAAAATGCTTTGGTTTAAAAATATGGATATGCTTTGGTTTAAGAATATGAAAATACTTTGTTTTTATAAATAAGAATAAAACTTGATTTTAATAAAACATAAAGAACAGATTTTTTGAAAATATAAAGATCAGATTCTCGAAAAAATAAAAATATGATTTTTATATATTGAACTTCGAAATAAAAATATGATTTTTATATATTGAACTTCGAAATAAAAATATGATTTTTATATATTGAACTTCGAAATAAAAATATGATTTTTATATATTGAACTTCGAAATAAAAATATGATTTTTATATATTGAACTTCGAAATAAAAATATGATTTTTATATATTGAACTTCGAAATAAAAATATGATTTTTATATATTGGATAGCGAAGTAAAAATTCGATTTTTACATAGGTAGTGAAAGCGGGCGACGAAGGTAACAAAAAGGCGAGAACGAAGAAGATTTATATCGAAGAAGAGTTAAGAGCTAGGATAGCTATCTGTGAGAATTTCTCACCTTTCACTTTCTTTTCTCTAGTGATATATATATACTAGGATGCAGACGGTGCTTAGTAGCACCCGACACAATCGTCCACAGACCATGGACTTGTTTGTTTGGTTGCATAAATTAGTTAGATGCTTTGGTTTGAATTGAATTGTTTGGTGAAATGAAATTGATTTGATTGATGTGTGAATGGCGTGGGCCTTCACTAGACCGGGGATAAGGCTAGGCCTCGTCCCGTTTCTAGTATCGCGCCGTTATGCCGCCGAAATTTTCTAAAATAAGTTAGAAAAATAAAAATACCATTTTATTTAAAGAATGAACTGAATAGAAATTCATATGTTAAAATAAAATGTTTTATCGTTAAAAATATAATTTTTAACGTCAAGTGAATAAAATAAAATATTCATTTACAAACCGGACGGTTTGTTTATGTACACCTATTTGAATGACATTGATTGAGACGATAAATTTTACACATCGCCCAACTGCACAAATAAAATATGTGTTTGATTGTTTGAAACCCCACACGGGTGTTAGGATGAAATTTGAAGTTCACTCATCCTGATTGACTAAATATGTCGATCGATCGATTGACAGGCTGTTATAAGCGTTAGATATCTATATTTGATGCTTATACAGTGTAGTGCACTTTGGTTGATGGTTGATTATTTTTCGATGCTATTATATACATGTGTTGTATGGAATCCATATAATTAACTTTATATGGTAATTGATTGGGCCTTATTCCAATTTGAAAAATAAAGAATAATATAAAATAAAGTTCATGTGTTGACAGTACTCATCCATTGAGATTGGTCATGTGTTGAACGAAATATTTTAGTAATAAAATTTACATCTTTATCAATATAAAATAAAGGTTCATGTGTTGACAGTACTCATCCATTGAGATTGGTCATGTGTTGAACGAAATATTTTAGTAATAAAATCTACATCTTTATCAATATAAAATAAAGGTTCATGTGTTGACAGTACTCATCCATTGAGATTGGTCATGTGTTGAACGAAATATTTTAGTAATAAAATCTACATCTTTATCAATATAAAATAAAGGTTCATGTGTTGACAGTACTCATCCATTGAGATTGGTCATGTGTTGAACGAAATATTTTGATAATAACAACTATTTTGAAAAAGAAATATTTGAAATAGAATATTTGAAAATGGAAATTTATGAAGCCGTGTTGATTAGATTGACGCCATTTTGACGTGAATGATATTTATATCGATTTTATTCATTTCGAAATGAATTGAATTGAAAACGATTTCGAAATGAATTGAATTGAAAACGATTTCGAAATGAATTGAATTAAAAACGATTTCGAAATGAATTGAATTGAAAACGATTTCGAAATGAATTGAATTGAAAACGATTTCGAAATGAATTGAATTAAAAACGATTTCGAAATAAATTGAATTAAAAACGGTTTCGAAATGAATTGAATTGAAAACGATTTCGAAATGAATTGAATTAAAAACGATTTCGAAATGAATTGAATTGAAAACGATTTCGAAATGAATTGAATTGAAAATGATTTCGAAATGAATTGAATTAAAAACGATTTCGAAATGAATTTAATTAAAAACGAATTCAAATTGAATTGAAAGCGAATTGAAATGAATTCAAATTGAATTGAAATTTGAATTGAATAGAAATGAATTTTAAAACGAATTTATAAAGAAGAATTCAAATTTGATTTGAATTGAAAAGGAAGTTGAAATTGCTTTTGAAACGAATTTAAAACTATTCATATAATTCGTTTTAAATAGAAATCGACGAAATATATATTATATATATTATATATATAATATAATGGCCTGAATAGAACGCGCCGCGCCGCGGCAGTTCGCGAATTTCGACCATTTATTTCAAACGGACATTACGGGAGATCCGACCGTCGGATTCTCCTAAAACCGGAACCGTTGGGTTCGTATCGAAAAGAGCTTTCTAACGAATATTAGAAATTTGAAATCTAACGGTTGGATTTGGAATTATGTCCAAATCAAATTTGGAAAAGGTCGCTGTAAGTGCAGTTCGATAGCCGTTGATGGAAATCGACTGTACGGGCCTTGATAAAATTATTAAAAATAGTAATAATTTGTGTAAAATCATAAGAAATGATTTAGAAAGGATTGGGATGAAAAACTCCATATTTGAAAAGATAAAAATAGATTTTTATCGAAATGAACTAGTTTTGAACTAGAAATATAATTCTATTTATTTTTAAATAAATAAATTGAATTTGAAAAGGGTTTTAAAAATAACCAGAATTTCCAATGATTGCATTGGAGTGGATTTGAATCGAAATTGTCTTCGGAATATTTCGATGTTGGAATTCGTGATTATACAGATGTTGTTACGGAAATTTGAAAGATATATATTTATATCGTTATTTCCAATACGACATTTGTTAATCGTAGAATTTGATATTGAATATAAGCCGATATATTTTCTATTCAGAGCCTTATATCGAATATCAAATGTGATTTGGGTTTGTCGTGAATGGTGTCTTCACTAACACTGTTCTTGAACCCAGTTGAGAAAAGATTAAATATTTTTATTTAGATTTAATGAAGTGTAACAATTAAATAATATTTAATTGGAATTAAATTGATATTGATTTTTGGGTTTATCGTGAACAGTGTTTTAAATAACACTCGTTCTTTAACCCGATAATTAATGGAATGTGATTTTGGGTTTATTGTGAACCGTGTTTTAAATGACACTGATTCTTTAACCCAGTTAGCGATTAAAACTAAGTGGAGTTTTAATGAATCTTTAATTAGATTGAAATGATCGAGAATGGAGTGTCACCAGTTTTGCTCCAGGCGATAGTTAAATCTTTAATTAGATTTGAACGTGAAATGGTAATTAAATTTACCGATAACACCGTGGTGTTAAATATGAAGTATTACCAGTTTTACTTCATGGGATGAATAGGTTGGGATTGGGAAATTAAAACCAATGATTACTACGGTAAGGTTCGCTAATTCCGACTAGTTGAATCGGAATACAAAGGAAGATTAGAGAATAAATTCAGGAAATTATCTTGGATAAAATTAATGGGAACCTTTCCCTATGAATGTGAAATTTAGAAACTAACTGTCGGTTAGCCAAGTAGAATGGTTTTCTGGATATTGATCTGATGTTGGTTTCGGCCTTCGGGGTTCGTATTTGGGAAATTATTCTCTTGATTAATTTACGGTTAGTGACTGATGAATTGGAATGAGGCGTATGTTGTGTTTGTGTAACACTTATTTAAAATATACGCGAGTTATTCGGAAAGACCGGGTTTATCCCATTCTGAATAACTGATACGACGAAAAGTCGAAGATGAAGACGATGGTCGAAGACCGGAGGTCTTCACGTCGTTTGGGTGATTACTGATGATCTTGATTGGGCTGTACACCCAAGAAGATGGAAACAGTTGGTGATCGTCCAGACGTGCTTGGAGATCGGTGGATATGCGAGGTACTAGGTGCCTCCGGTTTCGTTCAGACCCAGAACGGACTTGTAAATGGACTGTGTGTCTGACATTGGATTTTAGTCCGTGTGATTGATCTCTATTAAATATATATCTGTTTGGCGGCGGAGAATTTATTCTCTTGCTTAACGCCCTTCTCTGAGACGTACGAGCTCAGGGGTTATATATTGATGGATATCAATCGCATGGAGTGAATTGCCTGTGTGGCATGCTAAGATGCAAATGATCAAGGCTTCTGTTGAAAAGCAAAGTCTTGTGGTTGATGATCGAAGCACGGCCTTTGTGGCGTAGCTTTGTGTAACGTTGATTCGCGAGTATCACACTCGGTATGATACAAAAACGGGAGACGGACATCAGGGAGGACATGCGTTTCTTTCTAGTTAGGAGTGGCGTCAGTGCTTGAACTGGCTGACGAGTTTGACTCATGTGGATGTTGCTCATTATTACTTGCTGAAAAGCGAGGCGCCTCGTGATATCGGTTTCGGCCGATGCTTCTGGTCGGCTGACGGGCCAGGATTACGCCCCAAAGGGCGGGGAAACGCAGTGTTCAGGAATTTTAATCCACATCGGTGGACCGGCCCTGACGATCCAAGGGCCCACCTGAGTCTGGGTCCTGAGGCTCGGACTAGACAGTCTCGAATCGGTGAGGATCTTGCCCCTAGCCTCGGTTCATACCATAAATGATAACCCAACTTCCAATACAACATTGCGGTTTTGATTGTAAACTTATATGTGGCGACATAGTGTTATGGGGCATTCATGCCGCCTATGATTGATACTTATGATTTGAAGTTGTTTTATACACTATACACTTATAATAGTATCAAATGATTTGTTTTAAACGTATCAAGCATTCTTTGGCTGTTATAAGGGAAAACCCTATCCTCGGCTGCGTTGCATTGTGTGATGGGACCTGGGTCTTATAACAGCTTCATTTTTCTTTATTTAGCATTGCGCTGTTTGTTTTATGCACTGGTATTCTTGGGAGGAAACCCGTTCCGTGTTATACGGCGTGGTCCCTTGATTTACCTAAATTTAAAATAAAGATTAATAACTGTTTTAGTTCTCACACCAGTCCCATGACTGACCTGGAGTTTATTGTTTTAACCTAAACTCTGGGTGCCCCTATTTTCGACACGGGCAGCTAGTAGTTTTGGTTTTGCAGATTTATATTCACAGGATCCTGGTTTACAGCTGGAATGATATCCGGAAAGCTTTGTATCCGTATATCTCTTCTAGTTGTGTATTGTATTATTTTCCGCTGCTATGTATTTAAATGTAATTTAAATCTCTGATATTTCTGTGTAATATTCATTTATACTATGTATATTCTTGTAATCTGATGCATTGTTGTAAAATACAATGAAATGTTCTTCTGTCTGTGTTCTGATTTGTCCTGTTCTCAAACAGTCAGGGGTTTCGAACGGTCTAGATCGGTTTAACGACTGATTCGGATCGAGCAAAATTCTAGGCCTTCACAGTTGGTATCAGAGCTTTGGTTTACAAAGCAGAGAACAAGACACATTAGAACCGTACGAAGGAATTCATCAGATATTGGATTAGTAATATCCAATGAGAATGACTCGTTAGAGATGGGATCAGTAGTATCCTAGAACGAGAGTGGAGAGTATATTTTTCAAATGAAAACAATTCTGTTTTGAAATTTAGATCGTTTTACACGTATTTGAATAATTTATTTATATTGATTTTGGACAATTCAGTATATAAAGAATTTGCATATACGCCTTGCAAACGTATATTCAAAGTTTTAATATATTGGATAGATATAGCATCACACTCTAGTCGCCCGGAGATGATATTGATGATAGCGATCGCATCATCAACATTTATGTTCGAGTTTCGAAGGTGTGATTTTCTATATATTTCCATTAGACTGGTGTGAGAACCAAAACTAATATAGCTAGAATACATTGTTGTGATTTGGCATCAAAACATGATTTTCTGTATATATATCAAAATTATGAATTTTAAACGTTAAATTCACTAATTGATTGATGTTTGTGTTGTTTGTTTAATTGTTTGATAATATTGAACCATTTAGCCTAATTGAATCAAATATTGAATTGTATTGAAATTTGGTCGCATTTGCTTGCATATGCATATACTTACATTGAACAGGTCATAGCAAGGAGGCTAGAGCAGAGAATAAAATTTGTTTGCCCGACAAATAGGTACATGTTTACTACATGATTTACTGTTTTGTTTGGGTGATGATGATTTTATGAGCCTATTGGCTAGCCGCTTGGCTTTTTCTTTTTCTTTTTGAGATCTGAAGGACCGGGGAAGCTATTTGAAATTCCCCGATGCTCCCGGTGCAGGGGAGGTTATGGCGAAATTTTTCGAAAATTTAGGGTGTTAGCCAAATTTTTGAAAATTTGAAAATTCTCAGAAACTGAAAAGTTGGAGAATGAAAGCCAGATCGAACGTAGAGCTGATTGATCAAACCACTTTCGACTTTGTTCCTTTTCGGGGACGAAAAGTTTTAAGTGGGGGAGATTGTAACAACCCGAAAATCTGGGCCAGTTTAAAATTTTTATTTTGGCAATTTTAGCGAATTTTGATTATTTAAAATGAATTATTTTAAATAATATCGACGAGAAATTTATTTTGAATATAATTCGAACGTATATATTATATACGTCGTCGTTAGAATATAATATTTATATATAATTATAAATAGAATTGAAAATGGCGCGGTAGTTCGATAATTCGATTTCAAACTTCAATTGAATGTACCGGGTGCAAAACAATCCGGATTTTAGTGAAACCAAAAATATTAGGATCTAATTGATAATATCTTTCCAACGAATCCGAATAATTAAAATTTCATAGCGGGGATCAAAAGATAAGTCCAGTTGAAAATTCTGAATAGTCGCTATGGAATTCAGGCCCTTAAAAATAGCCATTTTGCAAACGACCTCGGATTTCGACGAAACCAGTTTTGTTGGGTCCGTGATGTAAAATTATTGCTAGGTTTCAAATTTCATAATTTTTCCAATCAATATGTGAGCGTGGTAAAGGATAACGCATTTGACCAGTTTCAGTTGATTTTAATCGACTGGAAAATGGCCATTTTTCAAACGGTCTCGGAATTCGACGAAACTAGTTTTGATAGGACCGTATCGTCAATACGAAGCTAGAAAATATTTTTCAGGAATTTTTAGAGTCCGTATGTGGCCCCGGTAAATTGAAATGTGCGTTTAAATTAAATATATACTGATTTATATTTTAATTTAAAGAAAAACTGATTCAAACAGTCGAATTGGCTCGCGATAGATATCCCATCGTGCCCGGGATGGCGGTATTTGGCTGGGGGGGCAGTTGTTGAAATTTATTTGGAGTTCGGAGTGTTAATCTTCGAATTAATAAGATAATAGAATAAAATGTATTATAAAATAGTATATATAACACTATCTCTAAACCCTAGTCAAAGTCAAACCGCTCGGTCAAACTTTAAAATCGCGCCTCTCTCCCCTGCGATAGAACGACGGAGGTTCTTCCACCTTTAATCCTCCAATCCCTCTCGTTTCCCTCATTAAAATTCGAAATCTTTAAAAGAAATTCAAAGAGTAAAGTGATAGCTCGAAGTGGGGGCGGGTTTGATCAAATCTGATGTCGTGAGCTAAGAGAATTTAAGCCTCTAAGAGCCTGCATTCGCTCGAGATTCTAGGGCGGAGTGGTGCATCGACTGCGGTGAGGTCACTGGAGAGAGAAAGTGGCGCGAAGCTCCTCCTCGTGGAAGCTTCAGATCCGACAACGACGAACTCTAGTGGCGCCGACGAGCGGTTCTAGGGTTTGAGCGTATGGGATTTTTGCTCCAGAACATTGCGATGTTGAAGAAGACCCAGTGAGTTTTTTTCCCTTTCATTATATGAATACATTGCTTGAAAATCTGAATTCTTAGTTAATTAGCAACGTTTCAAAAAAAAAAACTTGAATTTTAATATGAAAATACTCAGGTTTAAAAATACGAAAATGCTTTGGTTTAAAAATATGGATATGCTTTGGTTTAAGAATATGAAAATACTTTGTTTTTAGAAATAAGAATAAAACTTGATTTTAATAAAACATAAAGAACAGATTTTTTGAAAATATAAAGATCAGATTCTCGAAAAAATAAAAATATGATTTTTATATATTGAACTTCGAAATAAAAATATGATTTTTATATATTGAACTTCGAAATAAAAATATGATTTTTATATATTGAACTTCGAAATAAAAATATGATTTTTATATATTGAACTTCGAAATAAAAATATGATTTTTATATATTGAACTTCGAAATAAAAATATGATTTTTATATATTGAACTTCGAAATAAAAATATGATTTTTATATATTGGATAGCGAAGTAAAAATTCGATTTTTACATAGGTAGTGAAAGCGGGCGACGAAGGTAACAAAAAGGCGAGAACGAAGAAGATTTATATCGAAGAAGAGTCAAGAGCTAGGATAGCTATCTGTGAGAATTTCTCACCTTTCACTTTCTTTTCTCTAGTGATATATATATACTAGGATGCAGACGGTGCTTAGTAGCACCCGACACAATCGTCCACAGACCATGGACTTGTTTGTTTGGTTGCATAAATTAGTTAGATGCTTTGGTTTGAATTGAATTGTTTGGTGAAATGAAATTGATTTGATTGATGTGTGAATGGCGTGGGCCTTCACTAGACCGGGGATAAGGCTAGGCCTCGTCCCGTTTCTAGTATCGCGCCGTTATGCCGCCGAAATTTTCTAAAATAAGTTAGAAAAATAAAAATACCATTTTATTTAAAGAATGAACTGAATAGAAATTCATATGTTAAAATAAAATGTTTTATCGTTAAAAATATAATTTTTAACGTCAAGTGAATAAAATAAAATATTCATTTACAAACCGGACGGTTTGTTTATGTACACCTATTTGAATGACATTGATTGAGACGATAAATTTTACACATCGCCCAACTGCACAAATAAAATATGTGTTTGATTGTTTGAAACCCCACACGGGTGTTAGGATGAAATTTGAAGTTCACTCATCCTGATTGACTAAATATGTCGATCGATCGATTGACAGGCTGTTATAAGCGTTAGATATCTATATTTGATGCTTATACAGTGTAGTGCACTTTGGTTGATGGTTGATTATTTTTCGATGCTATTATATACATGTGTTGTATGGAATCCATATAATTAACTTTATATGGTAATTGATTGGGCCTCATTCCAATTTGAAAAATAAAGAATAATATAAAATAAAGGTTCATGTGTTGACAGTACTCATCCATTGAGATTGGTCATGTGTTGAACGAAATATTTTAGTAATAAAATTTACATCTTTATCAATATAAAATAAAGGTTCATGTGTTGACAGTACTCATCCATTGAGATTGGTCATGTGTTGAACGAAATATTTTAGTAATAAAATCTACATCTTTATCAATATAAAATAAAGGTTCATGTGTTGACAGTACTCATCCATTGAGATTGGTCATGTGTTGAACGAAATATTTTAGTAATAAAATCTACATCTTTATCAATATAAAATAAAGGTTCATGTGTTGACAGTACTCATCCATTGAGATTGGTCATGTGTTGAACGAAATATTTTGATAATAACAACTATTTTGAAAAAGAAATATTTGAAATAGAATATTTGAAAATGGAAATTTATGAAGCCGTGTTGATTAGATTGACGCCATTTTGACGTGAACGATATTTATATCGATTTTATTCATTTCGAAATGAATTGAATTGAAAACGATTTCGAAATGAATTGAAATGAAAACGATTTCGAAATGAATTGAATTAAAAACGATTTCGAAATGAATTGAATTGAAAACGATTTCGAAATGAATTGAACTGAAAACGATTTCGAAATGAATTGAATTAAAAACGATTTCGAAATAAATTGAATTAAAAACGGTTTCGAAATGAATTGAATTGAAAACGATTTCGAAATGAATTGAATTAAAAACGATTTCGAAATGAATTGAATTGAAAACGATTTCGAAATGAATTGAATTGAAAACGATTTCGAAATGAATTGAATTAAAAACGATTTCGAAATGAATTTAATTAAAAACGAATTCAAATTGAATTGAAAGCGAATTGAAATGAATTCAAATTGAATTGAAATTTGAATTGAATAGAAATGAATTTTAAAACGAATTTATAAAGAAGAATTCAAATTTGATTTGAATTGAAAAGGAAGTTGAAATTGCTTTTGAAACGAATTTAAAACTATTCATATAATTCGTTTTAAATAGAAATCGACGAAATATATATTATATATATTATATATATAATATAATGGCCTGAATAGAACGCGCCGCGCCGCGGCAGTTCGCGAATTTCGACCATTTATTTCAAACGGACATTACGGGAGATCCGACCATCGGATTCTCCTAAAACCGGAACCGTTGGGTTCGTATCGAAAAGAGCTTTCTAACGAATATTAGAAATTTGAAATCTAACGGTTGGATTTGGAATTATGTCCAAATCAAATTTGGAAAAGGTCGCTGTAAGTGCAGTTCGATAGCCGTTGATGGAAATCGACTGTACGGGCCTTGATAAAATTATTAAAAATAGTAATAATTTGTGTAAAATCATAAGAAATGATTTAGAAAGGATTGGGATGAAAAACTCCATATTTGAAAAGATAAAAATAGATTTTTATCGAAATGAACTAGTTTTGAACTAGAAATATAATTCTATTTATTTTTAAATAAATAAATTGAATTTGAAAAGGGTTTTAAAAATAACCAGAATTTCCAATGATTGCATTGGAGTGGATTTGAATCGAAATTGTCTTCGGAATATTTCGATGTTGGAATTCGTGATTATACAGATGTTGTTACGGAAATTTGAAAGATATATATTTATATCGTTATTTCCAATACGACATTTGTTAATCGTAGAATTTGATATTGAATATAAGCCGATATATTTTCTATTCAGAGCCTTATATCGAATATCAAATGTGATTTGGGTTTGTCGTGAATGGTGTCTTCACTAACACTGTTCTTGAACCCAGTTGAGAAAAGATTAAATATTTTTATTTAGATTTAATGAAGTGTAACAATTAAATAATATTTAATTGGAATTAAATTGATATTGATTTTTGGGTTTATCGTGAACAGTGTTTTAAATAACACTCGTTCTTTAACCCGATAATTAATGGAATGTGATTTTGGGTTTATTGTGAACCGTGTTTTAAATGACACTGATTCTTTAACCCAGTTAGCGATTAAAACTAAGTGGAGTTTTAATGAATCTTTAATTAGATTGAAATGATCGAGAATGGAGTATCACCAGTTTTGCTCCAGGCGATAGTTAAATCTTTAATTAGATTTGAACGTGAAATGGTAATTAAATTTACCGATAACACCGTGGTGTTAAATATGAAGTATTACCAGTTTTACTTCATGGGATGAATAGGTTGGGATTGGGAAATTAAAACCAATGATTACTACGGTAAGGTTCGCTAATTCCGACTAGTTGAATCGAAATTCAAAGGAAGATTAGAGAATAAATTCAGGAAATTATCTTGGATAAAATTAATGGGAACCTTTCCCTATGAATGTGAAATTTAGAAACTAACTGTCGGTTAGCCAAGTAGAATGGTTTTCTGGATATTGATCTGATGTTGGTTTCGGCCTTCGGGGTTCGTATTTGGGAAATTATTCTCTTGATTAATTTACGGTTAGTGACTGATGAATTGGAATGAGGCGTATGTTGTGTTTGTGTAACACTTATTTAAAATATACGCGAGTTATTCGGAAAGACCGGGTTTATCCCATTCTGAATAACTGATACGACGAAAAGTCGAAGATGAAGACGATGGTCGAAGACCGGAGGTCTTCACGTCGTTTGGGTGATTACTGATGATCTTGATTGGGCTGTACACCCAAGAAGATGGAAACAGTTGGTGATCGTCCAGACGTGCTTGGAGATCGATGGATATGCGAGGTACTAGGTGCCTCCGGTTTCGTTCAGACCCAGAACGGACTTGTAAATGGACTGTGTGTCTGACATTGGATTTTAGTCCGTGTGATTGATCTCTATTAAATATATATCTGTTTGGCGGCGGAGAATTTATTCTCTTGCTTAACGCCCTTCTCTGAGACGTACGAGCTCAGGGGTTATATATTGATGGATATCAATCGCATGGAGTGAATTGCCTGTGTGGCATGCTAAGATGCAAATGATCAAGGCTTCTGTTGAAAAGCAAAGTCTTGTGGTTGATGATCGAAGCACGACCTTTGTGGCGTAGCTTTGTGTAACGTTGATTCGCGAGTATCACACTCGGTATGATACAAAAACGGGAGACGGACATCAGGGAGGACATGCGTTTCTTTCTAGTTAGGAGTGGCGTCAGTGCTTGAACTGGCTGACGAGTTTGACTCATGTGGATGTTGCTCATTATTACTTGCTGAAAAGCGAGGCGCCTCGTGATATCGGTTTCGGCCGATGCTTCTGGTCGGCTGACGGGCCAGGCTTACGCCCCAAAGGGCGGGGAAACGCAGTGTTCAGGAATTTTAATCCACATCGGTGGACCGGCCCTGACGTTCCAAGGGCCCACCTGAGTCTGGGTCCTGAGGCTCGGACTAGACAGTCTCGAATCGGTGAGGATCTTGCCCCTAGCCTCGGTTCATACCATAAATGATAACCCAACTTCCAATACGACATTGCGGTTTTGATTGTAAACTTATATGTGGCGACATAGTGTTATGGGGCATTCATGCCGCCTATGATTGATACTTATGATTTGAAGTTGTTTTATACACTATACACTTATAATAGTATCAAATGATTTGTTTTAAACGTATCAAGCATTCTTTGGCTGTTATAAGGGAAAACCCTATCCTCGGCTGCGTTGCATTGTGTGATGGGACCTGGGTCTTATAACAGCTTCATTTTTCTTTATTTAGCATTGCGCTGTTTGTTTTATGCACTGGTATTCTTGGGAGGAAACCCGTTCCGTGTTATACGGCGTGGTCCCTTGATTTACCTAAATTTAAAATAAAGATTAATAACTGTTTTAGTTCTCACACCAGTCCCATGACTGACCTGGAGTTTATTGTTTTAACCTAAACTCTGGGTGCCCCTATTTTCGACACGGGCAGCTAGTAGTTTTGGTTTTGCAGATTTATATTCACAGGATCCTGGTTTACAGCTGGAATGATATCCGTAAAGCTTTGTATCCGTATATCTCTTCTAGTTGTGTATTGTATTATTTTCCGCTGCTATGTATTTAAATGTAATTTAAATATCTGATATTTCTGTGTAATATTCATTTATACTCTGTATATTCTTGTAATCTGATGCATTGTTGTAAAATACAATGAAATGTTCTTCTGTCTGTGTTCTGATTTGTCCTGTTCTCAAACAGTCAGGGGTTTCGAACGGTCTAGATCGGTTTAACGACTGATTCAGATCGAGCAAAATTCTAGGCCTTCACAAAGATGGATACTGAAAATCACAAGGAATATATATTTATAATTTTTTAGTTTTAGTGGTATATTCCTTGTCATTTTAAATTCCTTCTTTCCTACCAATCAGACCATATTTATTAAAATTACTGAATGAACCCAAAATATTTTAAAGCACGAATAGATTAAGAATTTAAAACCATATTTTCAAAAACTATTTTCCCATATTTCAAAACCGTTGAAATCCATTTTTATTTTTCAAATAGTTTAAAAAATAAATTTCCTCGAATACAAGGCTAAGAACTCAATTGAATATCTCAACAAAGGTAGATTCGGAAATTTAATGAAGTAACAAAGTGATACACCTCGTAATTGTATTTTCGAAATGGATGTGACATATTAATGTGGGTTTTTTTCTCCGTTTTGGATAAGTAATGGTCTTAACTGGAACTACCAACGAAACAGACCAGGAATTTATGACTATCTCGGTTGTAACTAGCTTTTTATATTAACATATATATTTTATTCAAGTTTCCAAACCTCGAATCAACGGAATCCACCATATGTCGTCACATGCTCTTCACGACGAGATTGCCAACATACTGTAGGGTAAGACAGAATCGGCTAGAAACCCAAACTCAACATATTTCAACTCTTAGTCGCTCAAAGCCCATTATATATAATTAGGCTCATGACTAATTCATAGTTGAATTAAATTAAATCCGAGTAAGAAAGACAAAGAAAAGCAGAAAAGAAAATTGAATTATGTTCTCTCATGATTCCTTATTATATATATTCCTCTGATCTCTTAACCTAAGCTATGATACCAAATGTAACACCCCACACTTTTCAGCACCCAAATTTTGATAAAAAACAAAACTAGACACATCCAAGCTTAGAGTGTATATCTGGTACCTGCGATAAATGAGCATGAGCATAATCAGAGTACGATAAATATAACTCACTGCGGAAACAAAAATATGATAACTAGTATTAACTCAAGTGACTACCTTTTTCAAAGTAAGTCACTTTGCCAATACCGAGCATGAGAGAGAACGAGAACTGAAAGTCAAACTTAATCATTTGCGAGAACCCGACCTTCTCTATGAAACCTGGAGGTTGTAATAAGGAGGAGTGTGACACCCCACGTCCGTTAATGTCACTCATTAAGAGAATGCATTAAGTTTTGTGAAGCGTTATAGGTAAACATAAACAGAAATTGTGACACCCCACATTTGTTAATGCCACTCACAAAGGGAATGCATCAAGTTTCGTGAAGCGTTACAGTAAATAGAACAGAAATATTACAAGACAGACATATAAAATAACAGCGGAATAAAAACTATATTTATCATAAGATACTGTGGTCCAAAAACATCACAAGTCCGAAATACAAAAGCCCATTACAACATAAAAGCTACTGCTTTGTACTTCAAAAATATCAGAGTACATAAAAGAAATAAAAATTCCCCAAAAACAAAAATATAGCCGTAGCAACAAGGATAGGAGTTTGAGCCATACATCTTGGCAGCTCCAGCAAAAGCAAGCAGAATCACGGTCTCCCGTCCTGAGAACCAGGGGGGAAACATAAGAAAGAAGAGGAAACAAAAAGGGTCAGACATAAAGTCTGGCAAGTCCAGTTAATTTTAGCTAGTAAATAAATAAAAGTAGCATGACACGCATATAAAGTGGATAAGAGAGAGATAATTACACAAAAGGCAAGTATGACAAGGTGAACATGATAGGGTGTATCGCTTCTAATGATTACTCTACACTATTACTAGTATATCCAGAATGAGATGATCCCTTCCACTATAAGGTGGTATACTTAGGCATACGTCCAAGTGTACCCTAACTACTGCCCTACTCGATCGGCTCCCTAATCCGCGTTGATACTCTGTGTCGGCCCCACCTTAGGATGTATCGCGTCCTAAAGTGGCAACCCTCCGCTGATATGCACAGCCCCATATCTATAGGTGTCACGGTCGTCTTATCCCCTCTTCCCGGCTCATGCATGCACATGGCCCGATTAGTTTGAGTCGCCCACACCGCCCTCCACGTTTGGATCTTTTACAATCAGTCCAGTAAGCATGCCCCTTCTCCGACCTAGTTCAGAGTACATGTTTTGATACCTACTCCGGGTTACTGGATGAAACGGGTCCCACACAATATGATACAAGCTCTCCCCTTTGTCTTGTATCCCCCACTAGGTTTTCCATTTGATTATGTATACCACCAGGTGTCTTTAATTACATATCTTTATTATTTCCATCGGTTATGTATACCACTAGGTGTCTTTAATTACATAACCTTATCGAGTTAAGTTTGTGGTCCTATATGTAAATATTACCCACCCCCTCACTAGGTGTCTTTAATTTTACTTAACCCCAACTTTAGCTCATAATCATACAATCCCTATGGATTAGATTAGGTCAAGTATTCCAATTTATTACCATGTCCATTTATGGTTTATAATGGGCTAGACTTCCCACATTAGGCCTACAACTTGTGGATGCTGGATATGCCAGTTGGGTCTGGGCAGACTTCTTCCACAAGTTGGGCCTAACCTCGTGTCTTTGCCCAATTCGTATTTGTGCACTTAGACCTCAACATTAAGTTCAACATTATTGGTTGCTGGATATGCCGGTCGGGTCCGGGCGGACTTCCACCACTAATGCAACCTAACCTCGTGTCATAAGCGCAATTACAATTTCTAATAGTAATCTTAGACATTTCATTATTATCCAAATTCTCACTTATGTCTTTATAGGTGATTATGCTCCTTCTTCCCCATTTTGAATTATATGTCCAATTCATGTAAACATTATTTAAATTATGTCAATTCTAACACTTTCCCCCCGTTCCCTAACTAGTGCATTTACATAATTTGCGGCATGCTTAGGCTAGATAATAGCCTAGTCATAGACAATAAAATGGGAAATGTGATGGGAATTTGACAAAGGTGATTATTCTGGCATAAACATAAACTAGCATGTTGATAAGGTGGACATATAAGCATAAACCTGATGAACTTGTGGCAGTTAACTAATTCTAACATAACTGTGATGCCACAATAAGCATGATAATATCTAAATTAACAATTTTGATGTCCAGCTGGTTCAGATCTAATATGATAGGCACAAGGTGATAAACTAGATCTGATTTATAATTTAGATGTCCACATAATTCAGATCCAATAGTTAAAAATAGATCTAACACAAATAAGGTTTAAGATCCACATCATAGATAGTCATAAAAGTTACAATAGGTTTGACAAGATAGAGATTTAGATACAAGTTATAACCAATTTAGAATGTCATATGTTCACAATTTACAATGGATCCAGTATAATATAGGCACATGAAAAAAATCCAAACTATAGTCATATCAGGTTTACTTTTAAATATTTAAATCTAAAAGCAACTAAGAACTCACAGAGTTTGGATTAGAAAATAGAAGAAGAATGGATCTTGAATCTCTAACTGATTTGCTTAAGTTAATAGTTGTAGAAGATAACAGATTCAGTTTAGTTCAGATACCGGCAAAGTTTGGCCTCCATTGAATTCCAGTGAAGAAAACAAGAGAAATGGACCCGTATATATAGCTTCCAGCCTCAATAAACCGACTACCACGTCAGCCGACTAGGGGTGTCAACACCCCTGTAGGGGGATCGACCCTGGTGTCGACACCCCTATAGGGGGGTCGACCCCCTAGAGCTGGAAATTTGCCACCTTACGAATTTTTGATTTTTGAACCCTTTTATGGATAAGTTCTGACTTATGTCTGACTAATATGTATACGTATAATTCTTCTACGCGTATACAAACTTAAAATCCTCATAACTTTTTCATATGGTGTCCGTTTTATGCAGACTAAATGTCTATCTTGACCAGAATTTCGAGACGGACGCAATGGCGCAGTCTGTTTCCCTTAATTCCGAATATTAAATTAATTATTATTTAATTTATCCTCTTTTAGTGTTGTTAAAAATACGGTGTGTTACATTCCCCCTACTTAGGATTTCATCGCCGAAATCTCTAAGTTGAGCAGAATGCATATCCTACCATCCATCATCCATCTACTCATCCATCAATCACTGGCATCCATTGTCTTTAAAGATTCCTAATGATTATGTAAATATATGCAAAGGTGTGTGTATATGTCCCAATACTAATGCCAAGATCAGGCGGTCTACTGATTCAGTTGACCTCCTTAATGCAATGTATGTTAGTACCTTGTATCCAATATGTATGCAAATAATCCCATTATAACATGTGAGTTCTATATGTATGCACACTCATTTGTCCAAATGCAACGTCCATATGCTAACACATCCATTTCCATCCATAGAAGAAAGAAAATGCACACACATCCATATACAGTATGAGAGTGATTGAGCCGATCTAGTGCCTAATGTGTGTATATGCATCCATAGGCAGCCATTAGCAAACACTTTGCATCCACTTGCATCCATAAAACATAACATGTCTCAAACACATGTTTACATCCATAGGATTCCTATCTAAAGGTCGAAAATACTAAGGATAGGATATATGAAGATGATAGAAACAATCATAGATAAAATTTTGGAAAAGGAGTTAAGAACATACCCTCAAAAAGAAAAGGGTACGAAGCCTAAATCTTCTCTTCCGTCTCCCAAGTCACATCCTCTAGGTTATCTCCCCATTGAACCTTTATCAGCTTGATATCTTTATTGCGTAGCTTCTTAACTTCTTATCCAAGAATATGGGTATGGACTCGTCTAACTGTTGCCTCCCGTTCCACTTCTACTTCCTCTAATATACTTGGCTCAGCAACTTACGTGGTGTCATGCAAGCACTTCCGCAGATGAGAAACATGGAAAACATCATGAATGCCAGATAGATTTTCTGGGAGTTTTACTCTATAGGCCATTTGGCAAATCCTTTCGGTTATGGGAAATGGTCCCACAAATCTGGGTGCCAACTTCCTTACAGGTCCGAAGCAAACCACATTCCTCAGAGGTGACACTTTAATAAAAACTAAGTCTCCCACTTCAAATTCAATGTCAGTCCTTCTCTTGTCTGCGTAGGATTTCTGCCTATCTTGGGCTGTATTCATCCGCCGTCGAATAAGGTCAATCTTTTCGGACATTTCTCTAATCATATCTGGTCTAAGTAATAACCTTTATGTAGATTCCCACCAACAAGTTGGTGATTTACAGGGTCGTCTGTACAATGCTTGGAAGGGTGCCATGCCGATGCTAGCTTGATAACTATTGTTATAGGAAAACTCTACTAAAGGAAGATGCTTTTCCCAAGTCCCTCTGAAGTCCAGGATACACAACCTTAAAAGATCTTCAAGAATTCTGTTCACCCTCTCCGTCTGCCCATCGATTTGAGGATGATAAGCGATGCTCAAACACAACTGTGTACCTAATGCTTCTTGCAAGCTCCTCCAAAATTCACTGGTGAAGATGGGGTCACGATTGCTCACAATGCTGGAAGGTACTCCATGAAGACGAGCTATCTCTCGGAAATAAATTGCTGCCAACCATGATGTCGTCCTCTTACTCTTAACTGGAATAAAGTGAGCGCTCTTAGTGAGTCTATCTACCACAACCCAGATACTGGTATTTCCTTTCTTTGATCTAGGCAAACCATCTATGAAATCCATAGAGACGATCTCCCATTTCCACTGAGGAACCTCCAAAGGATGAAGTAAACCACCGGGCTTCTTTTGCTCAGCTTTAACTTGCTGACAAACCAAACAATGAGAAACAAACTCTGCCACATCTTTCTTCATCCCATCCCAAAAGAAAACTCTCTTTATTTCTCTTACATCTTATCACCGCCTGGATGAATAGTCATCTTAGAATAGTGGGCTTCTTCTAGGACTGCCTTTATCAAGCTTCCAGTTTGAGGGACACAAAGCCTTCTATCTCGTCGCAACCACCCCTTTTCATCTATGGTATATCGACTGAGGTGACTAGAAGTCTCCCCTTTTCTGAGCTTATCCATGATGTCTAAAATTTATGGGTTACCTTGCCGTGAAGCTCCTATCTGATCCATAAGAGTTGGTCGTATTTTTAGCAATGTAAACTAATCAGGCAAAATCTCGATGGAGGGTCTAAAGTCAAAGGTTGATATGAACTCCAAGCTCTTTCTCTCCACAAACAGAGGACTTAAGGCCATTTTCTTCCTACTCAGTGCATCTGCCACCACATTATCCTTGCCAAGGGTATAAGCGATTTCAAAATCATAAGAAGCTAAGAACTCCATCCTCCTTTGTTGCCTTAAATTAAGATCCTTCTATGAGAACAGATAATTAAGAGATTTATGATCGGTGTATAACTCGAACTTCTCTCCAAGTAAATAATGTCGCCACCTCTTAAGCGCGAATACTATGGTAGCTAGCTCTAGATCATGGGTGGGGTGGGTCTTATCATGAACTCTCAACTGTCTACCCCATAACACACTACTTTCCCTTCTTGCATCAGAACCGCGCCAAGCCCTATACCACATGCATCAGTGTAAATAGTAAACACTTTACTTCCATCAGGCAAGGTCAAGACGGGGGCTATTGTCAGAGCCCTCTTCAGTCATTGGAAAGCAACATCATAATCTATATCCCATGAAAACGCCAAGTTCTTCTTTGTCAGCTTGGTGAGTGGGGCTGATATCTTTGCGAAGTCCTTAATGAACTTCCTATAATAACCTACCAACCCAAGAAAGCTTATCACCTCCATTGCATTTTTCAGAATTTGCCAATCTTGCACTACAACTACCTTTGCGGGATCTACAGTTGTCCCTTCTTTGGTGACCACATGCCCTAAGAATCTCACCTCTTTTCTCCAAAAATTGCATTTGGAGAACTTCGCCTTAAGCTGATGCGCATGGAGAGTTTTCAAAACTTCTCTCAAATGCTGGGCATGCTCTTCTTCGCTCTTGGAGAAGATCAAAATATCATCAACAAAGACTATGACAAATTTATTTAGGAACTCCCGAAACACCCTACTCATCAGATCGACAAAATAGGCAGGTGCGTTCGCCAACCCAAAAGGCATAACTAGCCATTCAAAGAAACCATCCGGAGTTCTAAAAGCGGTCTTATATATGCTGTCCTCGGCCACCCTCAACCGATGAAACCCCGTGGCCAAGTCTAACTGATAGAATACCGAGGCACCAACAAGCTGATCAAATAAATCATCAATCCTTGGGAGCGGGTGCCTATACTTCTTAGTGAGTTTATTCAACTCTCTATAGCCGACACACAAACGAAGCGAACCATCCGCCTTAGTTGCGAATACAATTGGAGCACTCCCATTCATATATGCTTCGTCTGATAAATCCTTTCTCAAGTAGCTCCCCTACTTGCTTACTCAGCTCCTTTCTTTCCCTTGGAGCCATATGGCGCACTGGCAATGCAACTGGCTTTGCATTGTCCACCAAATATATACGAAAATCGATCTCGTGCCTCGGAGGTAAGCCCCGTACCTCATCAAAAACATCAGAATAATCTCGGACTACGGGAAAATATTGCAGATCATTGATAGATGCATCAAGAGACTCTAGGAAACTAAGCATAACAGACCCTTGGTGGTCACAAGAAATCTCGAGGGTCCTCCCATGACAAGTCAGAAGCCTAACGACCCTCCTCTCACAATCCAGAATGACACCATGTGTGGTAAGCCAATCCATTCCTAGAATCAACCCGTAGCCCATAAACCCGAGCACATACGCATCACACTCAAACTCGACGCCTAACACAGATATTTTCATACCTCGACAAATCATAGATAAATGAGCTGAAGAACCAATGGGGTTTGATACAACTACGTGATCCACTACCATACTAGTAATTAAGTGCAGAGATTCAACCATAGAACTAGATATAAATGAATGTGAAGCGCCAAAATCAAAAAGTGTTCTAATAGGATGGTTTGAAAGAGAAATTAAACCTTCCACAGAAATTTTTCTACCTCTATCAAGAGCACTGATTGCGAGAGCATGCACCTTCCCTCTAGAAGTTCTTGCCCTTTGACCTTGTCCCTACGATCCCTGTTTCTTCGGAAACTCTCTAGCAAAGTGTCCGACTTCTCCACAATTGAAGCAAGTGTTCTTCCTTCTTTTACAGTCTTTGACCAAGTGACCCTCTTTCCCACAACCGTGACATTTCCTCTTATCCTTGGCCTTGTCATTCTTCCTACCTTTCTTCTGTTGTTGTTATTGTTGTTGCCCATTCTTGGGTCACACCTTCTTATTTTGCGTTGTTTCCTCAGCCTTTACTTCCTTCTTTTCTCCTTTGCCTTCCTCGTACATTAGAGCCATATTGACAATCTTTTCAAAAGTGGCTCCCATTGGAATATGAGACATGGATAACCCATGAAGGGGTTCATTTAGCCCTTTAACAAATTGCAAAGCCTTCTTATGCGGAGTGTCTACCAATTCCAGTCCAAACCTTGATAGCTAGTTAAATTTGTTCACATACTCTTTAACCGTCAAGTTCCCTTGCTTGAGTGCTAAGAACCTCTCCATCTGCATGCTCTTCTCAGCTAGGGAAAGGAATTTCATCTCAAACCTCTGTCTAAAGACATCCCAAGTTTCCACCGGACGGCCTACTTGGGTTACCTCCCACCAAAATGAAGCTTCATCCTTCAATAGCCAAGCAGCTAACTGGATATTTCTTCGATCCTCTTCTTCGAAGATTACTAACAAGTCCTCGGTCTCCTTGAGCCAGTTCCTTGCTTCCACAAACGTCTCGGTTCCATGGAATGGCTTCCCTTCCATAGCACGGAAATCTTTGCAAATCTTTGTGAAGTTGTCTGCACGTAGAGGAGGAGGAGGAGCATCGGGTGCAGCTGGGGAAGGAACGTTTCCTTGGCCTTCTACGGAACCATCCTGGTATCGTAACGCCCTCTGGAATGTTAGGTTCCTCAGACATGCTGAAAAAGAAAACGAAAGAGATTCAGACAAGGGATCGAAAGATATTACTTACGGCGTTTTGGGGAATGTTTTTCAAAACAAACTTTTCTTTTTGAAAATACTTTCTTTTAAAACCTTTTTGAAAATAGCTTTCAAAAACTTTTATCTAATCTGGTAACCTTCAGCTCTGATACCAAGTGTGACAACCCACGTCTGTTAAAGTCACTCACAAAGGGAATACATTAAGTTTCGTGAAGCGTTATAGTAAATAGTACATAAATATTACAAGACAGACATATAAGATAACAACAGAATAAAAACTTTATTTATCATAAGATACCGTAGTCCAAAAACATTACATGTCTGAAATACAAAAAGCCCATTACAACATAAAGGCTACTGTCTTGTACTTCAAAAATCTCAGAGTACATAAAAGAAATAAAAATTCCCAAAAAAATTTAGCCATAGCAACAAGGATAGGAGCTTGAGCCATACATCTCATCTGCTCTAGCAAAAGTAAGCAGAATCACAGTCAAGCCTGAGTGTTCCCGCCTTGAGAACCTGGGGGGAAACAGAAGAAAGAAGACGAAACAAAAAGGGTCAGACATAAAGTCTGGCGAGTCTAGTTACTTTTAGCAAGTAAATAAATAAAAGTAGCATGAAAGGCATATAAAGTGGATAAGAGAGAGAGATAACTACATAAAAGGCAAGTATGACAAAGTGAACAGGATAGGGTGTATACGCTTCTAATGATTACTCTGCACTATTACTAGTATATCTAGAATGAGATGATCCCCTCCACTATAAGGTGGTAGACTTAGGTATACGTCCAAGTGTACTCTAACTACTACCCTAATCGATCAGCTCCCTAATCCGCGCAGATACTCTGTGTCGGCCCCACTTTAGGATGTATCACAACCTAAAGTGGAAACCCTCCGCTGATATGCATAGGCCCATATCTACAGGTGTCACGGTCGTCTTATCCCCCTCTTCCTGGCTCATGCACGCACATGGCCTGGTCAATTTGCGCCGCCCACACTGTCCTCCATGTTTGGATCTCTTACAATCAGTCCAGTAAGCGTGCCCCTTCTCCGACCTAGTTCGGAGTACATGTTTTGATACATACTCCGGGTTACTAGATGAAACGGGTCCCACACAATATGATACAAGCTCTCCCCTTTGTCTTGTATCCTCCACTAGGTTTTCCATTTGATTATGTATACCACTAGGTGTCTTTAATTACATATCTTTATTATTTCCATCGTTTATGTATACCATTAGGTGTCCTTAATTACATAACCTTATCGGGTAAAGTTTGTGGGCCTATATGTAAATATTACCCACCCCCTCAGATTTGCTTAACCAACCCATTGTCGAACCAATTTTACTTAACCCCAACTTTAGTTCATAATCATACAATCCCTATGGATTAGATTAGGTTAAGTAGTCCAATTTATTACCATGTCCATTTATGGTTTATAGTGGGCTAGACCTCCCACATTAGGCCTACAACTTGTGGATGCTGGATATGCCGGTCGGGTCCGGGCAGACTTCTTCCACAAGTTGGGCCTAACCTCGTGTCTTAGCCCGATTCGTATTTGTGCACTTACACCTCTCACATTAGGTTCAACATTAGTGGTTGTTGGATATGCCGGTCGGGTCCGGGAAGACTTCCACCACTAATGCAACCTAACCTCGTGTCATAAGTGAAATTACAATTTCTAATTGTAATCTTAGACATTATTGTCCAAATTCTAACCTATGTAATTATAGGTGATTATGCCCCTTTTTCCCCATTTTGAATTATATGTCCAATTCATATAAACATTATTTAAATTATGTCAATTCTAACATTTTTTCCCCCGTTCCCTAACTAGCGCATTCACATAATTTGCGGCATGCTTAGGCTAGATAATAGCCTAGTCATAAACAATAAAAATGGAAAAGTGATGGGAATATGACAAAGGTGATTGTTCTGGCATAAACATAAACTAGCATGGCGATAAGGTGGACATATAAGCATGAATCTGATGAACTTGTGGCAGTTAACTAATTCTAACATAACTATGATGTCATAATAAGCATAATAAGATCAAAATTAACAATTTAGATGTCCAACTGGTTCAGATCTGATATGATAGGCATAAGGTGATAAACTAGATCTGATTGATAATTTAGATGTCCACATAATTCAGATCCAATAGTTAAAAATCGATCTAACACAAATAAGGTTTAAGATCCACATCATAGAATGTCATAGAAGTTACAATAGATGTGACAAGATAGAGATTTAGATCCAAGTTATAACCAATTTAGAATGTCATATGTTCACAATTTACAATGGATCCAGTATTATATATGCACATGAAGAAATCCAAACTATAGTCATATCAGGTTTACTTTTAAATATTTAAATCTAAAAGCAACTAAGAACTCACAGAGTTTGGATTAGAAAATAAAAGAAGAATGGATCTTGAATCTCTAACTGATTTGCTTAAGTTTATAGTTGTAGAAGATAACGGATCCAGTTCAGTTCAGAAACCGGTAGCGTTTGGCCTCCATTGAATTCCAGTGAAGAAAAAAAGAGAAATGGACCCGTATATATAGCTGTCAGCCTCCAGAAACCCACTGCCATGTCAGCCCTAGGGGTGTCAACACCCCTGTAGGGGGGTCGACCTTGGTGTCGACACCCCAGTTTGGGGGGGGGGGGTGACCCCGGTGTCGACACCCCCCTAGGGGGTCGAACCCCTAGAGCGCGAAATTTGCCGCCTTACGAATTTTTTATTTTTGAACCCTTTTCTGGATAAGCTCTGACTCAAATTTGACTCATATGTATATATATAATTCTTCTACGCATATACAAACTTGAAATCCTCATAACTTCTTCATACGGTGTCCGTTTTACGCAAGCCAAATGTCTGTCTTGACCAGAATTTCAAGATAGACGCAATGGCGAAGCCCGTTTCCCTTAATTCTAAATATTAAATTAATTATTATTTAACTTATCCTCTTTTAGTGTTGTTAAAAATACGGGGTGTTACAGAAACATTACAAGACAGATAATAAATAGCAGCGGAATTCAAAATTTTATTAAGCAGATAGTTCAAAACATGGTTACATCATATGTCTAAAATACATAAAACCCAGTACATCAACTTAAAACTTCTGTCTTGTACTTAAATCATCAGAGTACAATAATAAAAGAAGCATAATCCAAAAAAACATAGCTATAGTAGGGAGAGATATGAAATCAAGCAGTACATCTAAGCAGCTCCAAGGAAAGCTAAGCGGAATCCTAATCAAGCTTGATTATTCCTACCCTGAGAACCTAAGTGGGAGGGGGTAACGGAAGAGAAAGAGGAAGAAACAAAATGGGTCAGACATAAAGTCTGGCGAGTCCATTTACTTTTAGCATATAAATAAGTAAAAGTATCATGACAATCATATAAAGTGGACAAGAGAGATAGCATCATAAAAACAGGTATGACAAGGTAAACAGGATAAACTGAACAGAAGAGGCATTGCGCTTCTCTATTACTTTCTCTCTCTCTCTCTCTGCACCAATACTAGTATCATATGAACAAGATGATCCCAACTAGAATAGAATGGTAGACTTAGGTGTACTTCAAGTAACAGGTTTTACCCCAACAAGAACAACAGGTAGCCCAATAGGAACGACAGGTATTACACCCAACAAGAATAACAGGCTTCCCAACAAGCAAGACTAGATGTACCCTAATTACTACCCCAATCGATCGGCTCCCTACTCCGTAGATACCCTGTGCTGGCCCCATAATAGGATGTATCACTTCCTAAAGTGGCAACCCTTCGTTTTCAGGATGTGCACAACCATATCTACACGTGTCACAGTGTCTTAGCCACCTCTTGTCCGAACCCATGCACGCACATGACCCCATCGGAACGCACTGCCCACACCGGCCCTTCGTTTTGGATCTCTTACAATCAGCCCAGTAAGTGTGCCCCGACTCCGACCTAGTTCGGAGTACTCGTTTGATACCTATATATGGGTTACTGACTGAAACAGGTCCCACACACAAGATGATACAAGCTTCCCCCTACGCTTTCATCCCCACTACTAGGTTTTCCATAGGTTATGCCATACCAGAGTAAAAAGATTGCATAACCCCACAGGTTAATTTTATAGGCCTATATATAAATATTACCCACCACCCCAAGATATACTTAACCCTCCCATCGTTCCAAGCTAGTTTACTTAACTCCTACTCAAGTTAATATGTTCAGATAATCCCTATGGATTCAAACGGGTTAAGTATTACAGGTTAATAGGTTATCCCCATTCGCACTGACTTCTTTTTCAAGTTGCCAAGTTCCACTTGCTTATTAACTTCTTATATATAAATTAATCCATTTAAGTTTATTAATAAGCCCCATCACATGTTATTCTTTAGATTGTAATTAACAAAAGTAATCTACAATCTTTCACCCTGGATTATAAAACGAAATTAATCTTACAATCCCTTTGTATTATTTGTTGTCTGATTCTATAGTTACAATAACATGTTTTACTTAATATGTAATTAAGTTTACTTCATCTTAATTCACCTGTTTTCTGTTTAACATATCACTACAACTTGTCGTTTTTCTACTTATTAACTTAGTTCTCTTAACTAAGGTTTACTAATAAGCTTCCTTTTCTTTTATTATAACTTATGTTATAATTTCCAGTTGTCCCTAGGACAAGCCTACCTATTATATAACATTCTCGTTAAAGTAATTAATTATAATAGGTTACTATCATTCCCCGTTTATTCCAATTCATTTCCAGTATTCAAAATTATTGCCATTTATTTCTATCCTTTTATGTACATATATTCATATATATGTTTATGCATTAGACCTCTCACATTAAGTCTATAACTTGTGGATGCTGGATATGCCGGTTGGGTCCGGGCAGTCTTCTTCTACAAGTCGGACTTAACCTCGTGTCTTAGAATGTTATATGTTTATGCACTTAGACACCTCACATTAGATTCACCACTTGTGGTTGCTGGATATGCCAAGTGGTTCCAGGCAGACTTCTACCACAAGTGTAATCTAACCTCGTGTCTAAGCGCTGTTACATTTTCTAATTACTGTAATTCTAGGCATTTGCATTATTAACCAATTATTCCTATGTCATTATAGGTTTTCATGCCCCTTTTCCAAGTCATATTTATTATGTACCATATGCTCCAAATTTAAGATTAAAATCACAAATATTTCATTCAAGTTATGCCCAAAATTCCCAAATACAAGTTATGCCCAATTTTAACGTTTTCCCCTCATTCCCAATTTTACGCGTTTGCATATTTCACTGGCATGCCTAGGCTCGAAGGTAGCCTGGCTATAAAATTAAAAGGGAAAAGAAGAAGGGAAGAGGACAGAAATGAACTTAATAACAAGATTTACATTTAATGGCAGAAATACGCATAGAAACTAGTGAACATACAGTGACAAAGTTGGGCATAATGACAAGATAGGCATATAGGAACAGATCTGATGAACATGTGATAACAGAACTGATTCTAATATCATAAACAAACATGATGAGATCTAAACAATGAATTTGATACCCAACTAATAACAGATCTGTTGTGACAATAACATTGATTAACATAATAAGGACAGACATGATGAGATCTAAACAGTAAATTAGATCTACAAATAATGATAGATCTAACATGATTCAATAGGTATAGGCTTAGATCTAGTTTATAGTCATGTCAGAATAACTTAGATGCACAGGTTATAATAGATCTGATATGATTCAAAAAGTCACAGGCTTAGGTCCAAGTTATAGTCATGTCAAGATTAACTTTTAAATATTTAGGTCTAAAAATAATGTAGACTCATTGCGATTGGATCTAAGGAATAGAAGAGGGATTGCAGATATTGAATCACATATCTCTAAACTTGAATAACTTGATTGTTGAAGAAGAATAGGCTATTTTCAATCTAGGCAGAGGTAGCATCTAGTTCTCCATTGTTTTAGATTGACTAAAACACTGAGAATAGGGTCTTATTTATAGCCTAGGGTTCACGAATTTGGTTAGAAAATAAGTCCACATACACAGAAATGATCCTGGCTCGGATTGGGGGGGGGGGGAGGGGGTGTTGACATGGATGTTGACACCCCCCTTATGGTGTCGACCCCCAATGGGTCTGATTCCCTCCCAGATCCCCCACTTCGAATTTGAACTTATTTTTGAATTTATAGACTTATTATATATATATATAACCGAATTATATGTATACAAACTTTGAACCTTAATATCTTCTTCATATGTTATCCGTTTTACGCAAACCAGGTATCTATTTTGACCAGAATTCTGAGACGAACGCAATGCCATAGTCTGGTTCACTTAATTCTGATCATTTAATTAAGTATTCTTTAATTTATAATCTTTAGTGTTGTTAAAATTATAGGGTGTTACATTCTCCCCTACTCAAAGGATTTCGTCCCCGAAATCTCTAAGTTAAGAAGAATGTATATCCTACCATCCATCTACTCATCCACCAATCACAGGCATCTATTGTCCTTAAAAAATTTCTAATGCTTATGTGAACATATGCAAAGGTGTGTGTATATGTCATAAGACTAATGCGAAGATCATGTGGTCTACTGATTCAGTCAACCTCCTTAATGTAATGTATGTTAGTGCCACGAATCCAACATGTATGCAAATAATCCTATTATATCATGTAAGTTCTATATGTATGCACAATCATTCATTTAAATGCAACATCCATATGGTGGTACACCCATTTTCATCCATGAAAAAGAAGAAAAATGCACACACATCCATATGCAGTATGAGAGTGATTGAGCTGATCTAGTGCCTAATGTGTGTGTATATGCATCCACGAGCAACCACTAGCAACCACTTGCATCCATCAAACATAACATGTCTCAAACACATGTTTACATCCATGGGTTTCCTACTTAAAGGTTGAAGATTCAATCGACATGATACAAACGAATGATAGAAACAAGTACGAATAAAAACATTGGAAAAGAAGTTAAGAACATTCCCTTAAAAAGAAAAAGGTATGAAGCGTGAATCTTGTCTTCAGTCTCCCAAGTTGCATCCTCTTGGTTATCTCCCCACCGAATTTTTAACAATTTGTCTTTTCGGTTGCTTAGCTTCTTAACTTCTGATCCAAGAATACGGGTAGGAACTCATCTAACCGTCGCCTCCCATTCCACCTCTACTTCCTCGAGAATAATCGGCTCAACTACTTCTGCTGTATCATGTAAACATTTCTTCAAATGAACATTCGCTGATCTCTCTGGTAGTTTTATCCTATAGGCCATTCGACCTATTCTTCCCATTATGGGAAATGGTCCTACAAACCTTGGTGCCAGTTTCCCTATAGATCCAAAACGGTCCACATCACTCCGAGGTGATACCTTGATGAAACCATGTCTCCCATCTCAACTCGATATTGGTTCTTCCTTTATCTGCGTATGACCTCTGCTCGTCCTGAGCTATCTTCATGTGCCTGTAGATAAGATCAGTCTTTTCTGAAGTTTCTCTAATCGTCTCAGGTCTAAGTAGAAGCCTATCCCTCCTGCCTCAACTCGAGATCCTTCTACGAGAACATATACTTGTGCGACTTATGGTTCATGTATAACTCGAATCTTTCTTCAAGCAGATACTGCTGCCAAGTCTTAAGCGTGAATACTAATGCAGCTAATTCCAAAACATGGGCAGGGTAGTTCTTCTCGTGAACTCTCAAATGTCTACCATCGTAGCATACTACCCTTCCCTACTAAACTGTAATTACTTTCGCAGGATCTACTGCCATCCCATCCTTAGAGACCACATTCTCTAGAAATCTCACTTCCTTTCTACAAAAATGAAATTTGGAGAATTTCGCCTTAAGCTGGTGTGCACGGAGAGTTTTCGTAACTTCCCTCAAATGTAGGACATGCTCTTCCTCGTTCTTCGAGAAAAGCAACAAAGACCACAACAACCTTATTTAGAAACTCCCGAAACACCCTACTCATCAGATTAACAAAATAGGCGGGTGCATTCGTCCACTCGAAAGGCATGACGAGCCATTCAAAGAAATCGTCCGGAGTTCTAAAAGTATTCTATACTGTCCTCGGCCACCCTCAACTAATGATACCTCTTGGCCAAGTCTAATTGGGAGAAAACAGACGCACGAACATGATGGTCAAACAGATCATCTCTCCTCGGAAGTGGGTGCCTATTTTTCTTAGTGAGTTTATTCAACTCCCTATAATCCATACATAAGCGAAGCGAACCATCCGCCTTAGTGGCAAACACTACTGGAGCACCCCATTCAGATATGCTTCGCCTAATAAATCCTTTCTCAAATAGCTCCCTACTTGCTTTTTGAGCTCCCTCCTTTCTCTTGGAGCCACGTGGCACACAGGAAATGCAACTGGCTTTGCGCTGTCCACCAAGTATATACAGAAATCAATCTCGCACCTCGGAGGCAAGCCCCGAACCTCCTCAAAAACATCAGGATACTCATAGACTACTGGTACATATCATAGATCATTGATAGATGCATCAAGTGACTCTAGGAAACAAAGCATGACAGACCCTATAGGGTCACAAGAACTCTCGATGGTCCTCCAATGACAAGTCAAAAGTCTAACGACCCTCCTCTCACAATCTAGAATGGCACCATACATGACTAGCCAATCCATCCCTAGAATAAAACCATAGCCCATAAAATAGAGCATATATGTGTTGCACTCAAACTCAATGCCTAACACAGATATTCTCAAACCCCGACAAATCATGGACAAATGAGTCATACCACCAATGGGGTTTGAGACAACAACGCGATCCACAACTATACTAGTACTAAGGTGCAGATACTCAACCACAGAATCAGATGTAAGTGAATGTGAAGCGGATAAATCAAAAAGAGTTCTATCTAGATAATTTGGTAAAAGGAAAATAAAAATTCAACAGAAATTTTGCTACCACTATCCGGTACACTGACCACGAGAACATACACCTGCCTTTCAGAAGATCCTTCCCTTTGGTTCTATCCTTGTTTCTTTGGGCATTCCCTCTTATAATGTTCGACCTCACCACAATTGAAGAAATCGTTCCTCCTTTTTCGGCAATCTTTGACCAAATGACCCAAGCGCTTACAACCGTGACATTTCTTAGAGGATTTACCTACTCGCGATGGTAGAGGAATAACAGCTGCAACTAGGGGAGGGACGTCTCCTTGGCTCTCGGTAGGTGTCGTAGCCTTGAGATATCTATGGAACCAATCCGGTACATGAACACCCTCAGGAATATTAGGTTCCCCAGACATGCTGAAATGAAAAGGGAAAAGGGATTCAAACAGAGAATCGAAAGATATTTCCTATGGCTTTGGGGAATATGTTTTTAAAAATAGTTTTTTCTTTCGAAAATGCTTCCTTTTTAAAACCTTTTTGAAAACAATTTTCAAAATCTTTTACCGGATCTGGTAATCTTCAGCTCTGATACCAAGTGTGACACCCCACGTCCATAAATGTCACTCATTAAGGGAATGCATTAAGTTTCATGAAGCATTATAGGTAAACAGAAACATTACAAGACAGATAATAAATAACAGCAGAATTCAAAATTTTATTAAGCAGAAAACATCGTAGTTCAAAACATGGTTACATCATATGTCTGAAATACATAAAACCTAGTATATCAACTCAAAACTTCTGTCTTGTACTTAAATCATCAGAGTACAATAATAAAAGAAGCATAATCCAAAAAAAAAGATAGCTATAGTAGAGAGAGATATGAAATCAAGCAGTACATCTAAGCAGCTCCAAGTAAAGCTAAGCAGAATCCTGATCAAGCTTGAGTATTCCTACTCTGAGAACCTAAGGGGGGGGAATGGAAGAGAAAGAGGAGGAGACAAAATGGGTCAGACATAAATTCTGGCGAGTCTAGTTACTTTTAGCATATAAATAAGTAAAAGTATCATGACATGCATATAAAGTGGATAAGAGAGATAACATCATAAAAACAAGTATGACAAGGTAAACAGGATAAACTGGATAGAAGAGGCATTGCGCTTCTCTACTACTTTCTCCCTCTCTGCACCAATATTAGTATCATATGAACAAGATGATCCCAACTAGAATAGAATGGTAGACTTAGGTGTACTTCTAGTAATAAGTTTTACCCCAAAAAGAACAATAGGTAGCCCAACAGGAATAACAGGTATTACACCCAACAAGAATAACATGCTTCCCAACAAGCAAGACTAGATGTACCTTAATTACTACCCCAATCGATCGGGTCCCTATTCCGTATATACCCTGTGCTGGCCCCACAGTAGGATGTATCACTTCCTAAAGTGGCAACCCTTCGTTTTCAGGATGTGCACAACCATATCTACAGGTGTCACAGCGTTTTAGCCACCTCTTGTCCGGACCCATGCATGCACATGACCCCATCGAAACGCGCCGCCTACACCACCCCTTCGTTTTGGATCTCTTACAATCAGCCTAGTAAGCGTGCCCCGACTCCGACCTAGTTCAGAGTACTCGTTTGATACCTGGATATGGGTTACTGACTGAAACAGGTCCCGCACACAAGATGATACAAGCTTCTCCCTACGTTTGGATCTCCATTACTAGGTTTTCCATAGGTTATGCCATACCAGAGTAAAAAGATTGCATAACACCATAGTTTAAGTTTGTAGGACTATATATAAATATTACCCACCACCCCAAGATATACTTAACCCTCCCTTCGTTCGAAGCAAGCTCACTTAACCCCTACTCAAGTGAACATGTTCAGGTAATCCCTATGGATTCAAACGGGTTAAGTATTATAGGTTAACAGTTTATCCTCATTCGCACTAACTTCTTTTTCAAGTTGCCAAGTTCCACTTGCTTATTAACTTCTTATATATAAATTAATCCATTTAAGTTTATTAATAAGCCCCATCACAAGTTATTCTTTAGATTGTAATTAACAAAAGTAATCTACAATCTTTTACCCCTGGATTATAATTAACGGAAGTAATCTTACAATCCCTTTGTATTATTTGTTGTCTGATTCTATAGTTACAATAATGTGTTTTACTTAATATGTAATTAAGTTTACTTCATCTCAATTCACCTGTTTTCTGTTTAACATATCACTACAACTTGTCGTTTTTTTACTTATTATCTTAGTTCTCTTAACTAAGGTTTACTAATAAGCTTCCTTTCCTTTTATTATAACTTTTGTTATAATTTTCACTTGTCCCTAGAACAAGCCTACCTATTATATAACATTCTCATTAAAGTAATTAATTATAATAGGTTACTATCATTCCCCGTTTATTCCAATTCATTTCCATTAATCAAAATTAGTGCCATTTATTTCTATCCTTTTATGTACATATATACATATATATGTTTATGCATTAGACCTCTCACATTAAGTCTATAACTTGTGGATGCTGGATATGCCGGTTGGGCCCGGGCAGTCTTCTTCCACAAGTTGGACTTAACCTCGCATCTTAGCACGTTACGTGTTTATGAACTTAGACCCCTCACATTAGATTCACCACTTGTGGTTGCTGGATATGCCTGGTGGTTCCAGGCAGACTTCCAACACAAGTGTAATCTAACCTCGTGTCTAAGCGCTGTTATATAGTCTAATTACTGTAATTCTAGGCATTTCCATTATTAACCAATTATTCCTATGTCATTATAGGTTTTCATGCCCCTTTTCCAAGTCATATTTATTATGTACCATATGCCCCAAATTTAAGATCTAAATCACAATTCAAGTTAAGACCAAATCCTTATTCATATATTTCATTCAAGTTATGCCCAAGTTTCCCAATACAAGTCATGCCCAATTTTAACGTTTTCCCCTCATTCCCAATTTTACGTGTTCGTATATTTCAGCGGCATGCCTAGGCTCGAAGGTAGCCTGGCTACAAAAATTAAAGGGGAAAGAAGAAGGGAAGAGGACATAAATGAACATAATAACACGATTTACATATAATGGCAGAAATATGCATAGAAACTAGTGAACATACAGTGACAAAGTTGGGAAAAATGACAAGATATGCATATAGGAACAGATCTGATGAACATGTGATAACAGAACTGATTCTAATATCATAAACATGCATGATGAGATCTAAACAATGAATTTTCTACCCAACTAATAACAAATCAATTGTGACCATAGCACCGATTAACATAATAGGGACAAGCATGATGAGATCTAAACATTAAATTAGATCTACAAATAATGATAGATCTGACATGATTCAATTGGTATAGGCTTAGATCTAGTTCATAGTCATGTCAGAATAACTTAGATACACAGGTTATAACAGATCCGATATGATTCAAATAGTCATAGGCTTAGGTCTTAGTTATAGTCATGTCAAGATTAACTTTTAAGTATTTAGATCTAAAAATATCGTGGACTCACCGCGATTGGACCTAATAAATAGAAGAGGGATTGAAGATATTGAATCACAGATCCCTATACTTGAATAACTTGATTGTTGAAGAAGAATAGGCTATTTTCAATCTAGGCAGAGGCAACATCTAGTTCTCTATTGTTTTGGAATGAATAAAACACCGAGAATAGGGTCTTATTTATAGCCAAGGGTTCATGAATCTGGTCAGAAAACAAGTCCACAAACACAGAAATGATCCTGGCTCGGATCTGGCGGGTGTCGACATTAGTGTCGACACCCCCCTTATGGAGTCGACCCATGGGTGGACACCCCTAGGGTGTTCGACTCCCAACGGGTCCAATTCCCTCCTAGATTCCCCGCTTCGAATTTGAACTGATTTTTGAATTTCTGGACTTATTATACATATATATATATATAACTAGCTTATATGTATACAAACTCCAAACCTTAATATCTTCTTCATACGGTATCCGTTTTATGCAAATCAGGTGTTTATTTTGACCAGAATTCCGAGATAAATGCAATGGCGCAGTCCGTTTAAGTTAATTCTGATCATTTGATTTATCATCTTTAGTGTTGTTAAAATTACGGGGTGTTACAAGGGGGGTCAGATCAACAAGTTCTGGTGACTAAGAAATGTACAACATAGACTATAACACAGATATGTTCCGTTTGGTTCAACCTATGTTGTATGCCTAACCAAGTTAGTGATTCTAGCCTAACCTAGTAAATGTTTACGCACGACTTTACTATTCAGCCCAAAGCAGTGTTCCCAGATTATGTTACCGAGATAGGACATTTTCACACAATTTTATGAAACCTTTATACCAGAGTTGAACTGGTTAATTATATCGAGAGTGGGCCCCTAATTTCGGGGTTTCTATCTATATCCTCATTATTTATTCTTTATTATTTAATGCCTCACTATCAATGATAGATAGGGTGGATTCTCCCTGATCACTTAAGAGCTGAGGAGGATCTATTGTTCACTTATTAACCCTCGATAATATATTAAATGTTAACATAAAACTAGAGGGCACTTGCCATGGGCTCTACTAAGTTAAGGCTTCCATCATTCACGCATATACCCTTGCCCCGCATTAGGTGAGAGTGGGTATTTTATCGTTCATTATACCTTCTAGCTGACCTTATTAGATAACCTCCTTAGTCACTCACTACTTCCCGTAGGATAGGTGCCATATCTGGCCCTTTTAAATTTCCAGGTTTGCGTTGGCCAACACAAACCTGCCATTTAAGACCCTTATAGTGAAAAACCTATTCCCAGGTGGACTCTTTAACCCTAGTTACTTAGCCTTTTAGGATCCAGGAACCGGACTATACGCGAAGGTTATTAGTTCGTCCCCATTTGCCTTTAACACCTTTCCCTTTTTGGTATAAAGTAGGCTACGTTATTAAGTCATTCCCGTTTAGTTCCTTTATATGGAAATACTATACGTACACCATTTATTTGCATCACGGGTTTATATTGTTAATAATAGCTTACATTATTAACCTACTAAGTCCAACTATATTTTAATTATAAGTTTATTGACATAAATAAGGAAGGTTATATTCCCTTTTCTTTAGGATATTTATTTAATTTCTTCCCTAATTTGGACTTAGTGTTTAAACGACAATCAATATCCATAAATCCCATTTTTGACACCTATTTCTTTTTAATTCCTTTTTATTGCCCTTTATGACTCTAAGGTCATATTTTCCTAAGGAAAATATTTATCAGTCCCAAGTTATCTATTGTTGTATCCCAACAGATAATTCCTATTCTTATTTATTTATTGACCGTTATACATATATATATATATATATATATATATATGTATATGTATATTTTTACACCAGACCTCTTACATTAAGTTGACTACCTGTGGATGTTGGATATGCCGGTCGGTTTCAGGAAAACTTCTACCATAAGTGAACTTAACCTCGTGCCTTAGTACGATTAAATTTATGCATTAGACCCCTCACATTAAACTGACTACCTGTGGTCGCTGGATTTGCCAGTTGGTTCCAGACAGGCTTACACCACAAGTTGAGTTTAACCTCATGTCTAAATGTGGTTATAATTTAAATTTCCTGCTTGGGGTCCACAACAATTATCCTAATTGATTTTTGGAATTATAACCATTTTCCCATCACAATTATTCTCCCTAAATCTATATTGGTTACAATTGTTATTTATTTATTTACGGTTTCATTTATAGCAGTTAATTACATTGATTGCTACAAATTGTGACCATAAATATATTAATTAAAAATGGATTATATTTACACATAATTCCATAATTGAACCTTATCAAACATTCAAGCATTCCATACAATTAATATTTCATCGTTTTACGCTAATTTGGGTAGATAATATGTATGTATTCATTTTTATGTTTTCGTGCAGTCAACGTAGCTATTAATACTTATTTATTATTTATTATTTTGCAATACTTATTTTTAAATCAATGATTTGGTTTAATCAATTAACCAATCATTCCCTTTTTACATTCAATCTTGCTATAAAGGTTTCAAGTCTCACAAGGACCGTTAGCCGAAATCACTGTAAATCATGCTTATTTTGTGGAATTGACACATTTCCAAATCACAACAAATATATGTAACATATTTTTATTTTGGAACAGTCGATGAAAATTACATACAAAAACATGTATTTGTTTTTATATATACCTTTGTACCACTTTTCCCTTTTTAATTCTTTTTGATATACTTCTTGTGATTCTAAAATAATGCATCTTTATTTAAAAATGAGGAAAACAACATAATTTACAATGCTTAAGACAAAAACCCAACAATATTGAATGTAAACATGGAATATTTCTTTTATTCTTACAATCACATAATACACAAATTCATATTTATACCCAAATTTACATATTTCATATTTCGTCACCGAACTAAAGATCTGGAATATAACTACAACAATTTAAGTTCAATGGGACTGATTTCTAGATCCACAATGCAATGTAGCATATACAACATATTTCATATTTCATGATATAACTTGTAGGAATGTGTGGGAAAAATATATGTAAATCGTATAATTCATGTTATACATAAGCACAACTTATCATATTCCAATTTTGAACATATTCATAATCAGATCTGATGGTTACATAATTTACAATTATTTAAATAACAGATATGATAGGCATAAAACATGGATTGGATTCAAACGAAATAGATAAGTCATTATATTTGTATTAGTAAATTTCCCACTACTGTATAGCTTCCAATTTATGAATTTTGAACCTTTTTAGGCTTACAATCCCCAAATTCTTACAAATCTACAGTTTACCTACAAAGGGGAAAATTTTATATTTGTAGAAATGTAAGAAAGAGGGAAGAGAGCGAAGAAATCTATCATTGAGTATCCTCTTCCATTGAATCTATTAATCTTCCCAATTCCATATGAATTTGATTTGATTTGGTATATGTATGAATACATTTTATTTAGAAATTAGGTTAGAAGAGGAAGAAAAATGGCAGAGCTCCGCTGCCTTCATAGATTTGAATGGAAGAGAATGATGCTCTACCCCTTTATTTATAAGGGTGAAAAATGTCCTTGGACCATCAGATCAGTTTTAAGTTATATCCGTCCATTCATATAAAAAAATTATATGACAAAACCCTAGCCGCCACTACGTGGCTCAACCAAGCGGTCGCAGCTAGCGGTCGACCTGGTAGTGAGGTGGCTAGGCAATTATATATTAATATATATAATTTATTCTGTTTTATTTATTTTCCGTCCGTTTTTGTATTTCGTCCGTAACTTTTTCACACAGACTTCATTCGCGAAACTCCAAACATTGAAAGTTAACCAGTTCCGAGACAGACGCAATGGTTAAAGTTTTGTGGTCAAATTCCATTGTTTGCAGAAATTCCTATTTTTGAGCTTCTAATTAAATAACTAATTATTGTCAAAATTCTGAGTTGTTACCGACACCCAGATTCATTGCAATAACATGCGATTCTTCCCCGCAATCCCAATATCCTGGATTAGACCAGACAAATACGAGACAATAAGACCACTTGGCAATGTAGCTCTAACCCATCAAGAAACCTCGTGCTACGTATTATAGAATCGTACAGCAAGGGATTGTAAGAACAGACAACACTAAACAATAGTAGAACTGAAATACCCAGAAGGCCACCACGCAAAGGAACGGTGAGGTAGTCTGTAGTGTGAAAGGATATAGATTCTGAGGCAATTATGGTCTAGAAAGGGGCGAAGAGGAGAAGAGTTTCAGATCTAAAATTGAAATCAAGGGTTCCGTGAAACACCATACAGGCGTAAGCAAAGAAAGGTTAAGGAGTGGATCTGGTGCGACTGATAGTTTTAGAAATGGTAGAAGAGGAGATCGAGGAAAAAAGGAAGAAAAAAAAGTGGGAGGAAGAAACTCTTTGACGCCATCAACAATGTTACAGAACCTAAAGCTCTTTTTTTATATAATAATTATTAATATTACTTATTAATCGTTAATAATCAAATTTTGTTATAAATAATAATCATTAATTATTAAATGTGACTTATTAATTATTAAACATTACCCATTAATTCAATATTAATTGTTTTGATTTTTTAAAGAACCGACACAAATAACATTATTCACTATGATGCATATGCATCGATTTCTCATGAGTCGATGTAAACCGATGCAAATGACACTACTATCATCGGTTGTAAGGACAACAGATGCAAATAATACTATTTTCTTCACTACATTTGCATCCGTTACTCAGTAGTCGATGCAAATAATTCTATTTGCTTCGGTGCATTTGCATCACTTCCCGAGGAATCGATTCAAATAAGGCTATTTGCATCGGTTATGAGAAAAACCGATGATCAAATACTATTATTTGCTTCTGTGTATTTGCATCAGTTGCACAAAAATCGATGAAACTAACACATTTGCATATGTTGTAAAGACAACCAAAGTAAATAAGGTGAAGCAACATGCATATTTTGTACTAGTGACCCCATTTTGATATTATCTTCCGAATGAATCCTTTATTCAAAAATCCGTTCACTTGCACTTCTAACTTTCGTTGTTCCTTAAGCGCCATCCGTTTAAGAGGCATAACATGTCTGGCTCCATCAATCAAATCAATCTGAAACTCAATCTCTGTCTATGATAGAAATCCTCATACCTCATCAAAAACATTAGAAAACTCTCAAACAATTGGCAAAGATAACAATCCATCCCATGGAATCACAAGCAAACATAGAAAGCGAACCAAAATTCCATCTTCAGGTAGAAAACGTACAATCATCATTCGCCCTTCCACATTCCTAACTGTCACCTTTATCCTCTCGCAATCAACAATAGCCGCATACCTCTTGAGCCAGCTGTAATACCCCGTATTTTATGCGAACATTAAAGTAACAAATTAAAGTATACTTAATTTGTAAAGGAAGAATTAAGGGAAACGAGTTACACCATTGCATTCGTCTCGGAATTCTGCTTGAGATAGAGTCTGATTTTGCGTAAATTGGACTCCGTATGAAGAAGTTATGGCACTTAGAATTTCCAGGAATTTAAAACAAAAACCAGCCCAAATTCAAATTTAAAGTTTCGAAATTCAAATCACACACCCGGGCTGGGCGGGGAATTTCCCGCCTAGGACCCAGGTCGACTAGAGGGCGACCTGGGGGTCGACCTAGGTAGAACAGGTCGACCATGGGGTCGACCTCCCCCCATTTCCAGATCCGTGGACAAATTCATTTTTCTGCATTTAGACGCCCATTCTGACCAGATTCGTTGCTCCTAAGCTATTTAAACACCCCCAAACCTCACTTTCTCTCCACACAACTTCATTACGCCAATACTCTACCCTAATTCATATCAAAATAAATCTAAGACGGGGTTATGCTGCTCAAGTCCTTCGTAGAAATCAAGTTTAGAATTCTAGTAGAGATTCAAAGGCCAATTCAACGACTTCAACAACTATTTCTAAGAATCAAATCAAATCTAAATTAGAAGAACAAATAGCCTACTTCAAGGAAGAGCTATTTAGTTTCAGAATACAGGTCCCAGAATTCAAGAACCTTCTGTAATTTGTAAGTTCACGTTACTTTCAGAAATAAAAGTTAATTGTGATTTTGACATTGTAATAAATCTGGATCTGAGATTATGCCTGTTTTTCTATATCCTTTCGATCTATCTCATTGATAATATTATGTCCGTTCTTTATCTCTTCTCTCCTTCTTCCATTTTTGTTTTATAGCCAGGCTACTGCGAGCCTAAGCCAGATCTCATAAGAGATGAACGTACGTTGAAAATAAAATTGGGCATAAATTATGATTCGGACATGACCAACGCTAAAATTCTGGAAAAGTATTAAATTGTGTATAATTGGGCATAATTGAGTTGTAACTGATTTGAGGACATAACACATTCAAAACATAAAGTATCGAACATATGACTTGGGATTTGAGGCATAAAGTATTGGACATATGACTTGAGATTTGAGGCATAAAGTATTGGACATATGGCTTGGGATTTGGGGCGTAAATTGAACTGTAAATATAAGGCATTGTACATATTGTGGTCTAAGATCTAACATTAGGATATATATATATATATATATATATGATAGTTTATGATTTGGAAGAAGAAGATTAGGGCGTATAGTGATGTATGGCTTAGGCATGAAAACAAGATTTGCCTTTGTTTTGTAAGTCAGTTACTTTTTAGATTTGAACACCTAAATCTAATTGTGACATGTAATAATATGGATATGAGAATATGCCTGATGTCATCTATCCTTTCATTGAAATATGCGCTTGAGTATATATATCTTTGGGAATCATTTTTGACTATGAAACTAGTCCAATCATATCTATCCTAGTTATCGGAATTGTAATCCTTTTTAAGTTCATGATATAATTCTTATCATATCTATATGCCTGCGATGTATTCCTTGCAAAACTTATCTTTTTAGTACATCAAGTTTATTGGACTAGTAGTTCTTATCATCATATGACTATGCTTATTCTTACGATGTTCCATCTTGCTTCTCCCCTTATATTATGAATCTTGAGTTGAATCTCGAAATACGTACATTATGAATGCGGGGGAAATTGGGTATAACATGAAATTGGCATTATTTGGCATAATTTGGAACATGTAATATGGCATAACTGTTAAGATGCAGTTTGGGGGTAATTTGACATGAATTATGGAATATGTAATTTGACATATTGAACCTAGAATTGGCATGAACGACAAAGTAGGAAGTTGGCATATAAGTCAAGTTTTGGGCAAAATTGTTATTGTTGCGAATTTGGGGTAACTGGAGCATTAAATCTAGATTGGGTGTAAAACGTAACATGACTAGTTTTGGTGAATTTGGTAAATATCATGAAAAATCTAGATTTGGGTATACAGGGTAAATGTGTAGATTAAAGATGAACATGCCTAACCCGAGGTTAGATTGACTTGTAGTGTAGAACTGCCCGGAACCACCCGACACATCCAGTAACAACAACAACACCTATCTAATGTGAGAGGTTAGTACATCACGCCCAAGAAAAACCCGAGGTTAGATTGAGTTGTGGTGTAAAACTTCCCGGAATCGCCCGGCACATCCAGTGACTGCAACAACACATATCTAATGTGAGAGGTTGGTGCATTAATAAATCAATTAATTCTAATGAACAAGATGAATGAGTAGGTTTAAGTTCATAGGAACACTTAACCAATATAACATGGATGACTAGGGTTAAGTAATGAGAAACACTTAACCATTATGACAAGATGGATGACTAGGGTTAAGTTAATAGGAAACACTTAACCGGTATAGCAAGATAAATGGAAAGGGTTAAGTTAACACTTAACCAATATAACTTGATTTGTGGTAGGGTTAAGTTAACACAAGAAGGCAACATTAACCAAAGTAACATGACAAGTAGGTGGGTTAAGTTAACTTGAATTGATTGATGACACTTAAACAATACAACATGATGAACACGTGGGGTTAAGTTAACAAGAAAACACTTAACCAATATAACTTGATGAACGAACGGGGTTAAATTAATAAGAAACACTTAACCAACATGACACGACGAATGGGTGGGTTAAGTTAACATGAATGGGTAACACTTAACCAATATGACATAATGTGTGGTACGGTTAAGTACATATCGGGTTGGTGGGTAATATTAGTACACATAGGCCCACACAAAACTTAATCGTTAAATAAATATGCTTGAATCAATGGGAGGGTTAAGTACATCTCGTGTAGGTGGGTAATATTAGTACATATAGGCCCACACTACTTAACCGTTAAATAAACATGCTAGAATCGGTGGGAGGGTTAAGTACATCTCGTGTAGGTGGGTAATATTTTTATATATAGGCCCACATACTTAACCAATAGGAAACCCTAGTAACGGTGACCCATTTCAACAGTAACCCACATAGATGTATCACGGTACCCTAAATTAGGCAGGGTGGGGCACGATTACTGGGCTGATTGTAAGCAGTAAAAGCAGCGGAAGGGGGTACGTCAGTGTAGGTTCCGACGGTTTACGGGCATGCACGTACTTCGGAGTGGGAAAAAGCAGGCACTGGGTACCAGTAGTTATACACTGTGCATCTTGAATCGTATCGGGTCGCTATCATAAGGATTGATACACCTTATGGTGGGACCAGCACAGGGTATCTACATGCAAGAGAGGGCCGATTGACATAGACACATGGAACATTAATGCAAGTAAAGAGCCGATCGATAGGGTAGTACGGGTACATCTAACATGTTCATGGAAATTAGGCTGATTGAGGTGGAATCCCACGATAGATGTACACCTGAAGAATACTAAAATTACGGGGATTGGGATCACGTTATCATTTATACAGATTACTAGTTGGGACACTAGTTAGGTGGTGCAGAGATAGATATAGAAATCAGAACAACAAAGTAGTAGCGAAGCAAAGAAAGAGTAGAAGCGCATTCAGTTTATCTTGCCTTATCATACCTTATGTTTATCCTATGTTATCTTGTTATCCCTGTTATCATGGTATTGTCTTATATTCAGTTTATTCATGTCATGATACTTTTGCCTGTTTATATGCTGAAAGTCATTGGACTTACCAGACTTATGTCTGACCTAGTTTTGTTTCGCCTCTTTTCTTACGTTTCCCCCCAGGTTCACAGGGAGGAAATGTTATCACTTAGCCCAGTTTTCTTTCCAAGCTCGAAGATAGTCGATGTATTGCTTTGGACTCTCTCTTCCACTGCTATGGCTGGTTCACGCTTTATTGGGGAATATCATTGTTATTTTTATGCTACTTTTATTCTTGGAAATTTTTGAATCAAGACTGAATTTCTTTGTATTACTTTTAAGTATGATTGAGACAATTATTGTAAAAGCTTGACTGAATTAATTTGTTTATAAAATGACTTTATTTTCTGCTGCTTTATTCGTCTGTCTTGTAATTTATCTGCATCTTTTACCTAAAATGCTCCACCAAAGTTAAGGCATTCCCTTCATGAGTGACCTTAACGGAGGTGGGATGTTTCACTTGGTATCAGAGATGAAGGTTACTGGATCAGATAAAAGATTTGAAAAATTATTTTCAAAACGGTTTTAAAAGAAGCATTTTCTAAAGAAAAGTTTTGTTTTAAAGGCATATTCCCTAAAGCCATATGCACTATCTTTTGATCCTCTGTTTGAATCCTTATTTCCTTTTTGCTGTGTCTTCGGGGCTCCTGGCTTTCTGGGAGGTAACCTCATCGCGACATGGTTCCATAGGCTTGATGAGACTACGACACTTGTCAAAGGGCAAATAAGCGCCCAACTTCCATCTATAGCTGCAGTAGTTTCACCTACGGCTAATTTTCTTTCGAGCTTTGTAGGATTTCCATGCGATGAAGGCAGCTTTCAAGAGACCTGTCAACAAGTTACACAAGGATGGCAAAGATAAGAATAAGGGAGTTTGGCTAAGGAGCACAACCCTAGGATGAAGAACTCATGGATATAGAATTGGTTCACAAAGGAGGGGAGGAAAGAATAGTAAAACCTAAAACAAGAGGAAGTATCTTTATTATGGTATAACGGGTCGTATAATTAAGGGCAAGGGCAAGAACAAACGACAGGATTTTCAGAAGGGCAAATGCATACTCTCACCGCCAGCATACCTGAGAGTGGTAGTAAAGTTTCTGCTGAAAAAGTTTAGTTTTTCTTTTGATCATCCTGTTAGTACTCTTTTGATTTTAGCGCTTCACATTCGTTTATGTCTGATTCCATAGTTGAGTCTTTGCACCCTAGAGCTTGTATAATAGAGGATCCCATTATTGTCTCAAGTCCAATTTGTGGTTCGGCTCATTTATCTTTGGTTTGTAAGGATTTGAGATACTTATGTTTTTGGTTTCATGGGCTATGGGTTGATTCTAGGCATGGATGGGTTAGCTAGTAATTGTGAAAGGAGGGTAGTTAGACTTTCGACTTGCCTCGGGAATACCCTCGAAATTTCGTGCGATCCTAAGGGATCAGTTTGTCTTAGATACCTAGAATCACTTTATGTATTTATCGACGATTTACAATCCGTTGGAGTAGTCTATGAGTACGCAGATGTTTTTGACTAAGGTTAGGAGTTTGTCCCCTAAAACGTGAGGTAGACTTCCACATATATCTAGTTGAAAATGCAAAGACAGTTATGCGATCAACGATAGTTTTGGGGCAAGATTGGCGAGGATAGCCAGAGTCGGTTAAGTGCTCAATTGTTTGGTTGTTTTGCTAGTATCATCTCACATAAATCGTCCAAATTCGGAGGAGGTATTCCTCGGGTGCTTGTCTGATATTGGTTTAGGCCTTTGGGGCTTGTACTTGAGGGATGTCAAGTTCGAATAGGATGGTTTGCGTGAGAGATATCGACCCTCAGATTTGTGACATGATGGATAAGCTAAGTAGAAGAGAGACCTCTAATCATCTTAGTATATACACTTGGTATCATGATTAATATCTGTTTATCTTGGAAAGATAGTTCGACTACATTGGATACCCTCTAGCATAGTAAGTGATCGAGGTCCTATCTTTACTAGTGGGCTTTGGAAATGGAGGTCAAGAAGCTTCGCAATCGTGAAGTTAAATTAGTTAAGGTACGGTGGAGTGAAGCTCAAGAAGATGCGACTTAGAAGACTGGAGACTAGATACGCGCATCATACCCTTTTTGAGGGTATATCCTTTATTCCACTTTTTCTGTAATATTTGTTTGCATGCTAGTCTTTATTTTTTAGGTATATCCTCTCGGTCCTATCCTCGATCCTAAGGTAGAAACCAATGGATGAAAACATGTATTTGAAACATGTTATGATTGATGGTTGCAAGTGGTTGCAAGTGGCTGCTAGTGGATGCTCGTGGATGCATATACACACATTAGGCACTAGATCGACTCAGTCACTTTCATATTGCATATGCATATGAATGTATTTGTATATGGATTGAAACTTGATGTGTTATCATATGGATGTTGCATATGGATGAGTGAATATGCACACATATAGTATTTACATGATTAGGGATATTTGCATACATGTTGGACGCATGACACTCTGATGATTCGCATTAAGGAGGTCAACTGGATCAGTAGACCGCCTGATTTTGCATTAGATAAGAGACATATACCCACACTCTGCATATGTTCATATGATATTAGAAACCTTTTAAGGACAATGGATGCCTATGATTGAATGGTTGAGTAGATGGATGTTGGATGTTAGGATATACGTTCTTCCTAACTTGAAGATTTCGAGGACGAAATCCTTTAAGGAGGGGAGAATGTAACACCTCGTTTTTTCTCTAAACATTAAAGTAACAAATTAAAGTATACTTAGTTTTTAAAGGAAGAATTAAGGGAAACGGGTTATGCCATTGCGTTCGTCTTGGAGTTCTGCTTGAGATAGAGTCTGAGTTTGCGTAAATCGGACTCCGTATGAAGAAGTTATGGCACTTAGAAGTTTCAGGAATTTAAAAACAAAACCAGCCCGAATTCAAATTTAAAGTTTCGAAATTCAAATCACACACCCGCGCTAGGTGGGAAATTTCCCGCCCAGGTCCGAGGTCGACCAGGGGGTCGACCATGGAGTCGACCTCCCCCTTTTTCCAGATCTGTGGATAGATTCGTTTTTCTGCATTTAGACGCCTGTTCTGACCAGATTCGTTGCTCCTAAGCTATTTAAACACCCCCAAACCTCACTTTCTCTCCATACAACTTCATTACGCCAATACTCTACCCTAATTCATATCAAAATAAATCTAAGACGGGGTTATGCTGCTCAAGTCCTTCATAGAAATCAAATTTAGAATTCTAGTGGAGATTCAAAGGCCAATTCAACGACTTCAACAACTATTTTTAAGAATCAAATCAAATCTAAATTAGAAGAACAAATAGTCTACTTCAAGGGAGAGCTATTCAGTTTTAGAATACAGATCCCAGAATTCAAGACCCTTCTGTAATTTGTAAGTTCACGTTACTTTCAGAAATAAAAGTTAATTGTGATTCTGACATTGTAATAAATCTGGATCTGAGATTATGCCTGCCTTTCTATATCCTTTGGATCTATCTCATTGATAATATTATGTCTGTTCTTTGTCTCTTCTTTCCTTCTTCCCTTTTTGTTTCATAGCCAGGCTACTGCGAGTCTGAGCCAGATCTCATAAGAGATGAACGTACGTTGGAAATAAATATGGGCATAAATTATGTTTTGGACTTGACCAACGCTAAAATTTGGGAAAAGTATTAAATTGCGTATAATTGGGCATAATTGAGTTGTAACTGATTTGAGGACATAACACATTCAAAATATAAAGTATCGAACATATGACTTGGGATTTGAGGCATAAAGTATTGAACATATGACTTGAGATTTGAGGCATAAAGTATTAGACATATGACTTGAGATTTGAGGCATAAAGTATTGGACATATGGCTTGGGATTTGGGGCGTAAATTAAACTGTAAAAATAAGGCATAGTACATGTTGTGGTCTAAGATCTAACATTGGAACATATATACATATATATATATATATGATAGTTTATGATTTGGAAGAAGAAGATTAGGGCGTATAGTGATGTATGGCTTAGGCATGAAAACAAGATTTGCCTTTGTTTTGTAAATCAGTTACTTTTTAGATTTGAACACCTAAATCTAATTGTAACATGTAATAAAATGGATATGAGAATATGCCTGATGTAAGCTATCCTTTCATTGAAATTTGCGCTTGAGTATATATATCTTTAGGAATCATTTTTGACTATGAAACTGGTCCAATCATGTCTATCCTTGTTATCGAAATTGTAATCCTTTTTAAGTTCTTGATATAATTCTTATCATATCTATATGCCTGCGCCGTATTCCTTGCAAAACTTGTCTTTTTAGTACATCAAGTTTATTGGACCGGTAGTTCTTATCATCATATGACTATGCCTATTTTTACGATGTTCCATCTTGCTTCTCCCCTTATATTATGAATCTTTAGTTGAATCTCGAAATACGTACGTTATGAATGTAGGGGAAATTGGGTATAACATGAAATTGGCATTATTTGGCATAATTTGGAACATGTAATATGGCATAACTGTTAAGATGCGGTTTGGGGTAATTTGACATGAATCATGGAATATGTAATTTGACATATTGAACCTAGAATTGGCATGAACGACAAAGTAGGAAGTTGGCATATAAATCAAGTTTTGGGCAAAATTGTTATTGTTGCGAATTTGGGGTAACTGGAGCATTAAATCAAGATTGGGTGTAAAATGTAACATAACTAGTTTTGGTGAATTTGGTAATTAGCATGGAAAATCTAGATTTGGGTATACAGGGTAAATGTGTAGATTAAAGATGAACATGCCTAACCCGAGGTTAGATTGAGTTGTGGTGTAAAACTGCCCGGAACCGTCCGGCACATCCAGTAACCACAACAGTACCTATCTAATGTGAGAGGTTAGTGCATCGTGCCCAAGAAAAACCCGAGATTAGATTGAGTTGTGGTGTAAAACTGCCCGGAACTGCCCGACACATCCAGTAACCGCAACAACACATATCTAATATGAGAGGTTGGTGCATTAATAAATCAATTAATGCTAATGAACAAGATGAATGAGTAGGGTTAAGTTCATAGGAACACTTAACCAATATAACATGGATGACTAGGGTTAAGTAATGAGAAACACTTAACCAATATGACAAGATGGATGACTAGGGTTAATTTATAGGATACACCTAACCGGTATAGCATGATAAATGGAAAGGGTTAAGTTAACACTTAACCAATATAACTTGATTTGTGGTAGGGTTATGTTAACACAAAAAGGAAACACTTAACCAAAGTAACATGACAAGTTGGTGGGTTAAGTTAACTTGAATTGACTGATGACACTTAACCAATACAACATGATGAACACGTGGGGTTAAGTTAACAAGAAAACACTTAACCAATATAACTTGATGAACTTACGGGGTTAAGTTAATAAGAAACACTTAACCAACATGACACGACGAAGGGTGGGTTAAGTTAACATGAATGGACAACACTTAACCAATATGACATAATGTGCGGGAGGGTTAAGTACATATCGGGTTGGTGGGTAATATTAGTACATATAGGCCCACACAAAACTTAAACGTTAAATAAATATGCTTGAATCGATGGGAGGGTTAAGTACATCTCATGTAGGTGGGTAATATTAGTACATATAGGCCCACACAACTTAACCGTTAAATAAACATGCTAGAATCAGTGGGAGGGTTAAGTACATCTCGTGTAGGTGGGTAATATTTGTATATATAGGCCCACAAACTTAACCAATAGGAAACCCTAGTAACGGGGACCCATTTCAGCGGTAACCCACATAGATGTATCACGGTACCCTGAACTAGGCAGGGTAGGGCACGATTACTGGGCTGATTGTAAGCGGTCAAAGCAGCGGCATGGGGTTACGTCAGTGTAGGTTACGATGGTTTACGGGCGTGCACGTACTCCGTAGTGTGAAAAAGCAGGCACTGGGTACCAGTAGTTATACACTGTGCATCCTGAATCGTGTCGGGTCGTTATCATAAGGATTGATACACCTTATGGTGGGACCAACACAGGGTATCTACACGCAAGAGAGGGCCGATTGACACAGACACATGGAACATTAATGCAATTAAACATCCAATCGATAGGGTAGTAAGGATACATCTAACATGTTCATGGCAATTAGGCTGATTAAGGTGGAATCCTCACGATAGATGTACACCTGAAGGCTACCAAAATTACGGGAATTGGGATCACGTTATCATTTATACAGATTACTAGTTGGGACACTAGTTAGGTGGTGCAGAGATAGATATAGAAATCAGAACAACAAAGTAGTAGCGAAGCAAAGAAAGAGTAAAAGCGCATTCAGTTTATCTTGCCTTATCATACCTTATGTTTATCCTATGTTATCTTGTTATCCCTGTTATAATGGTATTGTCATATATTCAGTTTATTCATGTCATGATACTTTTGCCTGTTTATATGGTGAAAGTCACTGGACTTACCAGACTTATGTATGACCTAGTTTTGTTTCGCCTCTTTTCTTCCGTCCCCCCCCCCCCAGGTTCACAGGGAGGAAATGTTATCACTTAGCTCAGTTTTCTTTCCAAGCTCGAAGATAGTCGATGTATTGCTTTGGACTCTCTCTTCCACTGCTATGACTGGTTCACGCTTTATTGGGGAATATCATTGTTATTTTTATGCTTCTTTTATACTTGAAAGTTTTTGAATCAAGACATAATTTCTTTGTATACTTTTAAGTATGATTGAGACAATTGTTGTAAAAGCTTGATTGAATTAAGTTGTTTATAAAATGACTTTATTTTTCGCTGCTTTATACGTCTGTCTTGTAATTTATCAGCATCTTTTACCTAAAATGCTCCACCAAAGTTAAGGCATTCCCTTTGTGAGTGACCTTAACGGAGGTGGGGTGTTTCACCAGCTATAACGACCTACGGGAATTCGATGCCCGAATTCCGACAATAATACACATATCCTGTATTACCTGCCAGAACTCAAGTATCGAAAACACCAGATAGTTATTAGAAAGAAATTCGAGGTTGAGATAAGAAAGAAAGAAATATTAGAATAGAAGAAGAAAAACCAACACAATACAGAGTCTGATATCATAGCAGAACAAAATATAATATAGAAATAAATCTTTACTGAGAGCTTGAAAAATACTTACAATCATCAAAGAACATCAACACATCAAAACAGTTTTAATAATATGTCCTCATGTACAACACACAACGGAATAATATTATATAACATCATATGTCTGAACCCATCCAAAATTTCTCTTTATAGCATTCGATAACCTGAACCTGTATACCTCAGTCTAACCTGAGCATTACAAACGTCGGATCAGTCCGGTGAACCAGAGTGAGAAAACACAATAAGTTTAAAGGTATCATCCAACTTGCTTTTGAATTCAAAATCTTTTCGAAGGAAAAGGGTAATCGTAAGACCAATCCACACACAAATACGGATGGTTTTTACCTTACGATAACCCAAAACATTTTTGAAATCATACCTTTTCTGATACTATAATAATGTTTAATTACAAATAAATAACAATCTAGCGGAACGCTTGCATCTCACGCTCCACATACATAGTATTCAATTAAAACCGCGGGCTCTTATTGGAGAATCGATTTCCATGGCAAGGTATAGGCAACCACCTTTCCTACAATGTACCTCCGAAGATGAATACATTAGGGTTCAACAAGAGCATCTTGCAACCCAGGTTAAACATGACCGACCCCTAACTTTGCTTGAGAGTACCGAATATATCATCACCATGGTTAGGGCCCAGCCAACTGAACAGATAGCATACATATAAAAAAATAAAAGGGACAACCGAAGGCATTCGATTTCTCCATATCAGGTAATGATATACCCTTTTAATGGGTGCGACCCACATAGCCATGAAACCTACCCGATTTTATACCATTTCCCGGTTGATGAGGCTAGAGGTCATAATTTATTTATTTATATTATTTTAGAACATCTGACCATAATCTATTTTGAATGTCACATCGTAAGAACCACTAGGAAATCACTAATTAACGTCCCCAAAAATACTCTCGTTTTTTAGGTAAGAGACGGGCCCTTCTCTGCCACAACTTTGGTACGTTTGAAGAAATCAACGTACGCGATCCCTTTGGAAATACTCTGTCAGACATCCGTCCATACAAGTCATCCAGGAACAGGTTAAACTGCAGGTACCCTCCTACCACATTCTTGAATTACCTTATGGATCAGTAGCTAGTGGTCCTTGCAATCCGGAAGATTTCAATTACGACAAAACCACTGTCGAAATACCTCTGAGAGATAATCAGAGAGATTTGACAAATAATCTTTTCGCTCATGAAGATCCACGGTCTTCAACTGCTCCATCTTTGATTAGCATCTTCCATGTATTTGCTGGTTCGAAATGGTTTTCGAATATAAACTCAATCCCGGTCTTCCGTACCAACAATCATATGGGTCATATTTGATAGTCATTTATTTAACTATCAATAAACAACTATGAAAATAGATTGAATCCACTGATTCAGTACTCGGCATTACTTGGCCACTTTAATTAAAAACAATTAACGAATGTTAATTAAACTTCTAAATATCTCAATATTTTTAACACGGTATTTACTTCTTATTTTATTTTAAAGGTATTCGCAAAGATATTTCAAATATGTTAGAATTAAATCATATATACTCCCAACTCTGGTTTTAACAAATTTCACGTAAAACATTGTTACTTGGAAACAATATCTAACTCCTATTTTTTTCAGAATAATCTCCTTCCAAAACTCAACTTTTTATTTTCTTTTACTTTTGGAAATATCATTAGAAATATTTATATATTCTTAAATCTTTCCAATTCTGTTACTTTGGAAATCTCATTATACATTATCAAATCTTGGTCATTTCCATTACTTTGGAAATCTCATTTTACATATATTCTTATATCTTTCAATTAACGTTGCATTATTATTTCTCTTATGGAAATAATAAATTATTCTTACCCTCTTTCCCATTACAAACTAATATCATTCTCAGATAATTCCGAAGTCGTTCAAATTGCGGTATTTTAATTACCTCTTAGACCTTGATCAACAATGTTTCTTATCTTAAAGTAGATATGAGTTGTAATCAAAAAGTCGATATTTTATATTAATATCAAACAAATCTCATTAATTATTTTATTTAAACCATGGTTTATAAAACCTTCGTACTTTTGAAAATATCTCTTTTTAAAAATAACTTATTGTTACTTAATATGTTGATTAAGTAATTTCATAATAAAAATCATTTCTTAATCATACTTCTTTCAAAGAATTCATTTTATAACTTGAATTATTATTACCAAATCCCATTATCGAATCCTTTACCAAATTCACTTACAAATCCCTTTTGTTCAATCCTTTTTGAAAATCTCATTTCGATCCATTCATTTCTCTCAATTCCATTATTTAATAACGTTAATTTAAAATTAACGCTTTAACTTCATATCTCTTTTTATAAACCATGTTTACAAAACTCAACTTTAATATAAAACCCCTTTCATATGAATTCCCATTTTCTAACTTCAAATACTAAGTAACTATTTAATTTGAGCTATCATACTCGCTTAAAAATCCCTTTTATAATTTTATTATAAAACACATGTTTTATATTAAAAACTGTTTGATTAACATGTAAAAGTGTTTATTTTTATGCTCATATCTTATCTTTATTGTAAATAAATAAATATTACTTTGGGTATTTTCATGTGTTTTCATAGGTTGTTCAATAAATATCACCTTCACTCAATTAAAGACCATTTGAATAGAAATGCTAGTTTTTGGATTCAACAAATTTTCAATCACAAAGGAAGTTGTAGAACACTGGTAAAGGCTTGGAAATTTGGACAAAGAGACCTGAATTCGATCCCTGTCAAGCCCTCTTTTTTGCTGAAGAAAGGAACATTCACGCTGCCTCCTTTGCTCTGAAGAATATATGGACTAGTGTTATATATATATATATATTCATATGTGTGTATATAATATATGCAAAAATAAAGATTTGAAGAATTGGGCATATTCTTCTTATGGAAGTCAAATAAAATCTTTCATTTTTAACTGCCATTTAGAAGAAGTTTTGATTGAATTATTGCCAAGGAAAAGCCAATCAATCTGCCACTTGTCACTAATCAGAAAGAGAAAATCTGTATGGAATATTTGAAGTCTATCTTCATATCTCTTTTATTTGTAAATATATTGTTTCAAGAGATTCACTCTTATCCCAATTATTCTCGCAGATAGGAGACTACATCCCTTATAAATTCCCATTGTATTCATTGTACTTGTTCGGTTCATTATTCTATATTCTGTTCTTCTTCATTAATAAAGTTTTTATTTTTCCGCAATTTTATTTTTCTTCGCAATTAGTGTTGTCTACACAATTGGATTTGGTGGAGCACTATTTGTCTTTTTCATTTATTTTTCATTAGTGATTGACCATCTGATTAAATTCAATGACAATCCTAATTTTATTCCCTATTTGTTATTTTACTGCTGCAATTTTAATTTTTGCTTTTTAATTTGCTTTCCTTAGTCATATTTGAAAGTGTATGTGTACGTGATACTATAGTACACAAAGGATCGTGTAATATGGCAAACAATATTCGAGTACGAAGTAATAGATAATCACAGAACTGTATAATAGTAAATGCAGTAAAAAGGAAAAATCACACCAGGGCTTTTTATACTGGTTCGGAGCACCGTCCTACGTCCAGTCCCAGACCTCTCTCTGGATTTTCACTAATCAACAACCTCGCTTCACCCGGAGGAACAGGTTCACAACACACCACTTGATTTCACGGGCCACAAGCTTACCCACTTGATTTCACGGGCCACAAGCTTACCCACTTGATTTCACGGGCCACAAGCTTACCCACCTGATTTGAACGGCTACAGGCTTACCGGAATTTCAATACAAAGTAGTTGATGATTGACTATATATTGTGTCTTCAATACACGGACTAGTCACTTGTAGTACACCCTTCCTATAATCTTATCCTCGAGTATGTACTTTGAATGCATAGATTTAAGGAAGTAGGGTGCTTGTTGAATCAAAAGATATGAAATAATTTCAAAGATTCAATAAGCAATTGAAATATTTGAGAGCTTTTAGAATGCAAGAGTAATTAGAAAGTAAGATCAAAAATTAGAGCAAGAATCAATGATTTGAAAGTATGATTTCAAGTCTATTTATAGTGTAGAATAGTTGCATTCCTTCATGAAGAGTTTCTACAAAAGATTGCATCCGTTTCCATTGAAAATTGAAGAGAAAACTCTTGATGAATGGAAGCAACCCTTCAAAAAAAAACTTGCTGTTCGGGACCGGTCGACTGGTTGAAAATCACCGGTCGACTGGTCAAGTTTCTGGAAATTTAAAGAATAAAAAAATAGCCATTATGTGCAAACACAGTAAAACCGGTCGACCGGTCCTTTTTGGGCGGTCGACCGTTTTCTGGCTATGGACCGGAGGACCTCGGTCCATAGTCTATATCGCTCTGCACTCTTTCCCGGTCGAAGCCTGGACCGTTTTTCTGTGACTTTTCAATTCATCAAATATACAGATTTCAGCAACGAATTTTTGTGCATTCGTGTTTTACTTTGAGGATAGATTTTAACATATTTCTAACACGACTCAAAGTAAAAAAACCTTAGCTCTATGAAATGATCTTCATTGCACCATTATATGTTGGCATCGATCAAAATCTTGTCTAAACATTCTCCCCCTTTTTGATTGATGACAACACCTTAGATTTTCTCTCTTTAAATATAAAGCTCCACCTGAATTTCTGCAACATTTGTTAGTTCATAATGTAACTAATCTTACCTTTTGATTCCTGCATTAACAAATGTTAGCACACATATACTATTACCGTTTTAAGCTCATACCTTTAAATGATAGTATATGTAACATGAATGATATGAATAATTATAAGAGAAAATATTCTCCCCCTTTGTCATCGATTAAAAAGAATAAATACAATAATAAGCACAGTAATCGAGAGTAGTAGAGAATACAACTAATTATAGCACCTTTGATAAGTTGAGTTTTCAAAGATATTTAGAGATACCGAATAACCTTCTCTTTGTTGTGGTGTACCTGCAAAATATACATATATATAGTTTTGGTACCCACTTGCTTTGTTTGGGTCCATGGGTTAGATGGAAGGTAACCATACCCAAGAGGGTTTAATGGAACCATTAAAGATAAAATTTTCATTATTTACTACCGATTCAAAATAATCATCGATATATTTTTCTCGGTTTTTCCAACTTACAGGAACCCAAATACTTAAGTAATCTCTAGTGATATTCCTTTTCGTACTTCTATATTTATTATAAATACCGTTAGTCATAGAAGTATTCGAATTTCTATAATAATTGGGTCTTGGATGTGCATTAGTACTAGCAGTGATATTCTTATTGTACATAAAAGCATATCTAGTACTATTTCTATGATTGGTTTTATTATATCCTATACCACTTTTGTCATGTAAAGGTCGAGATCTAGATAAAATCATGTTTAAATCATTTTGACCTTTATTAAATTTCACGAACTTATTTGTACATTTGATTCCATAGTCGCGATTGATATTTTCAAAAGAAACTTTAATACCCTTATTTAATTCAGAATTCTTCCTTTTTAAAGTTCTATTCTCATTTTCGAGATAACTAGCTTGAGATTCTGAATTATATAAAGATGATTTTAATTTTTCTTTTGAGTCAGAAATTTCATTTTGCAAAATATTACTATTCACCTTTAAGAACTCACATTTTTTAGATAATTCCAAATTCTTTTTAGTTAAAGCTCCATTCTCTTTTTCAAGAGACGAAATTAAAGAACTAGAATTATTTAAAGAATCTTCTAATGATTTATTTCTATTTTGCAAAATATCGATTTCCTTTAAAAGAACATTGTTTTTATCTTCTAGTCGCTCATTTTCTTTTTGAAGGAAATCTTTTTGAGAAACAAGCTCTTCTAAGGTATTTTCAGAACATTTGGCTTGTTTTACCAAAAAATTGTTTTCTTCTTTTAATTTGGAATTTTCTTGCTTGTAATTTTTTGACATAGCTAAAACGACTGTATTGAGTTTCAATAATTTTTCATGGTCTAACAAAAGATCTTTAAATAATGAATCTGTACATACCGATTGTGATCTGACTTTAGCCACGAGACACTTGTTTCCTTGCTCTCTTGATTCCGCTTTGTTGCTCTTCCATTTTCTCATTCCTTGACTAGATTTCTTTATTTCCATTTGTTCTAGGATGTTGTTACGATCTCTAGAACACCAGGCTCTGATACCAATTGAAAGTGTAAGTGTACGTGATACTATAGTACACAAAGGATCGTGTAATATGGCAAACAATATTCGAGTACGAAGTAATAGATAATCACAGAACTGTATAATAGTAAATGCAGTAAAAAGGAAAAATCACACCAGGGATTTTTATACTGGTTCGGAGCACCGTCCTACGTCCAGTCCCAGACCTCTCTCTGGACTTTCACTAATCAACAACCTCGCTTCACCCAGAGGAACAGGTTCACAACACACCACTTGATTTCACGGGCCACAAGCTTACCCACTTGATTTCACGAGCCACAAGCTTACCCACTTGATTTCACGGGCCACAAGCTTACCCACCTGATTTGAACGGCTACAGGCTTACCGGAATTTCAATACAAAGTAGTTGATGATTGACTATATATTGTGTCTTCAATACACAGACTAGTCACTTGTAGTACACCCTTCCTATAATCTTATCCTCGAGTATGTACTTTGAATGTGTAGATTTAAGGAAGTAGAATGCTTGTTGAATCAAAAGATATGAAATAGTTTCAATGATTCAATAAGCAATTGAAATATTTGAGAGCTTTTAGAATGCAAGAGTATTTAGAAAGTAAGATCAGAAATTAGAGCAAGAATCGGTGATTTGAAAGTATGATTTCAAGTCTATTTATAGTGTAGAATAGTTTCATTCCTTCATGAAGAGTTTCTACAAAAGATTGCATCCGTTTCCATTGAAAATTGAAGAGAAAACTCTTGATGAATGGAAGCAACCCTTCAAAATAAAAACTTGTTGTTCGGGACCGGTCGACTGGTCAAGTTTCTGGAAATTTAAAGAACCAAAAAAATAGCCGTTATGTGCAAACACAGTAAAACCGGTCGACCGGTCCTTTTTGGGCGGTCGACTGTTTTCTGGCTATGGACCGGAGGAACTCGGTCCATAGTCTATATCGCTCTGCACTCTTTCCCGGTCGAAGCCTGGACCGTTTTTCTGTGACTTTTCAATTCCTCAAATATACAGATTTCAGCAACGAAGTTTTGTGCATTCGTGTTTTACTTTGAGGATAGATTTTAACATATTTCTAACACAACTCAAAGTAAAAAAACCTTAGCTCTATGAAATGATCTTCGTTGCACCTTTATATGTTGGCATCGATCAAAATCTTGTCTCAACAATATTGGATTAAATATAGATTTGATTAGATTCAGATCTGTATTCAATTCAATAACAGTTTTATTGCTTTTCTGTTTCAGTTGATAATTGTGATTTGATCGTCGGTTCAATTAGATTTGTTCTGAATAAAATTGCAGTTTCAATTTTTATTATTTTCAATCAAATCCTCAAAAATTCATCTAACTCGCCCAAGAAATATATAAATAATAAAAAAAAAATCCTCCATGTGTTCGACCTTAATACTACACACCTGTGCGCTTGCAGTAATTTATTATATAATTCACGCTTTTCTATTTCTTAGAAAGCGTCGATCAAGTTTTTGGCGCCATTGCCGGGGAGGTACCGATTAAATTTTATTATTTATTTAATTTCCGATTCGTGTTAGTTTTTATTTTATTTTGTTTTCTTGCATATATATATATATATATATATATATATAAAATCTCAATTAGTTGATTTGATATTAATCATTGATATTACAATCATCTAAACAAGAGAAAAAAAATCTTTCCATTTTTCTTTTATTTCTTTCTTGTTTTCAATTTCATTCTCCTTTCTTTCATTTATTTTTTTCTCCTCTTACAAATTCATTCCTTCTTTCAACAATTCTGAGGAGAAAAAAACATTTTTCCATTTCTTTCCATTTTCAAATTCCTTTCATTTCTTTTACAAGCCTCACCGAAAAAAGGAAAAAAAAACTTTCCAAATTATCTCTCCTACAGCCGCAAAAGCATCCATAATCTCCACTGCCTATCGTCCACAAGACCCATCTATAGCTAAAATCATACCCGATCAACTCCCATTGCCATTATCAAAAATCCACTCAACACCACGTTTATACCAATAGTTCTCAAATAACCAATTACACCATCGTCACCCTTTCATACCTCCTCACAAAACCGATCATACAATACTCACAGACCGACATCTTCCTACCATCAGACCCAAGACCACTTCTTCATTACCCCAATCCACTATAGCACAACCCATAAACCCACTTCAAACAAGGTCCTCATCTTCACACTGTCACGCAATGCCCTACCTTGTAATCTCCTACCCAGTTCATCAACAGGCCACCTATCTTCATCAACATCAATGTATAACCCAAATCGAACTCATCACCGCACAACCACCATCGCTTCTACAAACTTGTCAAACACTTCGAACAACTTCAAATCCCAAACAAATTTCTTCCACCAGGTCACATCGAACAAGCTCATCCACAACCGAGCAAGCCCTAGAAACCGTCTCGAATACCCAATAAAAAACCTTTCCCCAAATTACCGAATCAATCTACCAAACCCCAACTCGCATACCCATCTCAACCAATAACCATCCAAATCGAAACAAAAGAGCCGAATTTGAAACTCTAACCCAAAAATTCCTTTGTGCGGAAATTCATAATCGAACTCACATATCGATTTGAAGAACAATTATGTACCCAAAAAAAGGACGTGAGTTTTGCGATTCAATTGTTTGGGTTTTCTGGAGTTTAACTAAGGTGCGTTCATTTTGGGAAGAACAAGGGGGCGTGTTTATTTTAGTTGAGAACCTAGGTGATGTGTGCTACTTAATTTGCTTAGGAAATCGATTGGTTCCCATTTTTTTATTTTGGTTGGTACAATTTATTTTGAAAGAATAAAGGGGCGTGCTGCTTAAATTCTGATTTGATTTTTTCTACGAGGTGTATTTTCAGAGTTGAGAACTCGGGTACTTAAATTGGTTTGTTGATCTGTGATAACCCCAAACCCCCGTGCCATGGAATCAAGGATAATCATTGGAATATAACACATAAACAATAACAGCAGAACATAATCATAGAATTACACCAGATAAAGTACATCAAAGTTACACTGGAAATAATATAAACATCATAGTTACACAGCATAACAGGACCATACTTAGTACAGAGTACAGTTTCAGATTAATATAAAATGTCTGCAGCGGAATCAAACATAATATACTAAACGAAGTCTCAACAACATAATAGAAATAATAGGATCCATCTTCAGCTCCATAGCTATCCAGAATGAGTCTACCAAAACCTGGATACAAGGCTGCCCGAGTGGAAAATAAGGGCATCTGAGTTTGCAAAGTGAAACAAACTACGAGTTAGTCATGGAACTAGTATGAGAAATCTTACTTAACCTTTTAATAATAAGGTCAATCACAGGACCATGACACTAACGCGGAACGGGTTTACTCCATTGGATTGACAGTGCATGAAGTAAAGTAAATCATTAAACAACGCAACGCTTTTTAGAAAAATGAAGCCATTATAAGACTCGGGTTCCATCACACAATGCAACGCAAGCCAAAGGATTGAGTTTTACCTTATAATGGCCAAATATGCTTGATACGTATAAATCAAAGTCATTTGATATTATTATTAGTGTCTATATGTTTCGAAAACATTTTCAATCATAAGGCATCAATCATAGACGGCATGGGTACCATATATCATGTCGCCATATATCGGTTTATAATCAAAACCACACGATGTCATATTGGAAGTTGGATTTCCATCATGAACCAAGTCTAGGGATCGTCCTTACTGAATTTGAGACAATCTAGCCCATGTCTCTGGCTCAGAGCTCGAGTGAGCCTTGGATCTTCAGAGTCGGCCCACACTTACTTTAGTGGATTAGTAATTCATGAACAATACGTTTCCCTGCCCTATGACGCGTAAATTTAGAGCCACTAGGGACTCAAATCCGAGGCGCCTCATTCCATTATCCACATAATTAAAAATGTCTGGGCTCCATACCATGACACCACTCCTAGCTAGAAAGAAACATATGTCCTCCCTGTAGTCCTCTCCCGTTTCTGGTTCATACCGGGGTGTGAGGCTCGTGAATCAACGCTATACACAAAGCTATGCTAATTAAAGTTGTGCTTTGATCATCAACCACAAGGCTCTTCTTTTCAACAAAAGCCTTGATCATTTGCATCTTGGCATGCCACACTGACAATTCATGCCATGCGACTGATGTCTATCGATATATAACATTTGAGCTCGTACGTCTCAGAGGAGGGTGTTAAGCAAGAGAACAAATTCTCCACCACTAAGAAGATATATGTTTAATAGAAATCAGTCAGCAAAGAATAAAATCCAATGTCAGACACACATCCATTTACAAGTCCGTTCCGGGTCTGAACGAACCCGGAGGCAACTTTTTCCTCGTTCTATATGTCCAATACGGAAGAGAGGCCCTCACATATCCAGACAATTAACAAGTACGTCCGGATAACTACCACTTTAACCCTTTCAAGGCAGCAACTCCAATCAAAGGCATTAGTAGTAGTCCATCCGATTTGAAGTTCGCCGGTCTTCAACCACCGTCTTCAATATATTCAACTTCTAGTCGTCGTATAATTATTTGAAATGAGATTTAACTCGGTCTTTTCAAATAATTCTTGAATATATATAATTCAAATCATTTCTTTTCATTTGGTTAAATTTAATTCAATCCTATAAATTAATGTCAAAGAATCTAACCGACCATATTACTTCATAAACCAAGGGAAATTGGTTTATTTTCATTCCATATCATTTATAATATTTTATAATGATTTATCGATATTTTTATTTATATAAAAATAGCCCATTTTAATTAAACGACACTTCAGGTCATTACGCAACCCTGGCGCTGTTTTTATTAAAATTTGAATTACACATTTCTCAAAATTTAACCGTTGGATCTTAGCAAATTTTATATCGTTGGAAAGATCTTTTAAAAGCGAACCCAACGGTTCCAGTTTTGGAAAAATCCGACGGTCGGATCTCTCGGTATAATCGTTTAAAGTTACGATTCCAAATCGCGAACTACCGCACGCGATTCATTTTATTTTAATTTTTATATATATATATAACTCGTTCGATAACAAATTATTTATTCTTTAAATAATTTTGTACACTTCATTTTTCATGTTAAAAATTCTGTTTTTAATGAACAAAAATATAATTCAACGCATAGAAATTTCATACACTTCCTATTCATGTTTAAAAATGATATTTTTAACACATTCAAACATTCATTTAACAAGCGATCATTTTTTTAACTACGCTAACATGTTAGTGAACAAAACATATGATTATTTTTATAACATCGCTAACATATTAATGTTAATGATTTAATGGATTAAAACACATTTAACAAATGATCATTTTTCTAACATCGCTAACATTTTAATGACAATGTTTTTATTCTAACAAAATCATATTTAAACAATGTTCATGTTTCTAACATCACTAACATTTTAATGACAATGTTTTTAATCTAACAAAAAACATATTTAACCAATGTTCATGTTTTTAACATCGCTAACATTTTAATGACAATGTTTTTAATGAATCAATAATACAATAAAAGTGTAATTTTTGTTGTCTAATCTTTTTATTTAAAACATGATTCTTTTTAATAATTCATTCTTACACTAAAAATGTAATTTTTTAATGTTAAAACATTTTAATCAAACTTGAATCTTTTAATGAATCATTCTTACATTAAAATTGTAATTTTTAATGTGACAACATTTTTATCAAACTTAAATCTTTTTTTATGAATCATTCTTTCATTAAAAATGTAAATTTTAATGTGACAACATTTTTATCAAACTTGAATCTTTTTTAATGAATCATTCTTACATTAAAAATGTAATTTTTAGTGTGACAACATTTTTATCAAACTTGAATCTTTTTTAATGAATCATTCTTACATTAAAATTGTAGTTTTTAATGTGACAACATTTTTATCAAACTTAAATATTTTACATATTTTGTTCATACAATAAAAATGAGAATTTTATTGTTTCAGCAATTTTCAATTCATATAAGAATATTTTTCATATTTTATATATACAATAAAAAATTTATTCTTATTATTTCAAACAATTTTCATTTCATATAAGAATATTTTTCATATTTTATATATACCATAAAAATGTGATTTTTATTGTTTCAAACAATTTTCATTTCATATAAGAATATTTTTCATATTTTATATATAGAATAAAAATGTGATTTTTATTGTTCAAACAATTTTATTTCATAACATGAATATTTTACATATTTTATATATACAATAAAAATGTGATTTTAATTGTTCAAACAATTTTATTTCATAATATGAATATTTTACATATTTTATATATATATATAATAAAAATGTGATTTTTATCGTTCAAACAATTTTATTTCATAACATGAATATTTTACATATTTTATATATACAATAAAAATGTGATTTTTATTGTTCAAACAATTTTATTTTGTAACATGAATATTTTACAACACATGAATATTTTTCAAAATATGAATATTTCAGAAAATTTCGACATTATAACGGCAGGGTAATTAAAACCGGCACCGTTCCTAGCACGGCTCCTCTGCTATCCTAGGCCTCGCGGTGATACAAGGTTTTCATTTTTATAATTTCCACAATACAATTCATTTTCACACCACTGTGAATTTACAACAAACACAATCAGTTTTGTTGTAACCACAATCAATCACTCACAAGCGCAATCAATTTCACACCACAATACAAGCAAGTCGTCCATGGTCTATGGACGACGGTGTCAGGAGCTACTAAACTTCGTCTGCAACCTAATATAATTTTATTCATTTATTTTTGAATTCAGAAATCTCACATTGGTTTTGACCTCGCCTGAAATTGTAGCAAGCCCCAAAATTTCTCCAGTCTTTTTTAGAAGGTCGTGTACGATGCCACAAGTCCAATGTTTCATGTTTCATCGAATTTCGTTATCGTATGAAGAAGATACGATTTTTATAAACAAATTTAAATTCGCAACGCTTTTTAAATGTCGTAAATGGTTTAAATAATTCACCTTCTTCCTTATCAGTTCAAGGCCGACAGTTTTCAGTTTGCTCAAAACCTAGGGTTTAATTTATCTCCAAATCCGTTGCATTAGATGTTGATCAGATTACGCCACGTTGAAGGCCTCGGAGAGCCGCACCTGCGCCTGGAATGGCGTCGAACTTGACGGTCGAACGGCGGAGGAAACTGGCCGCAAACGGCGCAACTTTGGGGGCGTGGATCTCGAAAAATGCGCAACGGCAGGGGGCGAGGCTTATATGAATTTGTATCTTATGGAGAGCACTACAAAATCGTCTAAAGAAGCGTTCGATTTTGTTGCGTGGTTTGGGAGTTATTGGAGGAAGAAGGATGGAGATGTAGCCGCCATCGATATCAAGAGGTTATGGGTTTCTGAACGATTAGGGTTGGAGAAATTTCATTGGCCCATTTATATAATTATTTTTATTAATTCTTTTAATTCCAAAATTCCTGTTCTCCATCTGAACTCCAAATCAAACCCAACGACTATCACCCCTAGTTGAATACCCCTATTCCGGACACAATGGACTATGTTTCATAAACCCATTCGATTGTTTCAGTCAGTTATTCTTCAAACTAAAACACAAAACATTCAATATTAAATTTGAACGTACATTTTAATTTACTGAGGCCACATACTGATTTCAAAAATTCCCGAAAAATAAATCTAGCTATGTTTTGATGATACGGTCCTAACAAAAATAATTTTGTCGAATTTGGATACCGTTTGAAAAATGGGCCTTTTCTGGTCGATCAATTTCAAACTGAAATTACCAAACGCGTTTTGATTTACCACGCTCACATATTAATTCCAAAAATTATGGAAATTTAAACGTGGCAATAAATTGACATTCTGGATCCAAAAAAAGTGATTTTGTCAAAAACGGAGGTCATTTGAAAAATGGCTATTTTTAAGGGTTTTATTATAATTTAAAAATCAAAATTTTAAATTCTAACTCAGTTTCTGTTAAAATTTCTAAAAATAATTTTTTTAAATTGGTTCTGATTTTCCGAGTTGTTACAATCTCCCTCACTTAAAACTTTTCGTCCCCGAAAAGGAAACAATAGTAAAGTAGGAAATAAAACGGAAATGCAAAATATTGTAAATGTACCTTGCACCAGAGCTAATCGGAGATGTCCACTCTGTACTTGGGATAAGCCTGTTTTATGTTATCTTCTGTCTCCCATGTACAGTCTATAGGATCTCCGCTCCACTGCACTTTGACTAAATGTATCTTCTTTTTTCTCAGAACTCTAGTTTCTTTTCCAATAATCTTTACTGGCTCTCTTCTCACTACTAAGCTTGGAGTAATGTCCAAATCTTGTTGTGCTTCTTTTTCCACAATCAAGTCTGGATCATGCACATGGTTTCGAAGTTGAGACACGTGAAATACATCGTGTACTCTTGGCAACCAGTCAGATAACTGAACCTTGTAAGCAAGAGTTCCAATCCTCTCAAGTATAGGAAATGGACCAATAAATCTAGGTGCCAACTTCCCTGTCTTCCCAAATCGGACTACTCCTCTCATCGGAGAAACTCTCAAATATACATAATCACTAATAACAAATGTTAATTCTCTACTTCTTGAATCTACATAACTCTTCTGTCGGCTCTGAGCTGTTTGCAATCTCTTCTTAATGAAATCGACCTTATCCGAAGCTTCTCGAATCATATCGGGACCCAGTACTAGATGTTTGCCTGATTCCACCCAAAATGCAGGAGATCTACATGGTATACCATACAATGCTTCGAATGGTGACATTTGTAAACTTGCTTGGTAATTGTAATTATATGAAAACTCAACCAAATGCAAGTGCTCTTCCCACGATCCGCTAAAATCAAGAATACATGCCCGCAACAAGTCTTCTAGTATACGATTCACCCTCTCAGTTTGGCCATCTGTTTGAGGATGATATGCGGTGCTTAGATTTAACTTAGTCCCCGACTTTACTTGGAATGCTTCCCAGAATTTACTAGCGAATATCGGATCATGATCACTAATAATATTACTGGGAACTGCATGTAGTCTGACAATTTCTTTGAAATAGATCTACATCAGACTTTGTGCTATTCTTGTAGACTTCACAGGAATAAAATGGGCGGTCTTCGTAAACGATCTACGATCACCTATATACTGTCATTACCTTTCCTGGTTCTAAGCAGACCATCAATGAAATCCATGGAAATTTGATCCCACTTCCAATCTGGAATCTCCAATGGTTGCAACAATCTGGCAAGTTTTTGTTGATCAATTTTGACTTGTTGGGAAGTAGAACACCTGCTAACATAAATGGAAATGTCTATTTTCATAGATTTCCACCAGAACGTACGCTTGAGGTCGTGATACATCTAACTCTCCCCTGGATGAATACTAAGCTTGGATTTGTGATATTCATCCACCACTTCCTTTCTGAGCTTAGGAATATTCAGAACACAAATTCGGCCTAATAACCTTAGAACTCTTTTGTTATCAATCTGGAAACTCGAGGGTTCGCCTTCCTGAATTCTTTTACTAATTCTCTGAATAAATTCATCATCCTTCTGAAGAGAAGATATTTTGTCAATCAATGAAGGCGTAATAATGAGATTAGCGATAATGGCATTCTTTCTGCTAAGAGCATCTGCTACAATATTGGCTTCCCCTGGAGTATACAAAATATCTAGATCATATGCCGTAAGAAATTCTAACCAACGTTGCTGCCTCAAATTCAAGTCCTTCTGGGTGAACAGATAATTTAATGACTTATGATCTGTATATAATTCGAACTTCTCACCCAAAAGATAGTGCCTCCATATTTTCAAAGCAAACATGACGGCTAACAACTCAAGATCATGAGTAGGATATCGCTTCTCATGCGATTTCAACTGATGGCTAGCATAAGCAACTACTTTGCCTCTTTGCATTAATACTACACCAACACCTTCAAGAGAAGCATCAGTATAGAGTGTAAAATCTTTATTGCCATCAATAATAGTCAACACCGAAGCAGTAGTCAGCCTTAATTTCAGCTCTTGGAAAGCTGCCTCACATCCAGGCATCCAATTAAACCTTATATGCTTCTTGATAAGCTTCGTTAATGGACAAGATAGCTTCGAAAAATCCTTAACAAATTTCCGATAATAGCCAACCAATCCTAGAAAGCTTCTGACTTCTGTAGGCGTGCTAGGCTGCTTCCAACCTCGAATGGTTGTGATCTTACTTTGATCCACTGAATTTCTTCCTTCGATACTACATGACCGAGGAACTTTACTTCTTCTTGCCAGAATATGCATTTAGAAAATTTGGCTTTTAATATATTCTTTCTCAGAATTTCCAAAACTTCTTCCAAATGCTTCTCATGCTCAGTAGTTGACTTAGAGAAGATTAAAATGTCGTCAATGAAAACCAGCACAAATTAATTCAAGACATTGCAGAATACTCTATTCATTAAATCGACAAAGTAAGCAGGAGCGTTACATAAGCCGAACGACATTACTAACCACTCATAAAATATGTCTGGATCTCTGAAAGATGTCAAAGGAACACACTCTTCGGTAATGGATATTTATTCTTTAGTGTCTGCTTGTTTAAATCTCGGTAATCCACACACAATCTGAGAGTACCGTCTGACTTTGGAACAAACACTACTGCTGCACCCCAATTCAAAAAGATAGGCCTGATCAGACCTTTTCATAAAAGCTATTTAGTTTGATTACTTAATTCTTCTTTCCTATCAATGTCATTCTTCAAATAGCGTGCACAACTGGCCTTGCATTCCGATCTAAATCAATCCTGAAGTCAATTTCTCTTCGCGGCGGTAAGCTATCCATTTCTTTAAACACATCCGCATAATTCTTATGAATATTTTCAATAGAAGTGGGAGAAACCTCAAGAGTAGCCCAAAATTCTTTTCTATCTGAGTTTGAGCCTACACAGGGTATAACAATATTTCCAAGCTTCATTCTAACTTTAACAACTCTTTCAGCATATTTTACTTCGGCTTCAAATTTGGTCAACCAATCCAACTCGAGAATGATATCAAACTCAGAAAGATCCATAAAAATTAAATTGAAAGGAAATCGATAGCAAGAGTAGGAGATGGGCACCTTACAATATAAATCGAGTACAAGAGAACCCCCTATCGGATTATGAACACTAATCGATTCTTTAAGATTCTTTAGGGTTAACTTTAACTTTTTAACTGTGTTACTTGAAATGAAACTTCGTGATGTGCCAGTTTCAAATAATACTATAACTGGAATATTGTTGACAGTAAGAGTACCTTCCAAAATATTTGGCCTTTCCCTATTAGTTGAGGGCGCTGGAGTTTCGGCCACTTCATTTACATGATCTACTTCTGTAAAGGCCCACAAATCCGTACCATCTGAGTTGACTAATAACACCACACGTCCAACCCAAATTGCACAGAAATACGAATCATTATTAGAAAGAAGTTAGAGGATGAGAAATAGAAAGAAAGAAATATTAGAATAGAAGAAAACGAAGATCACAAACTCACAGCGGAACGAATAAAATATATTATATAATATAACTTTTGAAATACAAATCAGTAACTCTATATTCATACCATCATCAGAGCACAACAGTTATTCCTAGAACAGTTATAAACACCTGTTTCCAGATACAAACATGGTACACAGTGGAATATATGATAGTCTATAACTAACTGGTGAAGCCTCCTACTTCCAGCTCCTCCAAATAAATCTGTAAAATCCCGACTACTTGACTGCCCGTACAAATTTGGGCACCCAAGAGTTTAGGGAAAAACAAACAAAATAACTCTGGGTCAGTCATTTGACTGGTGTGATTAAACTCCAACCATTTGTTTAACTTTCAAAACCCTTTCGAAAGGAAAAAAATAATAGTAAGACCAGCCCACACATAAATATGGACGGTTTTTACCTTACTATAACCCAAAACACTTTGATACGAAAATCCAGTGCTATTATAATAGTGTCTAAATCAAATAAATAACAATCTAGAGGAACGCTTCCATCTCACGCTCCCCATATATAGTATACAAATCAAAACCGCGGGCGTTTATTGGATATTGGATTCCAACCTTGACAAGGTATGGAACCACCTTTCGCTAGTGTATCTTTAGAGAGGAATACACTTGGTTCAACAAGAACATCTTGCAACCCAGCCCACGCATGACCGACCACTCATTTCGCTTGAGTGTATCGAATGTATATCACCAACGATTGGGATCAGCAACCATTTCCCGAATGGGACAGCATCGAATAGAATAAGAATTTAAATGAATCTCTAGATAGGTGATTATACATCCTAATGGGAACGACCCACATAGCCATGCTGCCTGCCCGATTTTTGTCATTTCTAGGTTGTTGAGGCCTGAGGCTACGATTTCTTGCCATTCATTTATAGCACAATCACTTTGAATGCTACATTGTCAGATCCGTTAATCACTAATTGATTTGCACAAATATTTTGGATGTTATGCTAAGGGAATAAATCCGTTGCAACCATATATATTTATACAGACCAACTCATGCGATCATTGGAAATACTTTGTCAGACATTCGTCCATATACGTTCGTTCTGGGACTGAACGAAACCGAAGGCACAATTTCTATTAATAGAAAAAGCCCTTGTAATTTACTCCATCTTCGATTATCTTCATATAATCTGATTCGCAACGCTACTGCCAATACAGAGTGGTTCACGGATAATAATCCAACCGGTCTCTCCATATTGACAACGATATTGGCAAATACTTCGATAGTCGGTTATTTAACTATCGAAGAAAAACAAACAAACATTAATCCATAACATCCATCAATCACTGGGCTTGTTAATTAATATTTCATTAATTAATTCACTTCCTCATTTCCCTATCAATATTCGTTAACCAAATATTTTCAGTAATCTCATTGGTCTCTTACGCTACTTGGAAAAAAAACATTTCCATGTATCGCCTTCTTTTATTTTCTATAGTTAGAAAATATATTCTATTTGAAAAACAATTCCAATCACTTATCTCTTTCCCGACTACTTTAATTATACTCAGGAATATATACTTTTATATTTCCAAAATTCCACCACTTGGGTTAAAACGAATGCTGTGTAAAACATCGTTACAACAACCCAAAACATTTTATTCAACTAACTCTTTTTCAAACACTCCTCTTCGAGATTGGATCTTGCTATTTATCAATTAAAAATGAAATCAATCAAGTTGGGGTATAACTACCTCTCAGACCTTGACTGAAAACATCCTCAACTTCAAAACAGCAAAACCACTTTTCTCGAATAAACACACTATAAAACCCAATTATTTATTTTTAAAACATGTATATGGTTCGCTTTCTATTTCTAATTTATAGATTTCCCTTTTTGTTTACAATATTCTATTTTTAAATTCGTTTACTTATCGAATTTTATATATATCGATACATTGATTTCTAACTATCAAATTATCTTAAAAATATTCTAACTCCTTAAATTTCCGGAAAATTTCGCCATAACCTCCCCTGCACCAGGAGCTTCGGGATATTTCAAATAGCCTCCCATGGCCCTCACCAATCCAAAAGAAAAAGAAAAGGCCAAGCGGCTTGCCGATACGGTGCATAAAATCTCATATATGAATTTCAACATGTACCTTTTTGTCGGGCACATAAATTAAAACTTCATATACTTTATCCCATACCTGTCTAATCACATGTTCACCTGTTTTCAATTCAATCCAACCCAATCTAATCGTTTGAATTCTATTTCACTCAATTATTGTTTAATTAGCTATTTTGCCTATTTCACTTCTCTGTTTGACCATAACATGTTCAAACAAAATATTTAACTTGCTCATAACCAAATTGAATTTTCAATTTCAATCCTAGTTTCCTTTTCGGTTTCGAATATAAATTTTCAAATCGAATTCACTTATTCAAAGCCCAATATTAATTCAAAATTTCATTAACTAATCACTATTCGAATTAGTTAATTCTATTTAATAATCAAAAATCTGATTTCTGTTTCAAAAATCAAATCATTACTCCACCTGAGTTCACGTATAATCTACAACTCAAATCTGAAATTTTCTAAATAGAAATTCGGATTTTTATTCGCTTAAAATCCTTTTATAAAATTAAATAAATCGTTATGGTTTTTAAATGGTTATGGCGTTGTTTTTCTGAAAATTTGATTTTGACATAACTCAAAATATATACGACGAAATCCAGATTTTTCTCCTTCATTAGAAAACTATTATCAAATCGGTCCTGACGTTTCTCGTTTCAAAGAATTCGGCTTCAATTGAGTTCTGTATACTCAATTGAAGTTCGAAACGTCAATTTACGAACTACAGCGCTGCGGCGAGTTCGTTTTAATTATATTTATATATATAAACTTTTAAACTTCGTTTGTATATAAATTCAACTCCATTCTGATATATTTTAAATTCCATTTGAATTCTATATGAATTCTATATTCAAATTACATATTCAAATTCTATTTGAATTCTTCTTATTTAAATGCTATACTCACATTTCGTTTAAACTTCTATATTCAATTTCTATTTGGATTTCAAATTTCATTTTGAAGTTCTATTTTAATTTCTATTTTTTGAAATTCTAGTTCCATTTTAAAGTTCTATTTTAAATTCCTAATATTCAAACTCCCTTTTTATTCTATTTGAAATTTCAAATATTCAAACTCCTTTTAAATTCTATTTGAAATCTCAAATATTCAAACTCCATTTGAATTCTGCTTGAAATTACTATTTTAACTCTATTTGAATTCTATATCTAAACTCCATTTCACTTCCATTTAAATTCCTATATTTAAACTCCACTTGAATTCTATTTTCAAATCTCTATATTTTAAATTTCATTTGAACTTTCTTTATTCAAATCCATTTGAATTCAAATTCTATTTCACTTTGGATATTCAAATTCTATATTTGAATTTCCTTTATATTTTATATATTCAAATTCTATATTTGAATTACGTTTGAATTTCTATATTCAATTTAACTTCTATTTAAATTTTCTTTATTCAAATTTTACTTCACTTTCTATCTTCAATTCTAAATTTGAATTCCCTTTGTTTAAATTCCATTTGAATTTAAAATATCCATATTATCCAATTTATGATTTTTTCACCTTTCTTTGTAAACATTGCCTTATATTACTTGTTTATATATGTTAAAACAAGTCTTGATTTCAACTTCATTTGAAATAAATATTTTACTTTGGAAAATATAAATTTTTCTTTTTCAAATTCAAACTTGTAATTTATTTCTGAATTATCCAATGATAATTCTCTTCCCTTCATTTATAAATTTCGTTTATAAATGAATTTCTTGTTTTATTCCTTTTAAAACAAGTTAATATTTTTATTCCATTCAAATTTCAAATTCTATTTAAAAATAGAATTTTCTCTTTTAAGCTCAAATATCCTTTCCACGATATTTTAAATAAATTAACACTTAGCCCAGTGATATTTAAAACAACCAAATCACCAAATTTTCAATCATTTTATTTTTAACATGTAATATATGAAATCAAGCAAACAGATAATATATTGTTGAGGAATCCAGTTGGATTCCTCCAACCTGTTTTCCTGCATCCACAGACGTTAGTCAACATAATAATACCCATCCTGCTTCGTGGCAGGATATTGCGGTATAAAAGGGGATCCACTTATATACGTGGGCGTAGGGTCATCCGCTAATGATACTGCGGGCATCCGTTAATGATACTGCGGGAATCAATCCAATCACCGAACCAATATATATATATATATATATATATATATAATAGTCAACCCTAAATAACTAATATATTTAAAACAACCAGAAAGCATTCAAACAAGCAACAACCAATTATTTTTAACTGATAAAAATAATTATAAATAAAAGGTGAGTGAGATTTACTCACCAGAATTTCAATTTGACGAAACAGCGATTTGATTTCCATTTCTTAGTTGATGACGTACAAACCAATATGAACAATCCCGTTCGATTATGACCTTAAACAAGTATAGATTTTAGTTTATAATTTGTTCTCAGTTTGTTTGTGAACATAAACATTATTAATAAATTTAATTACTTAAAGATTACCTTAATCCATATTTGTTAATGAAAATCCAAGCCACCATTGAAACAACACTGCTATATACCAAAACCCCATCAGCTCCTTTATTAAACAAATCCGAACATCTATATTCACCTTCATTCTCCTAGAAACACGCACACATTCTCTCCAGCAAACCCCTTTCTGCATACAGTATTGATCCTTTTTGCTTTCCAATAACCCTAAACAGCTCCAACTCCTTTCTTCCTCTATTGAAACAAAAACAATATTTGCTGAGGTAAATCACCAAAGCCGTACTCAAATCCTCCTAGCATCGAGACAAAGAGCTCGACAGTACCATGAAGTCGTGACCTGGTACGGCGACTACACTGTCGCTTTTCACGCCCTTCGATCAGAAGACTTCAATCCACTTCGAATCGATGCACTATGGTTCCCTAACTTCGCCTCCACCTCACCGACTGTCGAACTTCTCCACATCGCACTCCTCACCAGTTGGACATCAACACCCAGCCCTAGAGGAACGCGACTGCGATTTCATCGAAGTACCCAAAATCGAAAATCCCCAACCCGTTGCCCTTATTATCGACGTTACTTTCGAAGTCAAGATTGGCTATCGCACTCGGTTTTGTGGGAATAAAGGAAATAGGGAACGGCTTTGATTTGGATTTTGGTTCTCTGAAAAAGGAAATGAGAAGGGGTTGTCGCGATTTATAGGGGGAGGAAAATAGAGAAGGTAAGTAGCTTAGGTACGATGAGGTACATACGAATTAAATTCGATTTGATTTCGATTTAATTTGATTTGAAATAAAGAGATTTTTATTTCTTTTTAGATGGATATTGATTTGATTTTGATCCTATCCACAATCAAATATCTCGGGGTTCACAATTAAAAATCCTGAACCGCTATTTTAGCGTACCGTCCGTCGTTCCAATGTAATTACACTATTCTGAACTCAACAGAATAGACTATATAATTTAATTCGAACATACATAAAAATAACATACTAAATTGATATAATATGATTTAAATTCAGAAATAATCATTTTCTCGAAAATAAATATTATTATACTAATTCAAACAGAATTTTGTGTTAGATCATCTGAATTGTTTCTAATTCAGTTATAACTTTGAATCCACGTATTTATCGTTTTCGATAATTCGACATACTCGAATTAAATCATATTTGATTATAAATCGAGAAATTCCATATAATTATCCATTTATATTATCACTCAACATTTAAAACAATATTTAAAGGTTTAAAATAAATCGATAAAAATCTGGGTCGTTACAACTTCAGACTTCTTTAATAGCGGGCTACTCTTTGCAAGATGACCCGTCTAATCGCATTTATTGCATTCTCTACTCTCTTGAAACATTTTATTGGATTTAGATCCAACATTCTTTTGTTTCCTCGAAGATTTTCAATTCCTTAGCAAATGCCCTTGCTTATTGCAGTTATTGCATATGGCAATCGTTAACGGCTCTTCCTTAGATTTCACCCCTTTCTTATCAGCTTTAGGTTTCTTGCTGACCTCAGTCTTTATACTTGCCTCAGCACTATCAGTTTCAAACTTCCTTTTGTTACTAGAACTGCCTTCCTCTTCGTCTTCCAAAACACCTTGCTTATCAAGATCCTCATAGTGATAAGCCATTTGTATCATCTTAGAAAAAGGAAGATTCACATGAGCAATTACTCTACTTATGTATTTTCTTTGAAGTCCATTAATAAATCTTAGATTCTTCCTTATAGGATCTCGAATTAGTTCTGGGCCAAAGCGAGAAAGTTCATTAAATTTATTCTGATACTCCCGAATGGTCATATCTCCTTGTTTCAGATGGTAAAACTCATCATATAGATGCTCAGTTGCTGCTGGAGGAATAAATTTTTCAGTGAACATTTCTTTGAATATATCCCAGGTAATATTACCTTCTGGATTTTCCTTCGTAACAGCTTCCCACCAAATTAAAGCTTCGTCTTTGAGTGCCCAAGATGCCAGTATTCTTTTCTGATCACCTCTCAGCTTTAAGCCTTCAAAAATTCTCTCAGATGAACGCATCCATGCTTTTGTTTCAATAACAGATTCTTTGCCCAAAAATGGTACTCTACCCAGATTTCAATACTTTTTTACTAGAGCTTCTAGATCTGGTTCTGGTTGTGGGAGCACAATTGGTTCATTAGATTTTTGAACCAAAGAATTACTTCTTCTGCTTTTGCCACTCATTTTCTACTATGTCTGCAAATAACAGACTGTTTGTGAACATATTATACAATTGTAAACAACTGTAAAATCCGTTCGGCTTTCCTAAACAACAAGGATTGTTGTAGAGGGTGTCGAACTCTGGGACCAAAAATATTTTAATTAATAAATCCAATCAAGTTATTCCAAGATTTTGATTGATTAAAAACACAGAAAATAACAACAATTAAATAAAGACGAGAGATTTATCTAATAAGAGAAAGCAATTAGGGGACAATGACATAGATTAGATTCACACTCATCAATAGCCAACAAATAAATATAGATCTAATTCATGTTTCTGTCACAAACACGAATCAACGACAAATAGATTCTTAGAAACAAATAATTCAATAACGACAAGCATAGCCTATGCAGGAGCTGAGCTCTTAAACAACCGTAGATTATCAGGACAGATTCACAAATTAATTTCTAAAATCCTAAAATTAGATCTAAATCTGATAATTGTTAGATTGAACACGAATATACCCAGTGAAGGAGCATAGCTCTTAAACGACACAGAATATGAAGGTTCAGATCTAACCCTTTATTCAGATCCAGATCTACATGTATACAGTCCTCATCTATTGGCTATGTGATTCATGTTGAATCATATCTGTTAGCGTCATCACCCCCTAATCAAAGGGGATTACCTAGACATAGCTAAAGAAGAAGGGAAAAGGAAAATAACAGACATGAACATAAATAAAATATAAAATAAAATAACAACTGAGAGAAAGGTGAAGAAGAGTTTTATTCCAAGAAGAGAATTACAGGATAAAACTAAGTGTCTTTACATGAATGAGATACAAGGTATTTATAGCTGATATGACAAAGACTACTTGGCAAATTCCACAATGTGGGACTAAATAATTAGCCCAAATAACACATAAGCTAGTGTGAACGGGGTTGTAGAGTAAGAGGCCTTGTAAGTGAGCCAGTGTGAACGCGTGCAGTGCATGAATGAGAAGCCTTGCAAAGGAGCTAATGTGAACGCTACATGAGTGAAATGGTCTGCAATTGAGCCAATGTGAACACAATATGAGTCTTTAGTGAGCCAAATCTACCCAACTGAACTCTATTTGCAACCGTTCTTCAAGCTTTAAACTCTTCAAGCTTTAGTAATTTTAACTTCACTCTTTTTCAGCAAATTCTTCATGCTTTATTCATCAAATGCTCTAAACCATGATTCTTGTCAACAATCTGAAAACACAGCTATAAATACACAATATCAATTATTTAAAAGATAAAATAAGATAAATATGCGGATAAAATATACACATTTACGTGTATATCACAGACAAAGAGTCAGGCCAACAGAAAAGATATTGTAAAGCATAGAGACATATACTTAAATGTAAATGCATCTATTGGGGGTGTATTTTATTCTGCTATACTCATTCTAGGACATTACTGATCCTATCTATGATGAGCCACTCGTCTTAGAACACTACTGATTCTATTTCTGACGAGTTCGTTAATATGTTATATTCCAGAGCTAAGGTTAACCAAAGCTCTAATACCAACTGTGATAACCCCAAACCCCCTTGCCACAGAAGCAAGGATAATCATTAGAATATAACACATAAACAATAACAGCAGAACATAATCATAGAATTACACCAGATAAAGTACATCAAAGTTACACTGGAAATAATATCAACATCAGAATTACGCAGCATAACAAGACCATACTTAGTGCAGAGTACAGTTTAAGCATAATATAAAATGTCTGCAGTGGAATCAAACATAATATACTAAATGAAGTATAAAAAACATAATAGAAATGATAGGATCCATTTTCAGCTCCATAGCTATCTAGAATGAGTCTGCTAAAACCGGGATACAAGGCTGCCAGAGTGGAAAATAAGGGCACCCGAGTTTGCAAAGTGAAACAAACTACGAGTCAGTCATGGGACTGGTATGAGAAATCTTACTAAACCTATTTAATAATAAGGTCAGTCACAGGACCATGCCGCTAACGTGGAACGGGTTTACTCCATTGGATTGCCAGTGCATGAAATAAAGAAAATCATTAAACAACGCAATGCTTTTTAGAAAAATGAAGCCATTATAAGACTCGGGTCCCATCACACAATGCAACACAAGCCGGAGGATTAAGTTTTACCTTATAATGGCCAAATATGCTTGATACGTATATATCAAAGTTATTTGATATTATTATTAATGTCTATATGTTTCAAAAACATTTTTACTCATAAGGTATCAGTCATAGACGGCATGGATACCATATATCATGTCGCCGTATATAGGTTTACAATCAAAACCGCACAATGTCGTATTGGAAGTTGGATTTCCATCGTGAACCAAGGCAAGGGATCGTCCTTACCGAATTTGAGACAATCTAGCCCATGTCTCAGGCTCAGAGCTCGAGTGAGCCTTGGATCTTCAGGGCCGGTACACACTTTAGTGGATTAGTAATTCCTGAACAATACGTTTACCCGCCCTATGGGGCGTAAATTTAGAGCCACTAGGGACTCAAATACGAGGCGCCTCATTCAATCATCCACATAAGTAAAAATGTCTGGGCTCCACACCATGACACCACTCCTTGATAGAAAGAAACGCATGTCCTCCCTGCAGTCCTCTCCCGTTTTTGGTTCATACCGGGGTGTGAGGCTCGCGAATCAATGCTACACACAAAGTTATGCTAATTAAAGTTGTTCTTTGATCATCAACCACAAGGCTCTTCTTTTCAACAAAAGCCTTGATCATTTGCATCGTGGCATGCAACACTGACAATTCACGCCATGTGACATGTCTATCGATATATAACCTCTGAGCTCGTACGTCTCAGAGAAGGGTGTTAAGCAAAAGAATAAATTCTCCACCGCCATGCAGAAATATATTTAATAGAAATCAATCAGCACTGAATAAAATCCAATGTCAGACACACATCCATTTACAAGTCTGTTCTGGGTCTGAACGAACCCAGAGGCACCTTATTCCTCGTTCCATATGTCCAATATGGAAGAGAGGCCCTCGCATATCCGGACATCAACAAGTACGTCCAGACAACTACCACTTTAACCCTTTCAAGGCAGCAACTCCAATCAAAGGCATCAGTAGTCGTCCATCCGATGTGAAGATCGCCGGTCTTCAACCACCGTCTTCAATATCTTTGACTTCTATTCTCGTATAATTATTTGAAATGAGATTTAACTCAGCCTTTTCAAATAATTCTCGAATATATATAATTCAAATCATTTCTTTTCTTTTGGTTAAATTCAATTCAATCCTATAAATTAATGTCAAAGAACTTAACCATCCATATTACTTTATAAACCCAGGGAAATTGGTCTATTTTCATTCCATATCGTTTATAATATTTTATAACCATTTATCGCTATTTATATTTATATTAAAATAGCCCATTTTAATTAAACGACGCTTTAGGTCATTACGCGGCCCTGGCGCTGTTTTTATTAAAATTTGAATTACACATTTCTAAAAATCTAATCGCTGGATCTTAGCAAATTTTATATCGTTGGAAAGATCTTTCCAAAGCAAACCCAACGGTTCCATTTTTGGGAAAATCCAACGGTCGGATCTCTCGGTATAATCGTTTAAAGTTACGATTCCATATCGCAAACTACCGCGCGTGATTCATTTTATTTTAATTTATATATATATATATATATATATATATATAAATATATATAAATATAATTTGTTTGACGAACTCAAATTATTTATTCTTTAAATAATTTTGTACACTTCAATTTTCATGTTAAAAATTCTGTTTTTAATGAACAAAAATATAATTCAATGCATGGAAATTTTATACACTTCCTATTCATGCTTAAAAATGATAATTTTAACACATACTAACATTCATTTAACAAGAGATCATTTTTCTAACTACTCTAACATGTTAGTGAACAAAACATATGATTATTTTTATAACATCGCTAACATATTAATGTTAATGATTTAATGGATTAAAACACATTTAATAAATGATCATTTTTCTAACATCGCAAACATTTTAATGAAAATGTTTTTAATCTAACAAAATCATATTTAAACAATGTTCATGTTTCTAACATCGCTAACATTTTAATGACAATGTTTTTAATCTAACAAAAATCATATTTAACCAATGTTCATGTTTCTAACATCGCTAACATTTTAATGACAATGTTTTTAATGAATCAATAATACAATAAAAATGTAATTTTTATTGTCTAATCTTTTTATTTAAAAGATGATCTTTTTTAATAATTCATTCTTACACTAAAGTTTAATTTTTTAATGTTAAAACATTTTAATCAAACTTGAATCTTTTTAATGAATCATTCTTACATTAAAAATGTAATTTTTAATGTGACAACATTTTTATCAAACTTGAATCTTTTTTTATGAATCATTATTTCATTAAAAATGTAAATTTTAATGTGACATCATTTTTATCAAACTTGATTCTTTTTTAATGAAACATTCTTACATTAAAAATGTAAATTTTAATGTGACAACATTTTTATCAAACTTGAATCTTTTTTAATGAATCATTCTTACATTAATAATGGAATTTTTAACGTGACAACATTTTTATCAAACTTAAATATTTTACATATTTTATTCATATAATAAAAATGTGATTTTTATTGTTTCAAGCAATTTTCATTTCATACAAGAGTATTTTTCATATTTTATATATACAATAAAAATGTGATTTTTTATTGTTTCAAACAATTTTCATTTCATATAAGAATATTTTTCATATTTTATATATACAATAAAAATGTGATTTTTATTGTTTCAAACAATTTTTATTTCATACAAGAATATTTTTCATATTTTATATATACCATAAAAATTTGATTTTTATTGTTTCAACAATTTTCATTTCATATAAGAATATTTTTCATATTTTATATATACAATAAAAATGTGATTTTTATTGTTTAAAGAATTTTATTTCATAACATGAATATTTTACATATTTTATATATACAATAAAAATGTGATTTTTATTGTTCAAACAATTTTATTTCATAACATGAATATTTTACATATTTTATATATACAATAAAAATGTGATTATTTCATAACATGAATATTTTACATATTCTATATATACAATAAAAATATGATTTTTATTGTTCAAACAATTTTATTACATAACATGGATATTTTACAACACATGAATATTTTTCAACACATGAATATTTCAGAAAATTTCAGCATTATAACGGCAGGGTAATTAAAACCGACACCGTTCCTAGCACGACTCCTCTGCTATCCTAGGCCTCACGGCGATACAAGGGTTTCATTTTTATAATTTCCATAATACAATTCATTTTCACACCACTGTGAATTTACCACAAACACAATCAATTTTTTTGCAACCACAATCAATCACTCACAGTCGCAATCAATTTCACACCTCAATACAAGCACGTCGTTCATGGTCTGTGGACGACGGTGTCAGGAGCTACTAAACTCCTTCAGCAACCTAATATAATTTTATTCATTTATTTTTGAATTCAGAAATCTCACATTGGTTTGGACCTCGCCTGAAAATTGTAGCAAGCCCCAAAATTTCTCCGGTCTCTTTTAGAAGGTCGTGTACAATGCCACGAGTCCAATGTCTCCTGTTTCATCGAATTCCGTTATCGTATGAAAAAGATATGATTTTTATAAACAAATTTAAATTCGCAACGCTTTTTAAATGTCGTAAATGGTTTAAATAATTCACCTTCTTCCTTATCAATTCAAGGCCGATAGTTTTCAGTTTGCTCAAAACATAGGGTTCAATTTATCTTCAAATTTGTTGCACTAGATGTCGATCAGATTACGCCACGTTGAAGGCCTCGTAGAGGCGCACCTGCACCTGGAATGGCGTCGAACTCGACGGTTGGACGACGGAGGAAACTGGCCACGAACGGCATAGCTTTGGGGGCGTGGATCTCGAAAAACTCGCAACGACAAAGGGCGAGGCTTATATGAATTCGTAGCTTATGGAGAGCACTACAAAATCATCCAAAGAAGCGTTCAATTTTATTGGGTGGTTTGGGAGTTATTGGAGGAAGAAGGATGGAGCTGCCGCCATCGATATTAAGGGGTTACGGGTTTCAGAATGATTAGGGTTGGAGAAATTTCATTCGCCCATTTATATAATTTTTTTATTAATTCTTTTAATTCCCGTTTCTCCATCTGAACTCCAAATCAAATCCAACGAATGTCGCCTTTGGTTGAATACCCTCATTCGACTGTTTTAGTCAGTTATTCTTCAAATTAAAATATAAAACATTCAATATTAAATTTGAACATACATTTTAATTTACCGGGGCCTCATACTGATTCCAAAAATTCCCAAAAAATAAATCTAGCTATGTTTTGATGATACGGTCCTAACAAAATTAATTTCGTCGAATTTGGAGACCGTTTAAAAAATGGGCATTTTCTGGTCGATCCAATTCAAACTGAAATTACCAAACACATTTTGATTTACCATGCTCACGTATTAATATAAAAAATTATGGAAATTTAAACCTAGCAATAAATTGACATTCCGGGTCCAACAAAAGTGGTTTCGTCGAAAACAGAGGTCATTTGCAAAATGGCTATTTTTACGGGCTTTATTATAATTTAAAAATCAAAATTTTAAATTCTGACTCAATTTCTGTTAAAATTTATAAAAATAAATTTTTTAAATTGGTTCTAATTTTTTGGGTTGTTACATGATCGATTTGTTTCATTTTTTATTTCTGCGCGGTCTTCTATTTTATTTTGAAAAATTGGAAGGGAACGGGTTTCCATTAATATTTTGTGGACGTGATTGACTGTTTTGTTTCAAGATGTTGAGTTCTTATGTAATGGTTGAGTCCTCTGTTTTATTTTGTTTTGTGATACCATTCTTCTTTATTTTTAATTTAGGGTAGTTTAGTTTCAGAGTGTCAACTAGTTTATTTTTTCCTTTTTAATCTAGTTTTTGCTTTAGTTCTAGTCAGTTTTCGTTTAGGTCTTGTTTTACTTTTTAACTTAGTTTTTTTCTTTCATTTTCTTTTAATTTCAGAAAAAAGGAAAATAAAATAAAAGCGGAAACCGAATCAAAGTACCAAAGTAAATAAAGAGTTCAAGCTACTCAAATTCTCTGGATGGACTGTCATAACCCACTGTAAAAATTTCTTCAGTTCCACAAGTGCTGCAGCTGCTTAAAAATATATAGAAATTGCTTGTAAAAATCTTCTGCAAGGGCAGTGGCTTTCTTGTACAATTTTTTAATTCTTTCAATTATTCTTGTTTGTTCATTCTGTGATTGAAAATTTTTAAATCAAATTTAGTAACGAATTTCTGCAACTGAAGTCATCATTTCATCGTTTTATATAATAAAACTTGATTAAATGTTTCAAGATATTTAATTACAAGAGTGTATTTTATGAAATTGATTCTCTTGAAAGTTTGATCGCGGATATATATTAGTTCAATTTATTGAACATCTAGCAGAAGAGATTGCATACTACCCGTAAAACATTGGTCGTACCCCTTAGTATTTACACTATACATGAACGACCATAAGACCCTCTTTCCCCTTCAAACTGAGATTATCAATTAATAAGAAATACTTGAGCACGTTATTTATTTTGTAATGAAAGCTACGTATGTCAATCTTAAGTTTTGATTTTCTTCATTTGATAACGATGAATGAAAGCCACTATGATTCACTTACTTCAATTGACATATCTACTATATCTTTTGAAGAACTATTTGAAGACAAACTTAAACTTTTGAATGACGAGGATAAATATATGGAAGTCTCAAACATAATCGTAATTCCATATCATCAAATGAAATTCTTGTTAAGCACTCTAGTTTTTAGGATTATGATAATCTTCAATTGAATTGTATAAATCATTGTCACGACAGAATTTGCATAGGGAAGATTTTGATTTCAGAATTTGTTGACATGCTTCTTATACTTCAAAAACCAGATACGAAATCATCATACATCATTTTCGATAGAGGCAAGTGTGGAGGGAACAGAAAATCTCATTTTTTACATAACACTCATCATCGTCGTAGATTTCATTCTGCATATGATTTTCATTCGCATATAGTTGCTAAACCTCATTTCATTTTACAAATAATTTTGCAACTCATTCACCTTTGGGTACTCTCTTTTACATTTAGGAAACGTGTTTACAGTGTGGGATACTGTTAAGATCAAGTGTGGAGGGGAGTCTGCATTGCATTATTTTCATTTTTCTTTACTTTTTTCCTCTTTCTTTTTATATAGGACCATCAATCATTTTAGGTCATAGTAATATGCATTTTTTTAGTATGACTTATTTTAGATTGATACAACAAAATAAGTTAGCAATTGTTAGTCAGTTGTAGTATTTTTTTCTCTCAACTAAGATCGAATAAGAAATATAATGAAAAGTTGAATTTTGAGTGATAATAGTGTAACCAGCACATAGGAAATTCTTAGATGATAGCCATGAAGTTTATTCTAAATTGTAATCTTTGTTTAATGAGTGGAGAACTTAAAATACTTATATTGGCTTTTTGAGTCTTTAAAACTAAGTTGTGTTAAGCTGAATTTGCGTAACTCTCTCTTGTTCTTATATTTTGAATAATAATAATAATAATCCAAGGGTATCCAACATTGCTTGTAAATCTAGCATTGGTGTGCAAACCCGCCAAGCTCCATCCGATATGTTGTTGACAAAGTCAACGTCAGTATATCTTGGTCTCATTTTATGAGCTGGACACCTAAGGATTACCGACATGTTGTTGTTAAAGTCAGCGTCAGCCTGCACAATCCACCAAGCTCTATTCCATCTGTCATGGGTGGTATACCCTGGTCTTTTAAGTTAGGTGTATGTAATTAATCATAAATTTCAATTTTTATAGAGATAGAGAATAAGCGATGAAGATCAAGCACTTATAAATTTTTTTTGCATAGCAAGCGGGGTTAAATGGCCCCTACCATATTTATTAATAACAAAAGAAAAGGAATACAATAATCAGGACATACACCCGACGATAGATAGGACCATTACATGTTTAGTTTTACTCATGCCACCAAACACTCTAGTGTTCCTTTCCATCCATACCTCATATAAAACTTTCTTAAATAACTTCAAAAGCAAACAACCATTTATATTCTTCCACCTTGTCGCTTTGAAAATGAGGAACCATTCACCCGTCGAGTTGAAAGCCGGAGAATGTAGACAGTAGTGGAGCAGAATCTTTTCCCAAACAAAACTTGAATAATTGCATTCAAAACACAAATATGGTATTGTTTCAGGCAAATTATTGCAAAGAATGCAAGTATCATCATAAATATTTCCATCCTTTTTTAGTTTGCTTCTAGTAAAAACAGCATTCATAAGAATTCTCCACATGAGCACGTTCTCCTTTGGTATCGAGTTGTTCATTCGAATTCTAGCGTCATGCATTTGTATAGTAAGGCAATACTGTGCGTCATGCATTTGTATAGTAAGGCAATACTTTGAGGTTTACCAGTCCATGTTGCGTGAATATGCACAACAGGCAAAGGAGCCTTTCAGATTTCATCCCAAACCGCACGAGTCACTAAAGAGCTACTGTTAGGAAGAGTTATAATACCATTCGAAATCAAATTGGAGACAGTAGCGTTTTCATGAACACCAGTCATTCTCCTCCCGACAAAATCAATAATTTGAGATAGATTGTATCCATCAGCATGCCACGGATCATGCCAGAAAGAAATATGGTTCACATGTTTAAGACCAGTTCGGAAGTATGGAAGAAATAGCTCCCTGTGTTTCAAAAGGTTACGCCATGACCTCGAACAATCAATCGGAGCTTCCATCGTCCAAAAATATTTTCCTTGATCAAGTTAGACCTACACCAATTAGCCCAAAGTTTGAATCATAGTTAAATAGCTTGTCAATTCTCGACGACAAAGCAGCCTTGTTCCATTTTTTTCAAGTTCATTACACCCAATCCACCATTCTTAAATGAGCAGCATACACTCTTAAAAGCAACGGGAATCGGTTTTTTTTAGTACGGGTTTCCATGCCATAAAAAGTGCTTCATAGCCGTGTTTACCATATCGATAAGTTTCTCAGGAAGAACAAATAGACGAGCATAGTAAGTACACATCGAATATGAAATTGACTTAATTATAACTAACCTCCCCGCTATAGAGAATTTCGTAGACGGCCAAGAAGCTATCCTGGATATGATGCTTTTTAACATACGTAAGCACTGCAAATGCTTCAATCTAGAAGAATAGAGAGGAGCCCCGAGATAAATCTCATCATCATCCATCGGCGAAAGTCCCATTAACCCATATAAAGTAGCTTTTGTCTCATCAGAAACACCCGCACATTTTATCTTAAATTTATTTCTATTTATTGATAATCCAGTTAGATCTTTGAATTCATCAAGAACATTAAAAACTCCACAAATAGATTTGACATTAGGCTTAGTAAACAGCAGCAGATCATCCGCAAAAAGCAGGGCGGATATTTTCGATTGCTTGCACATGGGATGGTAGTCAATATTCTTAGATATCATAGCTTTGCTAGACAGAGCAGTAAATAACTCCATGATGCACACAAACACATACGGCGACAGCGGATCCCCTTGGCGTAATCCCTTCCTTGCATTAAAGTTTCCAAAAGTCAAGCCATTAACGCTAAGCGAAATTGTTACAGTCGAAATACACGTATGAACCCAGCATAAGAACGGTATGGGAAAGTTCATTTTGAATAGGATATAAATAATCGCATCCCATCGAACCGTATCATAAGCTTTCTGGATATCAAGTTTTAAAACAGTACGCGGAGAAATATACGATCAATTGTAACCTTTCATAAGTTCAGAAGCAAGGATGATATTGTCCGCAATATTCCTGTTGGGAAGAAATGCACTTTGATTAGGCGAAATGACATTAGTAAGCACATTTTTCATACGCTCTGCGATGATTTTGGCAATACATTTGTATAGAACATTACAACACACAATTGGCCTAAACTGAGAAACTTCACTTGGCATGGAGACTTTAGGAATTAAAGCACGCCTAGTAGCATTTATTCCCCTCAACATTCTGATGTGCATAAAAAAGTTTTTAATTTCCTTAATGACATCCTCCCCCACTATCTTCCAACACAATTTAAAAAATAGAGCATTATAACCATCCGGGCCTGGAGAACTTGAAGATTTCACCGAAAAAATAATTTGAGTAATTTGTTCAGAAGTAACCTCATTGACTATGTCTGCTTTTTGATCATCAGTAATTCCCTTTAATCTAATGTGCGAGAACGAGTTCATATGAATGGAAGATAGATCAGAATCGCCCATAATAGATTTTAAATATTCAAGAAAAGCACCCTAAACAGTGACTGGATCAGAACACAAATCACCATTCATATCCTTTATCACTGTGATATTAGTTGCCATATGCTGAATCTTTAAAGAGTTATGAATCATAGAGTTGTTTTTGTCCTCGTGAATTTGCCACTTTGACCTTAGCTTCTGTCTAGCCATGCTAACCTCATTAGTAATAGTTTTTGCCAATTCTGAAGATAACATTCGTTCTTGATAGTTAAGAAGATCCATGACTGAAGCTTCTCCACACCCCATTATAGAATTCTGCACATGATGTAGTTGTTGTCTTATCGAGCTAGAAAGGCTCACTTCATCTCCAAAGTGTTCTTTAGCCCAAGTTTTTAGCACCCCTTTTAATTTCTTTAATTTTTCCTACACAATATACATGGAATTACCAAAAACATTAGTATTCCAGCAATCATTCACAAGCGGTAAAACGGTTGGGTGTTCAGCCCATTTGTTAAAAAATGAAAATGAGGACTACTTCTCATAGTGGACTTTCCCCAGTCTAGAACCAAAGGGGAATGGTCGGACATTGATGGGGGAGGAATAAAGCAACATAGAGTAGGCCAGGTAGAAACAACATTGAAGTTTTGGTAGGGTCTATCAAGTTTACAAAAAGTCCTAATGCCTCTTCTAGAGGAATTACTCCAAGTATATTCAGCTCCAGAGGAAGGAATGGGAAGGAGGTTAGAATCGTATATGGCATTGTTTAGTGGCCTTGTCTGACTAAATGTTAGGGGAGATCCACCGGACTTGTTTGATGAAACTTGCATACAATTCCAATCTCCAAGACATAACCAAGGTGAATTAGATTGTTGCGAAGAAGGAAGAGAGTCTAGAAATGATTGTCTACTAGCAACACAATTGTCTGCATAGATAACAGAGAGGAGGAAAGTTGAGTTAGAAGGGATGTGTTTGATTTCACAATGAATGAATTGGCGGTGGATAGCGATAGGAGATAGCGAAAATGATTTCAGATTCCACATTACAAGCAATCTGCCAAAAGGAGCCTGGGCTAAGTTGTGAATGAAGCACCATGAAGGTTGGATATTACGCATGGCTTTCGACGTAGTAATATGGTTTAATTTCTTTTCGGCAACGACCAAAAAATGCAGATTATGAAAAGAGATAAGATTAGCTATTTCAAGTTGCTTTGCTAGGGGATTTGCACCTTTAATATTCCAGAATCCGATTTTGTCTATCATTAAGATGATAATGAGGTAGATGCTCTGGTACGGACACCCGAAGAGAGGCCTTTTTGATTTTGTTGGGAAGGCAAATTCAGAACAGCTTGTTCTATGGAGAAATTTACTACTGTATCAAGATCTAATGCAGTAGACCAAACCTTCTTTGGCCTACCCCTATTTCTTTTAGTCAGTCTGGTCGAAGGAAGGGAAGAAGAGGCATTGAATCTGAGAGGAGGAGATATAGATGACACGTTATTTAAATCACCAAAAATATGGTTGGGTAAGGATATGGAATTGTAAAGGGAGACATTTTGAGAATTGATAGCAGAGGGAAACTGGTGATAGCTGAGGAAAGGGAAATATCCATGACCGGGTTAGCAGCATTCAAAGTAGGATCATTGGGAATTTGAGAAGAAATTAATGCTTGAACCGGATTCTTATCTATTGCATCTTCATTCAATTCAGAAGATAGGGTATCAAAGAGGTTATTAATGACAAGGGGGCCTGCAGCATTTGATATTGAATCGGTGCATTGCACTGCTTTCGAGGTAGTGCCAATGGACGTGTTGTTTCGATTTCGATTTTTGGTGGCTGCTGTGAAGGTGAAGGTTGAGTTTTGGCATTGAGTATCATTCATATTGTTTTCATTGTCTGCATTAGGTTCTTCATTCACTGCCCTAGAGTTCTCAACAGTATGATTAGTAATGTCCATTTGAATAGCATTGTCAATACCGTCAACACGTTCAGTAACATGATCTTCATCAGAATTGGCCACTATCTCTTTTCCATTACTCACTTTTCTCCAAAATTTCTTGCTATATCTACTCCTCTTTCTTTGAACTACAGTAAAATCATTATGGCCATCCTTTTGTTTATCAACATGCTCATTATGACAAGCACCACCTTCCTTGTTATTATCATTCACTTCAGCCTTATTTTTAGCTACTTCTTCTTTATCAACCAATTTCTTCTCGCAGTGTTTTGTGTCGTGTCCGAAAATCTTTCAATGCGTACAAATCAGTGGCTTCCATGTGTATTCAAGTTGAACATGCGGACAAGTTTCATCACCAACCACAAGAAATTCAGGAAGATCCCTGTCCGGACTAACCTCCACTAAACACTTTGCATATTCAAATCACTTCATCTTTTCGGTATTTTTGTCGTAACACAAAACCTTTCCAATGTGACATGCAATCCAGTTACTGCCTACTAGTGACCAAAAAATGATTGGTATTCTATAGAAATGTATCCAAATCAGAACTGTCTTAATAGCAGCTTTAGCAGATGACAATGAAGGGGTCCAGTTAGATATAATAAACATTTGGCCTCTAATGAACATCGGATCCCTTTTCAGTACATAGAGTTTGTCTTCAGCATTTACGAATTTGAAAAAATAATTTTGCTTGCCATAATACATTTCATAGTCACCTTTCAGCTTCCAAACTCTATCTAGATGTTGTTTGACTGCCATATAGTTCACATCTCTGGCTAGAAAGGAACCAACTAGACAATCAGACCAAGACTTTGAGCCTTCTTCCAATACTATTTGAGGTGGCAGAACTGACGAACCAGAGTAGTTGATGTCAAATTGAATAGGGACATAGCTTCCTGCATTTCTAGGTTTGGAGTAAAACAATGAAGAGAATTTCACAGTGGATGCATAGGAAATAAGAGGACGCTGAGAAGGAAGATTTGGCGGCAGAGGAGGTTGGATAGAAGGCGGTGGAGGTAAAGGCGGAGGAGAGGAGAGGATCGGAAAAGGGACCAGGTAAGGATGAGGATGAAGCGGCTAGGTCAATAGCGGGGATGGCGGTGACAGGACCAGGTAAGGATGGAGGGATGGTAAGACATGACGCAAGGTCACCATGAGAGGACATGAGAACAATGTAACCAGCCCAAGCACTTCTTGACCTTATTGATTTGACTAGTCATACATAAGGAAATTAGAATGCCACTGTGCGAACTGTGACAAGCAAACTAAGAATTTATTTCATGGTTGCACTATGTTATCAACCAAACCAACTAGCCAAACTAGAACATAACATTTGAAAACTTGAATTATATTGAAACTTTGTGACAAGTTGAGGTATCTAAAATAAAATCAACTGACTATGAATTGTTAACTTAATTTGTTGTACCACTTCTCTGAAACAAGTCGTTTTTTCATTTGCATAAGTCCATTGCATTCATGTAGTTACATTAGAAACACACCATACTGCATTTTGATTTTGTGGGTAGTATCCGCTGAAAACCCTCACGAGACACCACTCGTCCTACTAGGGACACCTAGAGGTTTAACGGCTTATTGCATACCCTCAATGCAGTCGTGTTTCCTAAGAAAGTGTGACCTATATCTAGTTTAGTTTTTCATTTTTTTATTTAAGGACGAGTAAAAGTTAATTGTGGGGGTATTTGATTAACATGTAAAAGTGTTTATTTTTACGCTCATGTCATTGTAAATAAATAAATATTACTTTGGGTATTTTCATGTATTTTCATAGGTTGTTCAATAAATGTCTCCTTCATTCAATTAAAGACCATTTGAATAGAAATGCTACTTTTCAGATTCAATAAATTTTCATTCACAAAGGAAGCTGTAGCACACTGGTAAAGGCTTGGAAATTTGGACAAAGTGACCTGAGTTCGATCCCTATCAAGCCCACTTTTTTGCTGAAGAAAGGAACATTCACACTGCCTCCTTTGCTCTAAAGAATATATGGACTAGTGTTATATTATATATATATATATATATTCATATGTATGTATATAATATATGCACTAATAAAGATTTGAAGAATTGGGCATATTCTTCTTATGGAAGTCAAATCAAATCATTCATTTTCAATTGCCATTTAGAAGAAGATTTGATTGAATTATTGCCTAGGAAAAGCCAATCAATCTGCCACATGTCACTAATCAGAAAGAGAAAATCTGCATGGAATATCTGAAGTCTATCTTCATATCTCTTTTATTTGTAAATATATTATTTCAAGAGATTCACTCTTATCCTAATTATTCTCATAAACAGGAGACTTCATACCTTATAAATACCCATTGTATTCATTGTAAATATTCGGTTCATTATTCTGTATTCTGTTCTTCTTCATTAATAAAGTTTTTCTTTTTCTACAATTTTATTTTTCTTAGCAATTAGTGTTGTCTACACAATTAGATTTGGTAGAGCACTATTTGTCTTTTTCATTTATTTTTCATTAGTGACTGACCGTATGATTAGATTCAACAACAATCCTAATTCTATTCTCTATTTGTTATTTTAATTCTGCAATTTTAATTTTTTCTTTTTTATTTGCTTTCCTAGGTCATATTGGATTAAATATAGATTTGATTAGATTTAGATTTTTATTCAATTTAATAATAGTTTTATTGCTTTTCTATTTCAGTTGATAATTGTGATTTGATCGTCGGTTCAATTAGATTTGTTCTGAATCAAATTGCAGTTTCAATTTTTATTGTTTTCAATCAAATCCTCAAAATTTCATCTAACTCGCCTAAGCAATATATAAATAATAAAATTTAATTTTTCCCCCTATGTTCGACCTGCATACTACACACATGTGTGCTTGCAGTAATTTATTATATAATTCACACTTTTCTTTTTCTTAGAAAGCATCGATCACTATCCATAAACCCGTGACGGCCCGCCCCGCACCAACCGACATTTCCTCCATAAGTGCGCTGTACACATGTCCAGTTAGCATGGGACGGTCGTCAGAAGAAAAGAAAGAAGACGAAGAATCAACAAAGAACCTGTAGAATGTCTCACAGCGCATGGAATAAAATATAATAATAACATAATCTTGACATAAAACGGGCGAGACAGTGCATAAGCTGAAAACAAAACCAACATAGCAGCAGAAATCCAAATACAGCTTATTACAACTATCCACATTAGTGTCTCTGAAACAAAGAAAGCTTAAGTAGAAGATGCACTACTAATGCCCAAGCAGTGATCTTCAACAACACAGGGAGAATACTATATGCATCATACGTGGAAGCCTCCTGCTCGTCTCCGAATCAGCTACTCGTGCATACCCAGCTAACATGTCTCTAGTCTGCTCGTGAGAGCACCCAGAGTAATAAGAAGAGACATAAAACTCTGGGTCAGACAAAAAGTCTGGTATGAGCGATAAGCAGCTAAACAGAACAATAACAGGTATACTAAACCATACCTGAACCTGGACCTGCAACCAAAGAGTTAGCACTACATACCGTACAATACTCTAAGGTGCCACTGAACATATGGTGTAAAGAATACGGGGGTGGGGGTGTGCATGTCATAATGATGGCAAACAAATCAAACATAGCAACCATCCTCACATCTCTCACTCAGTGCGTAAAGCATACGATGTCCACCACTGTCAATCACTAGACCCATCGAAGTAGTGACGGAGGTCAACCTGTACAACTACTGCTACTACCAAGCTTACCACATAGAGTCATGACCAAACCTTTACAAATGACCCCACTTCATTGGTCTATAGCGCTTTTAGTCGTACCTAGGCCACTGTGGCCCTGAATTCGCTCACGTACTCCCTACTCATAGTGATTCATAGTTACAGACATCGACAACCCCTTAGCACACGTCCCGCAGCAAAGCCCAACTCATGAAGTCGACTCGTTGGTTCCCAACTGGATCCTGAGTACAAACTTCCCCTTGGACTACCTTTGCATCTTGGTTTTTGGTCGTCACCTTCTTCTCCGGATCGGTCTCCATTTCTTTGCTTCACTTTGCTTCAAGTCGTGGTCATCAGCTCCTCGGTTCGGATCGTGAGTCAGCCTCCCTCGGTTCGGTTCGGTGCCCAAGTTCCATCGGGTCGTGCTCCCTCACTTGGGTCGGTTCGTAATAATGCTCCAGGGTCATTCTCGTCATGTCATAATAGAAGGATCCCTGGTCGGAGGTCGGGCCTTCATTACCAATTCGGATCTGGGATCCTCAGATGCGAGCGGATCGGTCTTGGTCACCCCTGGCGGATCGGTCCTCCTTCCCAAACACTCCGGATCGGGTCGAGTCTCTCATGTCCATTCATCGTGCATCGGTTCGGATCGGGTGCCTTCGGGTCGTGCCACCATGCTCAGGTCGGATCGTGGCTGCAATAGTTTGGAGGGGCGGTTCGGTTCGGGCTCCTTCCTCCGATCCGATCCGGATCGGCCAAATTCCTGCACTTCTTTCCAGCGACTGTTTACGCCATTCGACGACGTTTCGACCAATCTAACTATTCTAAACAATCACAATTCATACCAAACAGTCATGGGAACATATAACATCAACCACAAACATAAAAACAATAACTTGATAGGTTAAAATAGATCAAACATAGCCAAAATCCCATATTTTCCCTTAAACATGTTTAGGCAAAACTAATGATATGATTAGTAAAACTTAACCAAATCAAACCAAATTTCTAATAAAGGTCTAAAACATTATTTTAGAGTTTATAATTATCTTTCCAGAATTTATTAGTGTATAAATTCGCTAATCAACACTAATTACCCTTAATTAACTGTACTTAGTGAGGAACTATGCAAATCACTCACCTTGGCCACAAATAAACTTTAGACCTGAAATAATCTACTGTTATGGCGCTGTTCCCAATGCAACACAGTAGCTCTAACCTTGCTTTGGTGTTTTCTCTCCTTAATTTGATGTAGTTTAAGCCAAAACTTGATTAGAAAGTGATTAGAAGTTGATTTGGGTGTTGGAGGCCATTGCTAAGGTTCCAAGAATGAAAGTGGCGGCTAAAAGAAATGTTTTCTAACCCTAATCAGCCCTTATACATCTCCAATCCTGAAATCTCCTTTGGGCCTAGCTGCTAATTACCCGGTTAAGCCCAATTAAGCTGTTTTTCACCATCTGAAACTTGTTTCAGCCATATCTCCCAAACGGTAAGTCCGTTTTTCACATGTGACCACTCTACGGAAAGGTAAACCATCATCCGGAGCAAATGGAAGTGGTTTCAGGTCAAAATTCCTTTCCAATCAAAAGTTATGGCCAAAACAGTACCATCTATGGGCAAAATGGTCATTTAAAAATCGACAAAAATCGTGAACATGGGAAATGACCCCAATAGTCGTCTCCCAAAGTTACATGACCATACGACTTCGTATGTGAAAGAAATAAATATTCTACGAACCTTCAATGCGTAGAATGTGAGTTGTTACACTCTCCCCCCCTTAAGAAATTTCGTCCCTGAAATTCCTTAACCCAAAACATACAAAGGATCCCGCATGCCTACCAGCCACATACAACAATCAAACATGCAAAACAAACAAACAAGCCTATCCTAGCATGCGGAAAGACTAAATCGAAGTTAAAATCTTACCAGGCGAAGAGTTCTGGATACGTCTTCCTGATGCTCTCCTCTGTCTCCCAAGTACAGTCATTCTCATTCTCGCCCCACTGGACTTTGACTAGATTCACTGCTTTCCTTCGAAGTTGCTTCATATCGTTACCAACAATACGCATAGGCTTGCGGTTCCCAACCGCCTCGGGTTCAACTTCGATATCATCCAACTGATCAGGTGAAATAGTCACATCTGGTTCGTGCACGAACTTCCTTAATTGGGAAACATGAAATACGTTGTGAACTCCTGCCATCTTCTCTAGTAACTCAACTCTATATGCTTAATTCCCAATTTTTCCGAGAACTGGGAATGGACCAACAAATCTTGGTGCTAACTTGCCTCTCCTGCCAAATCGTATCACGCTCTTTAACGGAGATATCTTGACAAACACCAAGTCGCCAATGGAGAACTTTAATTCTCTTCTTCTCCTATCAACATAACTCTTCTGCCTATCTTGGGCAGCCTTCATTCGCTATTGGATAATCTTAATCTTAGCTGAAGTTTCTCTTATCACATCGGGTCCAAGCACAAACTTCTCACCAGTTTCTACACAACATGACGGCGAGTTGCACGGTCTTCCGTACAAAGCTTCAAGCGGAGCCATACCGATACTGGATTGATAACTATTATTATATGCAAACTCTACTAGATGCAAATGGTCATCCCATGATCCACCAAAATCCAATACACAGGCTCTCAAGAGGTCTTCCAATACTCGATTCACCCTCTCTGTTTGACCGTCGGTTTGAGGATGATACGCGGTACTGAGATGTAATTCTTATCCTAAAGCCTCTTATAAGCTCTTCCAAAATCCACTAGTGAACAATGGATCTCGGTCACTCACAATGCCTTTGGGTATTCCATGAAATCTCACTATCCACTTTATATACAGTTCCGCAAACTTAGTTGCCGTCTTGTTTGACTTGACGGGTATAAACCTTGCACTCTTAGTCAATCGGTCCACAATCACCCAAATGCTATCATGGCTCGATCTAGTCCTTGGTAACCCATCAATGAAATCCATTGACACTTATTCCCATTTCCATTCTGGAATTTCTAATGGTTGTAGCAAACCACTAGGCTTCTTTTGCTCAGCTTTAACTAGCTGGCAGTTCATGCATTTGGATATAAACTTCCCAATGTCTCTTTTCATCCCTTCCCAGTAGTAGGTCTGCTTCATGTCTCGGTACATCTTGTTACCACCGGGGTGTATAGTCAGTTTTGAGTGATGACATTCTCTAAGCACTTCATCTCTCAATCCATTGACATTGGGTACAAGTAGTCTTCCATTCTTTCTAAGCCATCCATCTCGATCAAGCCCATACTTGTTCATCTCCTCGTCGATACCCATCTCTAACTTGGAGATGACTTCTAATAAGTTAGGATCGCTCCTCTGACTGGAACCAATCCGCTCAATCAAAGTGGGTCTGATCGTCAAACTTGCTAACATTTTTGGATCCAATTCACACTTTGGCCTGAAATCATACCCAGCGATGTATTCCAGTTGCTTCCATTCTAGAAACATAGCCCCTAAACTGGCATGTCTCCTACTCAATGCATCAGCCACCACATTGCCCTTTCCTGGTGTATATGTGATGTCGAAATCATAGGAAGCTAAGAATTCTAACCATCTTTGCTGTCGGAGATTTAGATCCTTTTGAGAGAAGAGATACTTTAGCGATTTATGATCGATAAACAACTCGAATCTTTCTCCCAAGAGATAATGTCTCCACATCTTCAATGCGAACACGATCGCTGCCAATTCCAAATCATGGGTAGGGTATCTTTTCTCGTGTGGTTTTAGTTGCCGACTTGCATAAGCTACAACGCTACCTCCTTGCATCAATACAGCACCTAACCCTGTGCCACATGCATCTGTATACACTGTCATCTCTTCATTCCCCTTAGGAATGACTAACACTGATGCACATGTCAACTTTTCCTTTAGACTCTTGAATGCATTCTCGCACTTTTCGTCCCAGACGAAAGCTTGATTCTTCTTGGTCAACTGAGTCAACGGTGCTGCTATCTTGGAGAAATCTTGGATAAACTTACGATAATATCCAGCTAATCCCAAGAAACTTCTTATATCCGTCGCATTCTTGGGCGTAGGCCAATCTTGTACCGTAGCAACCTTCGCAGGATCCACGGCAATACCATTTTCTGAAACAACATGGCCCAAGAATCTCACTTCCCTCCTCCAGAAGTGACACTTAGAAAACTTTGTTTTCAACTGGTGTTTTCTCAACACCTCCATCACTATTCTTAAATGTTCCTTGTGTTCTTCCTCTATCCTCGAATAGACCAAAATATCATCCACGAACACAAGGACAAACTTATTCAACTGATCTCTGAATACCCTATTCATAAGATCCACAAAATATGCTGGGGCATTGGTCAGCCCAAATGGCATGACCAACCACTCATAAAATCCAGACGGCGTCCGAAATGCCGTTTTAGCTATACTCTCAGCTTCCACTTTAAGCTGATGAAAACCTGTCGCGAGATCCAACTGAGAGAATACTCTCGCACCACTCAACTGATCAAACAAATCATCTATCCGCGGTAGAGGATACTTATTCTTCCTCGTTACTTTATTCAACTCGCGGTAGTCTACACACAAACGAAGGGAACCATCCGCCTTGGTAGCAAACACAACTGGTGCTCACCATTCAGAAACACTCCTTCTGATAAATCCCTTCTTCAAAAGATCGCTGACTTGCACCCCGAGCTCTCGCTACTCCCTTGGTGCCATACGACGAAGTGGCATCACTATAGGTCTGGCATCTTTCACCAAATCAATACGGAACTCAATCTCTCGTTGTGGTGGAAGCCCGGTCACTTCCTCGAAGACATCCGGATACTGGCCAACCACGGGCAACCCTGACAACTCACTATGCGGGATGTCGAGGGAATTTAGAAAACTAGCCATTACCCCATCACCGGGTAGACCACCAAACACTACCCTTTGCCCATCACCTGCTCTAGCTGTCACCAAAAAGCCCTCACAGTCTACCACCACCCCGTATCTTTGGAGCCAATCGACTCCCAAAATAATGCCAAACCCAGTAAAGCCCAAAACAAAGAAATCACAAACAAACATGCATCCATGACTCGATAGGATCACATTACGACAAATCATGCTAAGGTTAGTCGAACCGCCAATTGGGTTCGTCACTACTAAAGGTCTGTCGACAATCTCGGGCTCCAATCCCAACCTATCTACCAGGTCACTAGATATGAAAGAACTGGAAGCCCCGGTATCAAACAAAACTCTAACAGGAACATCATAAATGGAAAGCATACCTTGAATAACGATATTCTTTCCCTTCTCCGCCCCAGTTAGGGCATTCGACGAGGAAGGAATAGCATTAAGGGCATATGCTTTCACCATCTGTTTTTCTTTAGGGGTTGCGGACACTTGTCCTTGTGATGTCCCACTTGGCCACAGTTGAAGCACTTCCTATCCGCTGGCTTGGCCCGACAATTACTAGCATAATGGCCCTTCTTACCACAGCTGAAGCACTCAACATCTTGCTTATTCTTTTTCTTCTGGCCATCCTTAGTCTGATTATGCTTTCTCTTATTCTGAGAACCATTCTTACCTCCACCGCTTGCTTGCGGTTTCGGTTCTTCTGCAGATGCAGCCTCAGTCTTCGGTTTAGGGTAAAGACTCTCTGACCTTAATGCTTTCCCCATAATCTATTCAAACGTCTCATCGATGTGGTTAATAAGCCTTTCCCCCAAGTATTGATCCAAGCCGGTTATGAACTTCTCATTCTTCTTCTCGGCAGTATCAATAAGGGATAACCCGTACTTCAACAAAGTGTCGAATTCAGCAATATACTTCGAGATAGCTCTTCCATTCTGCTTGAGCTCCAAGAATTTCTTAAACAACACTGACTTCTGAGCAGCTGGAATAAACTTCTCGCTAAAGCGAACCTTAAACTGCTCCCAAGTAATCTGATCTTCGGGAGTAGCTGCCTTTATAGCATTCCACCAATTCATTGCCCGTCCTTGCAGCTGACGGGATGCTAGCCATCTCTTCATCGCATACTCGATACCTAAATCTTCGAAGATACGCTCGCAGCTATCCAACCAATCCTGAACATCCGTGGCCGACTCCGTTCCGTGGAACGGCTTCCCACCAAGACTAGTATAATACTTATTCAGCTTGGCGAAATCGGCCCTAGGCGCCTGCACTATTGGACTACCACCATTACCACCATTGAGAGCTGCCCTCTGCACATCCCTAAGTATCTCTCTCATGAGGTCAGTAAACATCGTCCTCATGTCAGCAACATTCCCATTATTGGCTCCCCTACCGGCACCTCTTGCGTATCGGCTCATCGTTCAATCTGTAAAGAGAAAACGATTAACCATCTCCATAGTGGTGCTAGTGCAATGCGACTTCATCCTTAGCTATACTAATAGTATATATATAGTTTTTGAAAACCAAAATAATCACAAATACGCGCTCTCATATACATATACTATCTCTCCCTGATGACTTCCCTAGGTTAACTACGCAACCTAGAGCTCTGATACCAAATGTGACAGCCCGCCCCGCACCAACCGACATTTCCTCCATAAGTGCGCTGTACACATGTCCTGTTAGCACGGGACGGTCGTCAGAAGAAAAGAAAGAAGACGAAGAATCAACAAAGAACCTGTAGAATGTCTCATAGCGCATGGAATAAAATATAATAATAACATAATCTTGACATAAAACAGGCAAGACAGTGCATAAGCTGAAAACTAAACCAACATAGCAGCGGAAATCCAAATACAGCTTATTACAGCTTTCCAAATTACTGTCTCTGAAACAAAGAAATCTTAAGTAGAAGATGCACTACTAATGCCCAAGCAGTGATCTTCAACAACACAGGGAGAATACTATATGCATCATACGTGGAAGCCTCCTGCTCGTCTCCGAATCAGCTACTCGTGCATACCCAGCTAACCTGTCTCTAGTCTGCTCGTGAGAGCACCCAGAGTAATAAGAAGAGACATAAAACTCTGGGTTAGACAAAAAGTCTGGTATGAGCGATAAGCAGCTAAACAGAACAATAACAGGTATACTAAACCATACCTGAACCTGCAACCAAAGAGTTAGCACTACATACCGTACAATACTCTAAGGTGCCACTGAACATATGGTGTAAAGAATACGGGGGTGGGGGTGTGCATGTCATAATGATGGCAAACAAATCAAACATAGCAACCATCCTCACATCTCTCACTCAGTGCGTAAAGCATACGATGTCCACCACTGTCAATCACTAGACCCATCGAAGTAGTGACGGAGGTCAACCTGTACAACTACTGCTACTACCAAGCTTACCACATAGAGTCATGACCAAACCTTTACAAATGACCCCACTTCATTGGTCTATAGCGCTTTTAGTCGTACCTAGGCCACTGTGGCCCTGAATTCGCTCACGTACTCCCTACTCATAGTGATTCATAGTTACAGACATCGACAACCCCTTAGCACACGTCCCGCAGCAAAGCCCAACTCATGAAGTCGACTCGTTGGTTCCCAACTGGATCCTGAGTACAAACTTCCCCTTGGACTACCTTTGCATCTTGGTTTTTGGTCGTCACCTTCTTCTCCGGATCGGTCTCCATTTCTTTGCTTCACTTTGCTTCAAGTCGTGGTCATCAGCTCCTCGGTTCGGATCGTGAGTCAGCCTCCCTCGGTTCGGTTCGGTGCCCAAGTTCCATCGGGTCGTGCTCCCTCACCTGGATCGGTTCGTAACAATGCTCCAGGCTCGTTCTCGTCATGTCATAGTCGAAGGCTCCCTCGTCGGAGGTCGGGCCTTCATTACCAATTCGGATCGGGGATCCTCAGATGCGAGCGGATCGGTCTTGGTCACCCCTGCCGGATCGGTCCTCCTTCCCAAACATTCCGGATCGGGTCGAGTCTCTCAAGTCCATTCATGGTGCATCGGTTCGGATCGGGTTCCTTCGGGTCGTGCCACCATGCTCAGGTCGGATCGTGGCTGCAATAGTTTGGAGGGGCGGTTCGGTTCGGCCTCCTTCCTCCGATCCGATCCGGATCGGCCAAAGTCCTGCACTTCTTTCCAGCGACTGTTTACGCCATTCGACGACGTTTTCGACCAATCTAACTATTCTAAACAATCACAATTCATACCAAACAGTCATGGGAACATATAACATCAACCACAAACATCAAAACAATAACTTGATAGGTTAAAATTGATCAAACATAGCCAAAATTCCATATTTTCCCTTAAACATGTTTAGGCAAAACTACTGACATGATTAGTAAAACTTAACCAAATCAAACCAAATTTCTAACAGAGGTCTAAAACATTATTTTCGAGTTTATAATTATTTTTCCAGAATTTATTAGTGTATAAATTCACTAATCAACACTAATTACCCTTAATTAACTGTAATTAGTGAGGAACTATGCAAATCACTCACCTTGGCCACAAATAAACTTTAGACCTGAAATAATCTACTGTTATGGCGCTGTTCCCAATGCAACACAGCAACTCTAACCTTGCTTTGGTGTTTTCTCTCCTTAATTTGATGTAGTTTAAGCCAAAACTTGATTAGAAAGTGATTAGAAGTTGATTTGGGTGTTGGAGGCCATTGCTAGGGTTCCAAGAATGAAAGTGGCGGCTGAAAGAAATGTTTTCTAACCCTAATCAGCCCCTATACATCTCCAATCCCGAAATCCCCTTTGGGCCTAGCCGCTAATTACCCGGTTAAGCCCAATTAAGCTGTTTTTCACCATCTGAAACTTGTTTCAGCCATATCTCTCAAACGGTAAGTCCGTTTTTCACATGTGACCACTCTACGGAAAGTTAAACCATCATCCGGAGCCAACAGAAGTGGTTTCAGGTCAAAATTCCTTTTCAATCAAAAGTTATGGCCAAAACAGTACCAGCTAGGGGCAAAATGGTCATTTAAAAATCGACAAAAATCATGAACATGGGAAATGACCTCAATAGTCGTCTCCCAAAGTTACATGACCATACGACTTCGTATGTGAAAGAAATAAATATTCTACGAACCTTCGATGCGTAGAATGCGGGTTGTTACAAAACCCCTTTCATAATTCGATTAGATTTCATTACAACTACTCTTAAATTATTATTTATTTAAAATAATAATTTATTTCATTATTTACTACTGTATAAGTAGTTATCTTCTTTTATTAACTAAACAATTAGTAATTTCTTTTTTAAAATCTTATTAAAATTAAAGCAAATATTCGTTAAACTATTTCATTAGATTAATTCAAACAGCTAATTTAATAATTAATCCCAGTCAAAACGGTTGACTTAGTCAACTCAAAACATGATTAATTCGTTAATCAATTCCAATTATAGTCCTTCCTTCAAATTACTTAATAATATAATTAATTTAAATAATTCCATTAAATTATTTCTTAGAATAATTTTCTAAATTTTAACCGTTATATTAACTTTCTACTCTCTTGCTTATAAAATCTTATTAACTTAAGTAGCTTTCTTTATAAGATCATTTAATAATCACTTATAACTTTAACTAATAAATAATAAATATTTATTTTCTCTTAAAAGTTTTCATTCTAAATAATAGATTCTATCTTCAGTTACAAAATAATTTTTATAACTTCATTTCCGTCGATTCACCTGATGGTAAATCACGATTGATTTATAGGTCATATACTGCCAATTACTCACCCAATATTACCCACTGGTTTAAACAAAAAAATTGTTGAATTTCAGGTCAACGGTCAACAACAAAATCAATCATTTAATCAAAACAGTTCATATAATGATAATTGTAACACCCCGTAATTTTAAAACGAGACATAAGAGATAATTAAAGAATAATTAATCTTTAAAAGAAGAATTAAGGGAAACGGGTTGCGCCATTGGGTTCGTATCGGAAATCTACTTGAGATAGAGTCTGAGTTTGCGTAAAACGGATATAGTATGAAGAAGTTATGGAGGTTAGAAAATTTCAGTTTAAACCAGAATTAAAATAAAATATTCAAAACAGCGAAGGCGGGAGGAGGAAACGCGGAACCGACCACGTTTGGGGGTGTCGACACCTATGTCGACTCAGGCTCTTTGGGGTCGACACCGTTTTTGACATAGGTGTCGACCCCCCTTGTAGGGGTCGACCCCATCGGCTAGATCTGGGCAGTGACGATTTTTAATGTGTTGGACGGACCTGATAGCTTCTATGGTGATCTAAAGGCTCTAAAACACTCTCTACACCTATAAATTAGTGCCTAGACCTAACCCTAATTCATAACAATTCCTTATAACGCCTCTATGTTGCTGAACTCTCAATTCTCTTAGCCGCCGCCTCTAAAGTCCTGAATCATATTAGAAGTTCTTCATCAACAATCAACTTTGAAGATAAATCAACATCAAAATTAAAGTTTCTGCAACAACACCGATTCGATTATCTTTTCTTAATCCTAGCAAGATAAGTTCATGTTATTTTCAGATTTGAACACCTGATTGTAATCTTGACATGCAATAAAATGAATCAAAGTCTATGCCTGATTGTAAGATAATCTTTTCAGATTTATCCATATCCTTCTATTGAATCTATGTCTTTACATGCCTTAGAGGTTAGTTTCATTGATTAAATCAGGCCTATATTTGTTGTACATCAGGCATATAATCCTTTTTGTTTCATGATGTTATTCTTATGCTTGCGATAATGATTGTATCAGTTTATTCAAAAATCTATCTTTGTTGGATCTAAATTTCCTGTATTAGGTCTGATGTTACATGCCTTTTTTATGCCTATTCTTATTTAATGCTCCTTCTCTCTCTTCCCCTATTTCCTTTTTCTTTTATGAACCTAGGTTACCTTCGAACCTAGGCTGAAATCGCGAAATACGAACGATTGGAATACGAGGAATATTTGGGTATAACCTATTTTGGGTAAATATTGGGCATAATGTATTTGGTGAAATAATTGGGCATAACATATTCGGTGAAATTGTTGGGCATAACTTGTAATTGATATTGGGCATTATTATCATTATAACTGCAAGTTTGGGTTAATTGGCATGTAAACCAAGTTTTGGGCGTAAACTGTAAATTGGAATATTAAATCCAGATTGGGCATAACTATTGGTTGGGATGCCAAGCATAATGTATATTGTGATTTTGGAGCATGATTAATATTGTAAATATGTGAAGATTTGGTGTAGCCTATTTTGATTAATAACTTGTAATTGAATTTGTTGGGCATAACTTGATTGGAACATGACTAGTTTTGTGAAATTGGGATAATTAGCATACAAAATCTAGACTTGGACATGTACGGTAAATATGTAAATTGGCTAAAAGATGAACATGCCTAACCCGAGGTTAGATTGAGTTGTGGTGTACAACTACCCGGAACCGCCCGGCACATCCAGTAACCGCAACAACACAGATCTAATGTGAGAGGTTAGCGCATTTAGCCTAAAACCCGAGGTTAGAATGAGTTTGCGGTAGAAGTCTGCCCGGAACCGCCATGCACATCCAGCAACCGCAAACAACAGTTCTATTGTGAGAGGTTAAGGCATTAATGAATGAATTAATTCTAATAAACAAGACATGCTAAGAATGGTAAGGTTAAGTAACATACGAATAGGAAACACTTAACCAATATAGCATGATGAACGAGTGGGGTTAAGTTAATAAGAAACACTTAACAAATATAGCATGATGAATGAGTAGGGTTAAGTTAATAAGAAACACTTAACCAAGATAGCATGATGAACGAGTGGGGTTAAGTTAATAAGAAACACTTAACCAATATAACATGATGAACGAGTAGGGTTAAGTGAGAAGGGTTAAGTTAATAAGAAACGCTTAACCAATATAGCATGATGAACGAGTGGGGTTAAGTTAATAAGAAACACTTAACCAATATAACACGATGAGTGAACATGGTTAAGTTAATAGGAAACACTTAACCAATACCACATAATGTGTGGGGGGGTTAAGTTAACATGAATGGACAACACTTAACCAATATTACATGAACAAAGTGGATAGGGTTAAGGCAAGCTTAACCAATAATACATATGGACTTGATAAGTGGGAGGGTTAAGTAAACCTTGGGTATGTGGGTAATATTAGTATATATAAGCCCACAAACTTAACCGTTAAATAAACATGTTTGAATCAGTGGGAGGGTTAAGTACATCTCGTGAAGGTGGGTAATATTTGTATATATAGGCCCACAAACTTAACCAGTAGGAAACCCTAGTAACGAGGACCCATTTCAGCAGTAACCCACATAGATGTATCATGGTACCCTGAACTAGGCAGGGTGGAGCACGATTACTGGGCTGATTATAAGCAATCAGAATAGCGGCAGGGGGTACGTCAGTGTAGGTTCCAACGGATTACAGGTGTGCACGTACTCTGGAGTGGAAAAAGCAGGCACTGGGTACCAGTAGTTCTACACTGTGCATCTTGAATTGTGTTGGGTTGCTATCATAGGGATTGATACACCTTATGATGGGACCAGCACAGGGTATCTACATGCAAGAGAGGGCCGATTGACATAGACACAAGGAAAAATTAATACAAGTAGGGAGCCGATCGATAGGGTAGTAAGGGTACATCTAACATATCCATGGCAATTAGGCAGATTGAGGTGGGATCCTCATAACAGATGTACACCTGAAGGCTACCACAATTGTGGGGATTGGGATCATATTATCATTTTATACAGATTACTAGTTGGGACATTAGTTAGGCGGTGCAGAGATATAGAAATCAGAATAACAGGGTAGTAGCGAAGCAGAGAAAGAGTAGAAGTGCATTCAGTTTATCTTGCCTTATCATATCTTATGCTAATCTTATGTTATCTTTGTTATCATGGTATTGTGTTATATTCAGTTTATCCATGTCATATTACTTTTACCTGTTTACATACTGAAAGTCACTGGACTTACCAGGCTTTATGTCTGACCCGTTTTCTTTCATCTTCATTACTTCCGTTTACCTCCAGGTAGTCAGGGAGGGAATAACTCATCTTAGTTTGGACCGTTTCTCTTTCCAAGCTTGGAGATTCTGTGATGTATGGCTTGAAACCTCTTATCTTTGGTTATGGCTGTGGTTGCACTTTAATTTAGGGACTTATGCTACTTGCTATGTTTTATGCTTCTTATATACTTGGAAGTTTTGGAATCAAGACAGAAGATTTATGTAATACTTTTAAGTATGATTGAGTCAATTGTTGTAAAAGCTTGACTGAACTACATTGCTTATAAAATTACTTTATTTTCCGCTGCTTTATTTGTCTGTCTTGTAATTTATCTGCATCTTTTACCTATAACGCTTCATTGAAGTTAATGCATTCCCTTTGTGAGTGACATTAATGAACGTGGGGTGTTACAATAATATGAGAATAAATAATATCTAATATATTTGAGGAATCCGGTTGGATCCCTCCAACTCGTTCTTCCCTGCACTTAAATAGGTTATCTCAAATAAACTCATTCAGTTTAATTAAACTGATTATTTCTATAACAACAAATAACGGCTATTTAACATCAACCAATTAACAAAACAATTCAAACAATTCAACACGTTTATTTTATAAACGTGACCAACAAGGTAAGTTACCTCTATTGGGTCCAATCGTTAAAATAACGATTTGGTGTTTCATTGAAATTAAACAACGTTTGATTTCAAAAATTCATTCAATATATAATTATATAATTAATAAAAAAATCAACCAACAGTAACCATAGCACACAATTATAAAACCCGACTTATATAAAATATAAGTGGGAAGAACTGAGTGAGTTTAACTCACCTTGGTATCTGTTATTTCTGAATCGGTTCGGTTTAATTAAATTAAATGATGGTTTAATTTAACTAAAATTCCAGATGATTCCAAATGTGTTCAGTTCTGTTTCATGACGTTGTGCTTGTCAGAATGAATCCAATGGTATCTGGTTTATCCGATTCTAATAAGATATGAACATGTTATTAATAACTTAAGTTAATATAACTTAAACTAACGATTTAATTAAACTATAATTATCTTAACCCTAATCATGTTTAATTTAAACCTAGTTAACCCCTAATCACTTAAATTATTTAAACTTAAATTATGTTGGTTAAAAATGATACTGCCGACTCCCTAAATTTTGTTCCTGGCTTTCGTTAATTACAGTCCCCTAAACACAGTTTTAAATAGATTACTTAACTCTAAATTAAACTAATACTTAACTAGTTATAAACTATAATTATATTGTTCACCCAGGAAAATGAGGCCCAATATCCTCAGTTCTCTGATTCGTTTGTCCAGCAAGTAGTGCATTGGTCTAGAGAAATATCCCGTCACTTCATCAAGTTTTAAAAATAAACTGCCAGCTTTATTTCTCCTGACTCCTCTTCATTCGTTAACAACTTCCTAACTAAACCTTTGAATTACGAAGTTTGAGGCCAGTCAAACTAATTTATCAAGATTTTAATACAGGCCGGTTTTGTTTCTTCCCTTCATACTGCTCTAACACACTTGCAAGGTTTAACATTTTAATATACATAGAATTTAAGTGGTTTAGTCTTAATTATATTATTAATTATATAAACAGATTACGTTTACAAAAAGGGAAATCGACCAACTCTATTCTTCCAGTTGCTCACGAGCACTGCTTCGTTTCCTAGGATTCACGCACGAACACCCTCACCAAAACGCTACCGCCGCTCTCCACTTCGTTGACCGGAATAAGATCAGATAGTACCAGATTGAATGCCACACCATATTCGATACTCGCCCCAAACAATTTGTCTTTTGGTGACTCCAATCGACGGTGATAACCGTCGACAGTCGCGCCCGTTTGACTCGATTCCTGGTCAACTTGGCTCTTATGATCAGATCACCACCATACAGACTCAAGCCCTCGTTGAGCTTAGCAATTTGTTAGTTGGAAGCTTAGTGAAATGATCGATGGATTGAGTGATTTTTGGGGAAGAAGGTTGTGAGGTCTTAGCGGTTCATAACGTGAAAGGCGATAGGAAATTGGGTTGACCAAGGAAACGGTAGGTCCGATTGACATAAAAATCGAAATCCTATAATAACTAACTAATACGAATCCAATGGCACAAGTTTCGTCGCATTCTGAGACTGTTTCCCGGTACGCATTTTTTATATGCCAAACAAAGCTATTTTGGACATCGAAATACCCGATGTCCAAAAATAACAAACTACTTACATATCCTAACTCCAGGTGTCAGTACGAACTCAACGGAACTGGTTTCGTGGCTTAGTTCGACCATCTGCTCAAGTTATACCCAAATACCCCTCTACTAAAGTAAATTAATTTAATTATGCGCTATAGAAAATGTCTGGGCATTTACGGCTGCCGTTGTCATATACGACATCGGAATGCCACGAAATTTAATATCATACAATAATTTAATGTTACGGTTCCAATGAAAATAATTTCATCAAAAACTGAGACCATTTGCAAAAATGGCTATTTTTAAAGCTATAAAAATATCGATAAAATATTAATTAAATTCAAAATTAATTCAATTAAATAATAAAAAATAATTATTATTGTATTTGTCTAGATAAAATTATCATATGGTTTCAAATATAAACCAGTATAGATTACACCACTCAACATTAACATTTTTGGGTTAAACAATATTCAAAGATATATAAAACCTTATTATTTTATTAAATAAACATTATATTTTAATAACGATTTCCACAACAACTATTTTTAATTTTACTTGGACATAACTAACAATCTATAACACGAAATCTAGATGACATGGGTACCACATATCATGTCACCATACTAGTTCTACAACTAAAACCGAAAAATCACGTATTGGAAATTGGATTTCCATCATGAGTCAAGGCAAGGGATGGTATTCTTACTGATTCGAGACACTCTAGCAAATGCCTCAGGGCTCGGACGCTGGCGGGCCCTGGATCCTGCAGGGCCGTTCCACACTTACTTTAGTGGATTGGTTATTCCTGAACACACGTTTCTCGGTCCTATAGGACCTATCTCTGAGGCACTAGGGACTCAATATCCGAGGCGCCTCATTCCATCATCGACATAAGTAAAAATATATGGGATTCATACCATGACACCATTCCTATCTAGAAAGAAACGTCGTGCACTCCCTGCGTTCCCTTATCCCGTTTTTGATTCATACCGAGGTGTGAGGCTCGCAAATTAACGCTATACACAAAGCTATGCTATTTAAAGTCGTGCTTTAATCATCAACCACAAGACTTTACTTTTCAACAAAAGCCTTGATCATTTTGCATCTCAGCATGCCACACTGACAGTTCATGCCGTACAACTGATGTCCATCAATATATAAACTCTAAGCTTGTACGTCTCAGAGAAGGGTGTTAAGCAATAGAATAAATTCTCTGCTACCAAACAAATATATATTTAATAGAAATCAATCTACACAGAATGAAATCCAATGTCAGACACACATCCATTTACAAGTCCGTTCTGCGTCTGAACGAAACCAGAGGCACCTTATTCCTCGTCCCATATGTCCAATACAGGAGAGAGGCCCTTGCATATCCGGTCGATCTCCAAGTACATCTGGACGATCACCACTTATTATCTTGTCTTGGGTGTACAGCCCAATCAAGACATCAGTAATCATCTAAACGATGTGAGGATCTCCAGCCTTCAACCACCGTCTTCATTGTCGATTTTTAGTCGCCGTATCAGTTATTCAGAATGGGTTAAATCCAGTCTTTCTGAATAACTCACGTATTTTATAATCAATAATCAAGTGCTATAAAAACACCTCATATGCCTCATTCCAATTCAGAATATCCTTTTATTCAAATATTCACATCTTTAGGGAATGTTTCCCATTAATTTTATCAAAGATAAATTCTTTTAAATTTATTCTTTAATCTTCCTTTGGATATCAATTTCAAATGATTTTATTTTATCCTTTAACAATTTCAAACCAAATTAAGGTTTATAAAACTAGCCGGGATTATCGAACCTTACCGAAGTAATCATTTGTTTTATTTCCCAGTCCCAACCTATTCATCCCGTGGAGCAAAACTGGTAGTACTCCCTCTCTAACACCCATTGTGTTATCCGTAAATTTAATTACCATTTCACGTTCAAATCTAATTAAAGATTTAACTATCGCCTGGAGTAAAACTGGTGGTACTCCGTTCTCGACCATTTCATGAATTCGATAAATTTAATTACCCCATCCTCATTTTTACCTAATTAAAGATTTATTAAAACTCCAATTGGTTTTAATCTTCCTAAAAATCATTATTTAATGATTATTCAACTTTAGGAAAATTAATCCTGCCTTCACTCGGGTTAAAGAACTAATGTCATTTAAAACACAGTTTACGATAAACCCAAATCAGCTTCCATCAACTATGGAATCTTCACGGAAATAGATCTATATATAATCGATATAAATTTCTGTATCCAATCAATACTATAAATGGAATAACGGCAAAGCCTTTTAAATTCCATATATAGTAATGGTCTTCCTTCATAGAAGCTCATCTCGATTATTACCAAATCGAATTCCATTCAATTCCAATTTAATATATTAAATTGGAAAAAACTTTACTTTGGAAAATTTCCATTAAATCTTAATAATAAGATTTACAAATTCCAAATCATCTCTTCATTGTTAATTGGGTTAAAGAATAAATGTTAATTAAAAATTTGTTCACGATAAACCCAAAATTCCAATTTCAATTCAATTCTAATTAAATATCAATTAATTGGTAAACTTCTCTAAATCTTATTTAAAAGATTTATTCTTTTATCATTGGGGTTTAAGAACAATGTTATTAAAGACACCGTTCACGACAAACCCAAAATCCAATTTGATATTAAATACCAGGCTCTAAATAGAAATTATATCGGCTTATATTCATTATCAAATTCTGAAACTAACGGATATCTTATTGGGAATAAAGATATCTATATCTTCCAAATTCCCATAACAATATCCGTATGATCACTGAATCCAATTTCAAAATATTCCGAAGATTATTTCCATTTAAATTCATTCCAACTCATACGTTGGAAAAATTCTGGTTATTTTAAAACCCATTTACAAATCCAATTTATTATTTCTAAATGGTTGGATTTTTATTCTAATTATTAACTAGTCAATTGTGATAAAAATATTTTTTATCTTTTCAAAACTTGGAATATTTCATCCAAAATCTTTACAAATCATTTATTATGATTTTACACAATTTTTCCATATTTTAAATAATTTAATTTGGGCCCTTACAATCGGTTTCCAATATCGACCACCGAACTGCATTCATAGCGATCTTTTCTGAAATTGATTTGGACACAATTACAAATCCAACTGTTAGATTTCAAATCTCTTATAATCATTGGAATGTCCTTTTCGATACGAACCCAATGGTTCCGGTTTTAGGAGAATCCGACGGTCGAATCTCCCCTTACGTCCATTTGAAGTTAATGGTCAAAATTTGAGAACAGTCGTTACGCGGCGCGTTCTATTCAGGCCATTAAATATACATATATAATATATATCGTCAATTTCTATTTAAAACGTATTTTATAAACCGTTTAAAAATTCGTTTTAAAACGTTACCAACTTCATTTTCAATTTTTAAATCAAAATTGAATATTCCATATCATTATAATATTAAAATGATAATATTTTCAAAATATTAGATTTTGAAATCACTTCTTTTCGATATTCCTTGTAAAATGAATAAAATCGATCCGTAAACCTATTTGGGTTTAAATAACATTTACTACTTAACTCGGCTTCACATTTTAATATTTTCGTGTCCATTCCAAATCAGACTTCAAAATCACATTTTGATAATTTACTGAACATTACTTTAAAATATTCATTATTTTAAAATATTCCTTATTTTAAAGTATTCTTTATTTCTGAATCGGTATGCGACTCAATCAATTATCATATAATTTCAGTTATATGGATTTCATACATCGCACGTATGCAACAATAATGATAAATAATCATTAAACATTCAAACATCATCCAGAGTGCGTTCTACAACTGTATGAGCATTAAAATAAATAAATAACGCTCACCACAGTCTGTCAACCCATCTATTGACATACGACTAAACATTGGGATTAGTGTATGTCAAATATCATCCCAATACCCGTGTGGGGTTTCAACCAACAAATACTAATTATTATTTGTGCAGTTGGGCGATGTGTAAAATTTATCGTCCCAATCAGTATTAGATAAATAGGTCTACATAAACAAGCCGTCCGACTTATAAATGAATATTTATTTCAAATTCTTTTTATGAAAATTTTATATACATTTTATATAAATAATTTATATATTTCAGTTTCAGAAAAATTCGGCATTATAACGACGTGATATTAGAACTGGAATAATGTCTAGCACTATCCCTCTCCTGATACTGGCTCACGCCATACACAACAATCAATCAATCCAATAATACCACAATACAATCAATTTTTCCACAACACAATCATATCACACAAATCATCCAAGGTTTGTACAAAAAGTAGTATTATGAGATACTAAGCCCCGTCTGCAACCTAAGATATACTGACATAACAAAAATGATTTGAGTGAGAGAGTTCTCATCCAAGCTAAACCAAATGCCGCGACTCTTCATATGTAGAAAATCTTCACTGCGCGCACCGTTTTGTCATTTTCCGTACTTGAATCCGCCTCATTTGCTCTAGAATTTGCATACGGCCTCCAATATTCACCAAACTTTGTCCTTAGCCCAAACGCGCCATTTCGGACAACTCTTGTCTAGGGGACTTTCTTCCAACAATGCACTAATTCGCCGGAAATCGCGACAAACAGCAGCAGGTCCGTGGACTTTGGACGCGTTTTATAGACAGCTCCGAAATCCAAATTTTGACTTTTATATATCCAAATCGAAGAGAATATCGTGCTCTACACCTTTGACACTGTGGATTTTTGGCTAGAAACACACGATTTGAGAGTTATTGGCGAAATAGTTACAGAGGGTTATTTGCAATTTTGGATTTTTGGAGAAAGAGGGTTTTTTGGTGATGGGGGGGCCCACGGCCAAGGGGGATGGCCTAAGGGCGGCAGAGGGGGCTACTGGTGGTGGTAGGGGGCGGCGGCGACGGCGGGATGGTGGCCGGAGGTGGTGGTGGTTGGCTCCTAGGGCTTGCAAAATCAAAGAGAGAAAGAGAAGGAGAGGGAGGAGAGGAGGAGGGGGCTGTCGGGCTGCGGAGTAGGGGGAGGGGTGCGACAACGACAAATGGGAAGGGAGGCCATCTATTACTTAAACTACAAAATAGAAACTTCTTGCTGCTTTGGTGGCATCGTTACTTCTCAGCATTTCAAAATATTAAATCCGCGTTCCATTTCTTATTTTTTTTCCTCCATTAAACAAAACTACTTCAACCGCTCCTCTTCGTCACTTTGCATTTTCTATCTTCTTCTACGAGTGGGAAAAAAGCCTCTGCCTGCTTTCTTCTTAATTACCAGAAAATAAATCATTATATCCGACCTTCGTTCTTCGCTAATTCTCCTCCATTCCATCGTCCTAACTCTAATATGCCGACCATTCAAAATACCTTTTAAACGCAGGTTACGGTTTTCTCCTCTCAGTTGTGCTCATAATTCGGTCATTCTTACGGTTAATCGTGCAAACCGGTTGTCGTATAGCCAGATTTTATCCAGGGCCACTGATTCTTTGACTTTCTCATCTTGCAAACAGTCGTACTTAAACTTTTGTGATTCAGTGGTTATTGATGATGGTAAAAAGGTAATTTGATTGAATTTTGGAGACATAAACTGTGGCGACCAGTGCTTCCCGATCGGCCTAAACCGAACAAGAAGGCGGACTGCTTCGAGAAAAAGGAAAATCGGAATATAAACAGAAGAACATTTCATTGCTATTTACAACATTTTACATCAAAGTACAAGAATATTCAGAGTATGAATAAATAATACATAGGAAATATCAAAGATTAAAATACAAAGCAGCAGAAAATAAAATGTATAAATACAACGCGTAGCGGAAAATACAATAACAAATACAACCAAAAGAAATACACGGATATAGAGCATTCCGAACATAGCTCCAGCTGTAAATCCAGGATCCTGTATAAATAAATCTGCAAAACCAAAACTACTAGCTGCCCGTGTGGAAAATAAGAGCACCCAGAGTTTAGGTTAAAACAATAAACTCCAGATCAGTCATGGGACTGGTGTGAGAACTAAAACAGTTATTTAAAACTTTTCTTTAGAATAAGGTAAATCAAGGGACCACGCCGTATAACACGGAATGGGTTTACCCCCAAGAATACTAGTGCCTAAAACAAACAACGCAATGCTAAATAAAGAAAAATGAAGCTATTATAAGACTCAGGTCCCATCACACAATGCAACGCAAGCCGGAGGATAGAGTTTTACCTTATAATGGCCAAATATGCTTGGTATGTTTTAAAACAAATCTTTTATTATTACAATAAGTGAAGAAATCAACTTCAAATATTAATGTATCAATCATAGACGGCATGAGCGCCCCATCCCACTATGTCGCCATACTAGGCTCTACAATCAAAACTACAAAATGTCGTATTTGGAAGTTTGAATTTCCATCACGGTGGCTCCTGATCCGAAAGATCTATCGCATAGTACAATTCCCAATGGCTTACGTTGCAGGCATGCGAAAACGCCATAATGCACATCCGCACTATCCAGGAAACAAGTTACCGCGGCTTGCGTCCAAGCATGGGAAAACACCGCTAACTCTATCCATTTGGGAATCGGGGGGTGTACCCTATCCCTACTAGTGTGGGCGGCCACACCCAGTATCACCTCGATCGACCGAATCCATGACAACCCATAGGGTGTCTATCCTCATCTCTAAAGCATACTGATCTAACCATCAGTTTGCCACCATACCAGTGTGAAGGGGCTCGCGAATTAACGCTACACAAATTTGTGCTATATTAAAGCTGTGCTTTGATCATCATCCACCAAACGTTGCTTTTCAACAAAAGTTTGGATCACTGCATCTCAGCATGCCACACTATCAATCCATACTGTACCACTGATTTCTGCCAATATATAACCTCTGAGCTCGTACGTCTCAGAGAAGGGTGTTAAGCAAGAGAATAAATTCTCCGCCACCAAACAGATATATATTTAGTAGAGATCAACGAATACAATACGAAAGGAATACAATATCAGACACACCATCCATTTACAAGTCCGTTCTAGGTCTTAACAAAACCGGAGGAACCTTATTCCTCGTCCCGTATGTCCAATACAGGAGAGAGGCCCTCGCATATCCGTACAATCAACAAGTACGTATGGACGACTACCACTGTAGCCCCTTCAATGTAGCTACTTTAATCATGAGCAACAGTAGCAATCCATCCATTCGATGTGAAGATCGTCGGTCATGCACCGTCTTTAATCTCTTCGACTTTTCGTCGTATCAGTTATTCAGAATGGGTTAAACCCGGTCTTTCCGAACAACACTGGTATCTTATAATCAAGTGCTATAACAACACATCATACGCCTCATTCCAATCTAGAATATTCTTTTATTCAAATATTCTTTTCCTTTGGGAAAGGTTCCCATTAATTTTATCAAAGATAAATTCTTTAAATTTATTTTTTAATCTTCCTTAGGAGATCGTTTCTAAACCCAATTAAGGTTTATCAACTAGTCGGGACTAGCGCACCTTACCGAAGTAATCATTTCCTTTATTTTCCCAATCCCAACCCATTTATCCCATGGAGCAAACTGGTAACACTCCATATCTAACACCACGGTGTTATTAGTAAAAATTAATTACCATTTCACGTTCAAATCTAATTAAAGATTTAACTATCGCTTGGAGAAAAACAAGTGATACTCCATTCTCGATCATTTTCTTGAATTGATAATTTTAATTACCACATTCACTTTTCAATCTAATCAAAGATTCATTAAAACTCCATTTAGTTTTAATCTTCCCAAAAATCAATATTAATGATTATTCAAAGCCAAGAAATTAATCCTATCTCTAACTGGGTTAAAGAACACATATCATTTAAAATATGGTTCACGATAAACCCAAAATACATTCCATTTTATTCCAATTACTAAATATAACTGGAAATTCTAATAATCTTAATTAAAAGATTTATTCTTTTCACACGGGGTTTAAGAACAGTGTTACTGAAGACACCATTCCATCAGTCTCTAACCGTAAATTAGTAAGAGAACAATTCCCTAAGTATTAATCCCGAAGGCCGAAACCAACATCAGATCAATACCCAGGAAATCCTTCAACTTAGCAAATCTCCAGTTAGTTTCTAATTTTCTTAACTCCATTAGGTTTAAGAACAGCATTTTTAAAGATACCATTTACGACAAACCCAAAATTCAATTCAATTCAATTCCAATTAAATATTAATTAATTGGTAAACTTCATTAAATCTTAATAAAAAAGATTTAATCATTTCTCAACTGGGTTTAAGAACAGTGTTAGTGAAGACACTGTGCACGACCAACCCAAAATCCCATTTGATATTAAATACAAGGCTCTGAATAGAAAATATATCGGCTTATATTCAATATCAAATTCTTAAACCAACAAATATCATATTGGAATAACGATATATATATATCTTCCAAATTCCTCAACAATATCCGTATAATCACGGAATCCAATATCGAAATATTCCGAAGATACTTTCAATTCAAATCCATTCCAATTCTTATATTGGAAATTTCTGGTTATATTAAAACCATTCACAAATCCAATTTATTTATTTTTAAAAATTGTTGGATTTCAAATCTAGTTTATAACTAGTTCATTTCGATAAAAATATATTTTTATCCTTGCAAACATGAATTTTTAATCCCAATTCTTTCCAAATCATTTATTATGATTTTATACAAATTATCGATATTTTATTAAGGCCCGTACAGTCGATTTCCATAAACGGTTATCGAACTGCACTTACAGCGACCTTTTCCAAATTTGATTTAGACATAATTCCGAATCCAACCGTTAAATTTCAAATCTCTTATATTCATTGGAAAGCTCTTTTCGATACGAACCCAAAGGCTCCGGTTTTAGGAGAATCCGACGGTCTGATCTCCCGTAACGTCCATTTGAATTTAATGGTCGAAATTCGAGAAGGTCGCTGTGTGGCGCGTTCTATTCAGGCCATTAATATATATATATATATATATTGAAAATTGGTTCACTTTATTTCTAAAGAAAAAAAAATACAAGGAAGAGGTTAGCATACTAACCTTTACAATAAGAAAACATAAAAGAAAAACATAAAATACATGTAATTAAATCCGAACTAATGATAACGGTCCATAAAAAAAGCCATCTTCTTGCTTTCGTGCACTTTCTGCACCTCCCCAACGTGCAAACCCTCAACACCAAGCCAAAGGCTCCACTGATCACCAACCGGTCATCAACTCAAAGAGTAGCACTTTGTTCTTCAAACAATGAGATCTAAAGCCTTTTGTAATGAACTGAGCAAGCTTGAATGCCCTTGACAAATGATTTCTTTTTACCACTGACTAATATGTAACTGTATGGCGGCCATAATCCATAACCTCCTATATGATTACTATCTGCTCAAACAACTTTCCACAACAAAATCAAAAGAAAACAGAGAGGATAACGGCTGAATCACTCATACAATTTAACAGTCATATGAATTCCCAGGAAAAAAAATACAAATCCACAACAATTGGTCTGGTTGATGATTCACAGACTCCTGTAAATCAATCCTATTGCCGGGATTGACACATTAGTGTATGGATTTCAAAACTAGAAGAAACAAGTGCAACTGTTATCATCCTATCTCTGTCTTTTAACGTTAACTGTGAACATCAAGTTATTGAGAAGAAACCTAGGCTATGGATAAGAATTAACTGTATAAATCACTCATCCATATGGAAGAACAGGTCATCATATCATCTCAAGCTTTCAACCATAAAACTGGTTCAAGAACACCAGTATCCCCTTTTCTCAATGAATAATATGTAACCAGGTAATGAAGAACAAACTACTACATTATAAACCATATAACCAATATCCTCATATAGAAAAGATAACAGAAGATCATCAAAAACAAATGAGCCAGATCTTCCACCGCTAATCCCCTATATCTTAATATCCATAAACCCATGTTAAACTACTGCTCAACGCATTGAAAGTTATTGAGGATATCTTAAACAATCAGGAAGAAGATAAGATCAATAAACCGGATCTATTCAAGTCAAAGACTATCCAATCCCAAAAACCCAAATGCAAATGTTCAAAATAACATATCTAAACACATACCAAATCTCGAAAATATTGAAAAAACTACATAAACGGTTATGAAGAATCGGAAGTGATTTAACACTTGCGCCGACTATGTCAGATCCCAATTCTTCGATGTCTTGTTCTCCAGCTTTTCTCCATTTTCAAATCGGCTGTGGATCCCCTGTTAAGCATAGATGCATAAGAAACTCTGGGATTAGCCGTCCAGAAAGCAAAGAATAACAGATCTGATCAAACAAATCAGAGATGAGGACGGAAAACGAAACCCTAAATTAGGGTTGAGACAAAAAACAGATGGAAAACACACGTTTTATCAACGAAAAAAATTTCGTTGAAAGTTGATTAAGTTAGGTGATGTAAGAAATCAGATAGAAAGTGAAGAAAAATGGAAAGGACACTCACGTATGATGAAATCTGGTGAAGGATTCACCAGTCGCCATTAACGAGTTTTGGATGATAAAAGAGTGAAAATTATTAAAATTATTAATATATATATTTTTTATATATATTTCATCGATTTTCATTTTAAAACAAATTTTATAAAATGATTTCCACTTCCATTTCAATTTCAAATCAAAATTGAATATTCCATATATATTCATTTTAAATTCATTTCAAATCGATTTCAATTTTATTTCCAAATTCAAATCCAAATTGAATATTCCATATATATTCGTTTCAAATTCATCTCAAATCGATTTAAATTTTATTTTCAAATTCAAATCTAAATTGAATATTCCATATCATTTCAATATTAAAATGATAATATTTTCAATATATCACATTTTGAAATCACTTTTCGATATTCATTATAAAATGAATAAAATCGACCAAATTCTCGTTCATGTTAAAAAAGTGTTTAACTACTTAACACGGCTTCACATTTCAATATTTTCTGAATATTATTTTAAAGTATACGTTAATTCTGAACTGGAATCAAACTCAATCCATTACCATATAATTTAATTTATATGGATTTCAACATCACACGTATACAATAGTAATGATAAACAATCATTAAAAATTCATACAACATCCAGAGTGCATTCTACAACTGTATAAGCGTTAAAATAAATAAATAACGCTTATAAAGGTTGTTAACCCATCGTTTGACATACCACTAATTTATTGGGATCAGTGTATGTCAAATATTATCCCAATGCCCGTGTGGGGTTTTCAAACAGCAAATACTGTTTATTATTTGTGTAGCTGGGCGATGTGCAAAATTTATCGTCCCAATCCATATCAAATAAATAAGTGTAAATAAACAAACCGTCCGGTTTGTAAATGAATGTTTATTTTATTCATGATAATATATATATATATTTATATAAATAATTTTTCTACACAACAATTACAATCAAACAAGTCGTCCATGGTCTGTGGATGACGGGGAGCAGTTCATATTTGTAGTTATAAAATAATTTAAACAACTGTACAAAAATAATAGTGAGAAGTTCTCACAGTAGGATCCACTCCATCAGTTTTTATCTGAATTTCTGAATAATTTGGATTTGAATTTTCCTTAAATTCTGATTTGTTCCAAATTAGACCTGGTCAGTCTTATTGTGAAGCTCTCGTCCCCACGATCGCAACAGATCCAGTTTGGTGTAATTTGGACCTCGTATGACAAAGTTACGATATTATTTGCGTTAATTACAATTCAAGAAAATAAAAATTACAATTAATTAATGTTCCTGTTTCCCAATTTACCCCATCTCTTCTCTGTCGTGTTTCTGGAGCTAAATTAACCCATTGTCAACCTACACCCCATGCCTGCGCGCCACCAAATGGACCACCAGCCACCGATCGGAATATGCCACTCCGTTGCCCTTCGCTAGAGCCGCCGCCACCATGAGTGGCTCAAAGTTCAAAGCCACCTTCCGCACAAGAAATCCTCTCGAGCGTGCCACCTTCCCTCACCGATTCTGGCCAATCCAAGTCACGAAATCTTATCTCCTCCGTTCAGAATGGAGATCTCGACATTCTCTTTAATATTCTTTTTATAAATTTATGTAATCGATTCGCGGATGAGGTTGAAGGGATTAAATTTGGAAGAAATCAGCCGTTCTTTCCAAAACAACGGCGGCCCCAAATTGTGAATTAGGGTTTAAAACATTTGGGATATTTATACTATTTTTTGTTATTTTATTCCATTTATTCCTTTATTATAAAATTTCGTGTCTGAACTCCAAATTAAACCCAACGAATGTCGCCCCTATCCAAATACCCTTATTCCGGACACAATGGGATATGTTCGGTAAGCCAATTCGACTGTTACGATCAGTTTTCATTAAAATTAAAATATAAATCAATATATATTGAATTTGAACACACATTTTAATTTACCATGGTCATATACTGACTCCAAAAATTCCCGAAATATAAATCTAGCTATGTTTTGATGATACGGTCCTAACAAAACTAATTTCAACGAATTTGGAGACCATTTGAAAAATGGACATTTCTGGTCGATCTAATTCAAACTGAAATTACCAAACGCGTTTTCCTTTTCCACGCTCATATCAACTCCAAAAATTATGGAATTTGAAACCTAACAATAATTTGACATTCTAGATCCAAACAAAGTGGTTTCGTCGAAAACGGAGGTCGTTTGCAAAATGTCTATTTTTCAGGGCTATATTTATTCCATAGCGACCATTCTAAATATTCAACTGGCCGTAACTTTTATTTCCCGCTATGAAATTTCAATTTTTAAAATTCGTTAGAAATATATTTTCAAACAGATTCAAATATTTCTGGTTTCGCTAAAATCTGGTTTATTTTTGAATCCTGTACATTCATTTGAAATTTGAAATCGAATTTTCAAACTGCAGCGCCATTTCCAATTCCTTTTATAATTAAAATAAATATTTATATTCTAACTTCGATTTAAATAAATTTATACATTATAATTCTATTAAAAATAAATTTCTAGTCGTTATTATTAACAATAAATCATTTTAAATATTCAAAATTCAATAAAATTGCCAAAATAAAAAAATTAAATTGCCTTCGATTTTTCGGGTTGTTACAATCTGTAACAACCCAGATTTTTACAACGTGCTAGGACAAGAATCAAGGCAGAATGTAATTATAAAATCTGAATCAGGGGAAACGGGCTGTGCCATTGCGTTCGTCTCGGAAAAATACGCGAAATAGAGTCCGAGTTTTCGAGAATCGGAGTCCGTATGACCCAGTTATGGCCCGTCAAAGTTTTTAGAAAAATTCAAGTTCAAAAACAGTTCGAAATTCAAATCTGGAGCCAAACAGATTGGGCGGGAAAAATTCCCGCCCAAGCCCCAGGTCGACTTGGGTGTCGACTGGGGAGTCGACACGCCCAGGGGGCAGGTCGACTGCCCAGTCGACACGGGTGTCGACCTGGGTGGTCCGACCACTTTGGCCTGGGTGCACCTGCTTGGCCTTGTGCTCTGTTCTGATGGCCTATGACAGAATTTGAGGGTTCAGATCTATCCTAGGGTTAATCTAAGGGCCTAAACTAGTCCTAATCTCTATAAAAACACCCCTAAGCCTACCCTAAACCCTCACAAATCACTCATGCCACGAAGTGCTTCCCAAATGCCAAGTGATCATGGCCTCCATCTCCAATTCCTAGAGACTATGCATTCAAATCGGATTCAAATCAAAAGGTGCAAGCTTTCTACACCAAATCGAGGAGAGATCAACGTTGCTATGCAAATTTCATGACGATTTTTCAACAAAGGAGCCACCTTTCTTCGTCAAGACGATTCATGATCCTTCCCTAAGCCTCGCTATGTAAGTTCTAGCTACTTCTGGATCTAAACGGTAGTTTTAATGATGGCATGGAATAAAACGAGATTAAACCAAGTATGCTAGCCTATATGAACCTTGTCATGCCTCTTTTGCTTGAACCTATGACTTTTGGCTATGCTTAGTGACTAAATCATGCCACTTATGTTATTTTTAACTTAGTCCATCATGAAAGATTGAACCTTTACTTGCGGAATGTTGGCATGAATACTTGAAACCACTTTGACTTGTGAAATATGCACATGAATATGACTTGGGGCTTATGCATGTAAATGAACCCAAACCCCCTTATGATATCATGCATGTTTGTGGCTAATCCCGTTGTGACATTATGCATGTTTGAGGCCAAAAAAAACCTTATGATGTTATGCATATTTTGAGGCCAAACCCCTTATGATACCATGCATGTTTGTGGCCAATCCCTTTTTGACATCGTGCATGTTTTGAGGCCAATATGTAGCATAGTATCCTTACTATGTTGACTTGCTTTTACTTGGGTTGGAAATACGATTTGGGATAGGTTAGACATGCGTGATTATGACATGATAATTTGACATGGGATTTCATGAAAGTATGGCACTCATGATACACCTAAATGTGGACATGACATGTGGGGTAAACATGGGACTTGAAACTAGACACGTATGGGTTGTAAGTGTAATATGACACTAGACCAAAAATGAAAGTGGCCAACTCGAGGTTGGGTTGAGTTTGTAGCATAAATCTACCCGGACCCGCCCGGCTTAACTAGTGGCTACATACAATAGGACCCAATGTGAGTAGTTGGTCATATAGCACTTAAAACCCGAGGTTAGACTAGGTTGTGGTGTAAAGCTACTCGGACCCGCCCGGCTTAACTAGTAACCACAACAAAGTCTAATGTGAGAGGTTGGGGTGCATTAATCTAATTAATGCCACATGAAAAGGTTAACTAATTTTGACTAATGACACTTAACCGATATGACACGAATGGGTAGGTTAAGTGGAACCGGACTTGATTTCTTAATGACACTTAACCATATAAGACAATTAGGGGATGGGGTTAAGTAATTTACACTTAACTAATCCGACTTGGTAATTAGACGGGGTTAAGTAACTTAGACTTAACTAATCTAAACACGGTAATTAGATGGGGTTAAGTAACCTACACTTAACTAATCTAAACACGGTAATTCGATGGGGTTAAGTTAAACACTTAACCAATCTAAACTTGGTAATTCAATGAGGTTAAGTAACCAATACTTAACCAACTTAAGATGATAATTTAATGGGGTTAAGTAACTTATACTTAACCAATTATACATGATGATTTGATGAGGTTAAGTAACCTATACTTAACCAATCTAATATGCGGACCTGATAGGGTTAAGTCACAAGACCTTTTAAATATACTTAACCATTGTAATACGATTAGTGGATGGGGTTAAGCTAACCCATATTTAACCAATCCGACTCGATAATCTGATGGGATTAAGATAATCTATGCTTAATCAATCTAACACGATAATCTGATAGGGTTAAGATAAACGAATACTTAACCAATTTGACTTGATAGGGTTAAGTCATGAGCTTCTTGGTATACTTAACCAACTTGTAGGGCTAAGCCTTGAACTTAAATACTTAGCCAATCTTGACATGATTCATAGGCGGGTTAAGTCATGAACTTGAATGACAACACTCAACCCATTAGACAAAACCCTAGCTCAGGGGACTAGGTGGAAAATCGTAGTTAACAAGGATAGCGGGAAGAGAAGTTAAGTGGTAAACCTTAGTTAAGGATAACTAAGTAATAATTCTTAGTCAAGGAAATTGGACCAGTTCACAGATAGATGAGTAACCCGAAATGGTAGGTCATCGCTTGAACACACGTGGAGGAGCGAATTATATGACTTAGATAAAGGCTCCAACGAACTGGGTGACGAAGCGGTAGCTTCGGGGGACGTGAGGATACTCTTGGTATCCCTCTGTGAGGTTGCAGATAATCCGCCTGGACTCACAGAGGTTAAGGTCTGCGGTAGAAGAACCAAGAGTATGCCTTGGTTGCTGTGCGAGCAACCTAAAGACGGGGATGGATTAGCGTGGAGTCGACGATACTTGATTTTTGCCCTGGATAGCGCGTCGTCGACTACCTACCATCTTTAGTCAATCATTTACGTACGTAAAGGCAGAGAACTCCCAACAGACCATATACTTGCTATCGAGTTATGGGTGAGGTTGGCCAATAGGAAAGTGGGGCTATACTGGGGCCGGGATGTAGTTCTCATACATGATTTTTCTTGGATTGCCTTTCAGTAGTTGAGGGAGGGGTCACGTGGGACCATAGCCACGGATACAAAAACAGACCTTGATATCTGCATCGTCAGATGACTTAAAGCTCCCGACCGAGTTCCGTATTTCTTGATTTGCCCTGGCACGGAACTCGGATGGCACATTGAGATACATGTGTGTCTAGACATGGAAAACGATTCACGATACATACGTGGGATAAAGGGCGTGGTTGACGGGTGGCATTATCCCTAGTGGCCCTAGGTGGCTTGAACCCAAACCGAGACACGGAAACGTTCATTAGGTAGCATAATCCCTAGCGGTCCTAGGTGGCATAAATCCTAAGTGAGCACGCGATAGTTCATGGTAAGAAAACATAACCAGATCAAGGGTAGCAGTCCAAAACAACATCAAGGATAAAATGGTACTACGTTGAGGTGGTATAGATTTACATGGGAAAGCCCGTACGGCCTACGGCAAAGGACTGAACTTATACAGGGTAGGAAACATACGAGTTGGGAAAACCTACATATGCTATATATTAGGTTGACATGGACCATTACACGACATTGGGCAAGGGACATTCATAGTTAATACATGACGCGGGTTGGGATACTAGTACGAGAGGTGCAGAGCAAATATACATGTTAGAACCATGAGAAATATACTTGATAGTAACCTCGGGATGTTATACATGATGGATACCTTGGGATAGTATACTTGATGAAAACCTGACGATGTGACACCTTGACTTAGCTTGACACCGTAGTTTATCATGATACCTTAGTTTATCTTGATACAGTAGTTCAGCCTGTTATCTTGGTTTAGCTTATCTATCTGGTAGTCATCCTTATGTTTACTTTCAGTTTATGCATGTCATGTTACCTTTACCTGTTTTTATACTGGAAGTAGATAGGACTTACCAGTCTTTATGACTGACCCCGTTTTGTTTCGCCTCTTTGTCTTCCGTTCCCCCCCCCAGGTTTTCAGGGAGGAAACACTGTTGTTTAGTTCGGACCTCTTCTGCTTGAAGGTCATCATATATGGCTTGGACTTCTTTCGGCTATGGCTGCTTTACCGGTTTGTTTTGGGGGAATAATTTATGAAAAGGTTTTATGCTTCTTTACTAGTGCAAGATAGGTTTTGATGTATTCTGATGTAGAAGGCTTTAGACCTTATTTTATAAGGTAATGAAATTTGTTTTAGTTCCGCTGTTTTATATATGTTCTGTCTTGTAATATTTCTATGCATGTTTACCTCGATAATGCTTCACCAAACCTAGTGCATTCCCTTTGTGAGTGACCCTAGCGGAGGTGGGGTGTTACATTTGGTATCAGAGCAGAAGGTTACCAGACTGGGCAAAAGTTTTTAAAACCTTCTGAAAACTATTTGAGAAACCGTTTACAAAGAAGCATTTTTCAAGAAATTTTTTTAAAGGCTATTCCCCAAAAACCATTAGCACTATCCTTTGTTTCCTTGATTGAATCTCTTTTCCTTTCTTTCCTCCATCTGTAGTCACAGTAGTTTTAACTGCGACTAATCCTTGTCTAGCTACGTAAGTGTTTTCCCGTGCGATGGAGGAAGTTCTCGAGAGACTTGTTACCACGTTATAAGAAAGGATAGTAAGAACAAGGATAAAGGATACGAGCTTAAGATAAGCAACTTGTTGGTATGTATTAGTCCACGAAGGAAGACAAGGACAAGATCAGCGAGAGGGCAATTGTATGCTCTCACTCCTAGCGTACCTAAGAGGGATGGTATCGTTTCTGTTAAAGGTTTAGCCTTTCTTTTCTATCATCCCGTCCAGACTTTGTTTTGATCATCGCATCATTTAAGTCTGCTTCGATAGTTAAGTCTCTGCACCTTAGTACTAGCATGGTAGAAGATCCCACTTTTGTCTCAAATTCTGTTGGAGAGTCGGTCCATTTATTCATGACTTGTTTGGAATTGAGATTGTAAATGCCAAGTGTTGAGATTAGAGGCAATGTTTCTATTGTTGAGCTATGGATGGATTCTAGGGATGAAGTGGTTACCCAGTAAGGGATTCCATTCTCGGTTTTGAAAGGAGGGTAGTTAAAATCTTAACTTGCCTTGGTAATACCCTCGAAGTCTCGTGTAACCTTATGAGTTCTGTCATGGTTAGTTACCTAGAATCTCTTGATGCATTTATCGGAAATCTATGATCCGATCGAGTAATGTTCGCCAATAAGGCGGATGGTTCATTCTGCTTAAGCACGGGCTGTAGGAATCACCCTAGTAAGTACACTGGGCAACATGGCTGGCATCGGTTGTTTTCAAGGGAAAGCTCTTCTGCGTGAAATACCTCTTAGTAGGTAAACGAGATCCAAGATTCGCTAGTGAATTGTTGGAAAGCTTGCATGAAACCATGAGTACGCAGTTATGGTTGAGCCAAGTATTTTAGAAAAGAATAAGTGAAAAAGGAACGAGAGGCGACAGTGAAATGAGTTCCGACTCATACCTTGGAAATAGGAATCAAGGAGCTACGAAATCATGAAGTCAAAGGCGGTCAAGGCACAATGGAATTAAGCTCATGGAAATGCGTCTTAGACGCGCACATCATGTCTCTTTTTAAGAGTGTATCTTTGATCCCTGGTTCTCCTGTAGAGCTTGCTTGCATGCTATCGCTTGGTGGATATCCTCTCGGTCCTGTTTCTGTTGCAAACCCCGTAAGGAGTTTGTCTTGTTTATCTTCTCGATCCTATCTTGGGAACCTTAGGTTGAACTCTATGGATGTAAACATGTATTTGAAACATGTTATGATTGATATGGTTGCAAATGGTTGCAAGTGGTTGCTCGTGGATGCGCGAATACACGTTAGATACTAGATCGACGCACTCACATTTTGCATTGCATATGCACGAGTATTTATACTTGTTTGAAAGTTAATGTGTTGACATGCGGATGTTGCATATGAATGAATGTTTGTGCACACATATAGTGTATATATGACTAGGACTATTCGCATACATGTTGGATTCATGGCACTAAACATACTTTGCATTAGAAAGATCATTCAGGCCTGATCATTAGCATTAGCTAAGGAACATATACACACACTTTTTGCATGTGTTCATAAAACATTAGGAGTCTTTTAAGGATCATGGTTACCTGTGGATGATGTTTTGAGTAGATGGATGATGGATGGTAAGATACGTTCTTCCTAACTTGGAGATTTCGGGGACGAAATCCTTTAAGTTGGGGAGAATGTAACAACCCGGATTTTTACAACGTGCTAGGACAAAAATCAAGGCAGAATGTAATTATAAAATCTGAATCAGGGGAAACGGGCTGTGCCATTGCGTTTGTCTCGGAATAATACGCGAAATAGAGTCCGAGTTTTCGAGAATCGGAGTCCGTATGACCCAGTTATGGCTCGTCAAAGTTTTCAAAAAAATTCAAGTTCAAAAATAGTTCGAAATTCAAATCTGGAGCCAAACAGATTGGGCGGGAAAAATTCCCGCCCAAGCCCCAGGTCGACTGGGGAGTCGACACGCCCAGGGGGCAGGTCGACTGCCCAGTCGACACGGGTGTCGACCTGGGTGGTCCGACCACTATGGCCTGGGTGCACCTGCTTGGCCTTGTGCTCTGTTCTGATGGCCTGTGACAGATTTTGAGGGTTCAGATCTATCCTAGGGTTAATCTAAGGGCCTAAACTAGTCCTAATCTCTATAAAAACACCCCTAAGCCTACCCTAAACCCTCACAAATCACTCATGCCACGAAGTGCTGCCCAAATGCCAAGTGATCATGGCCTCCATCTCCAATTCCTAGAGACTATGCATTCAAATCGGATTCAAATCAAAAGGTGCAAGCTTTCTACACCAAATCGAGGAGAGATCAACGTTGCTACGCAAATTTCATGATGATTTTTCAACAAAGGAGCCACCTTTCTTCGTCAAGACGATTCATGATCCTTCCCTAAGCCTCGCTATGTAAGTTCTAGCTACTTCTAGATCTAAACGATAGTTTTAATGATGGCATGGAATAAAACGAGATTAAACCAAGTATGCTAGCCTATATGAACCTTGTCATGCCTCTTTTGCTTGAACCTATGACTTTTGGCTATGCTTAGTGACTAAATCATGCCACTTATGTTATGTTTAACTTAGTCCATCATGAAAGATTGAACCTTTACTTGCGGAATGTTGGCATGAATACTTGAAACCACTTTGACTTGTGAAATATGCACATGAATATGACTTGGGGCTTATGCATGTAAATGAACCCAAACCCCCTTATGATATCATGCATGTTTGTGGCTAATCCCGTTGTGACATTATGCATGTTTGAGGCCAAAAAAAAAAACCTTATGATGCTATGCATATTTTGAGGCCAAACCCCTTATGATACCATGCATGTTTGTGGCCAATCCCTTTTTGACATCGTGCATGTTTTGAGGCCAATATGTAGCATAGTATCCTTACTATGTTGACTCGCTTTTACTTGGGTTGGAAATACGATTTGGGGTAGGTTAGACGTGCGTGATTATGACATGATAATTTGACATGGGATTTCATGAAAGTATGGCACTCATGATACACCTAAATGTGGACATGACATGTGGGGTAAACATGGGACTTGAAACTAGACACGTATGGGTTGTAAGTGTAATATGACACTAGACCAAACATGAAAGTGGCCAACTCGAGGTTGGGTTGAGTTTGTAGCATAAATCTACCCGGACCCGCCCGTCTTAACTAGTGGCTACATACAATAGGACCCAATGTGAGTAGTTGGTCATATAGCACTTAAAACCCGAGGTTAGACTAGGTTGTGGTGTAAAGCTACCCGGACCCGCCCGGCTTAACTAGTAACCACAACAAAGTCTAATGTGAGAGGTTGGGGTGCATTAATCTAATTAATGCCACATGAAAAGGTTAAGTAATTTTGACTAATGACACTTAACCGATATGACACGAATGGGTAGGTTAAGTGGAACCGGACTTGATTTCTTAATGACACTTAACCATATAAGACAATAAGGGGATGAGGTTAAGTAATTTACACTTAACTAATCCGACTTGGTAATTAGACGGGGTTAAGTAACTTAGACTTAACTAATCTAAACACGGTAATTAGACGGGGTTAAGTAACCTACACTTAACTAATCTAAACACGGTAATTTGATGGGGTTAAGTTAAACACTTAACCAATCTAAACTTGGTAATCCAATGAGGTTAAGTAACCAATACTTAACCAACTTAATATGATAATTTAATGGGGTTAAGTAACTTATACTTAACCAATTATACATGATGATTTGATGAGGTTAAGTAACCTATACTTAACCAATCTAATATGCGGACCTGATAGGGTTAAGTCACAAGACCTTTTAAATATACTTAACCATTGTAATACGATTAGTGGATGGGGTTAAGCTAACCCATACTTAACCAATCCGACTCGATAATCTGATGGGATTAAGATAATCTATGCTTAATCAATCTAACATGATAATCTGATAGGGTTAAGATAAACGAATACTTAACCAATTTGACTTGATAGGGTTAAGTCATGAGCTTCTTGGTATACTTAACCAACTTGTAGGGCTAAGCCTGGAACTTAAATACTTAGCCAATCTTGATATGATTCATAGGCGGGTTAAGTCATGAACTTGAATGACAACACTCGACCCATTAGACAAAACCCTAGCTCAGGGGACTAGGTTGAAAATCGTAGTTAACAAGGATAGCGGGAAGAGAAGCTAAGTGGTAAACCTTAGTTAAGGATAACTAAGTAATAATTCTTAGTCAAGGAAATTGGACCAGTTCACAGATAGATGAGTAACCCGATATGGTAGGTCATCGCTTGAACACACGTGGAGGAGCGAATTATATGACTTAGATAAAGGCTCCAACGAACTGGGTGACGAAGCGGTAGCATCGGGGGACGTGAGGATACTCTTGGTATCCCTCTGTGAGGTTGCAGATGATCCTCCTGGGCTCACAGAGGTTAAGGTCTGCGGTAGAAGAACCAAGAGTATGCCTTGGTTGCTGTGCGAGCAACCTAAAGACGGGGATGGATTAGCGTGGAGTCGACGATACTTGATTTTTGCCCTGGATAGCGCGTCGTCGACTACCTACCATCTTTAATCAATCATGTACGTACGGAAAGGCAGAGAACTCCCAACAGACCATATACTTGCTTTCGAGTTATGGGTGAGGTTGGCCAATAGGAAAGTGGGGCTATAGTGGGGCCGGGATGTAGTTCTCATACATGATTTTTCTTGGATTGCTTTTCAGTAGTTGAGGGAGGGGTCACGTGGGACCATAGCCACGGATACAAAAACAGACCTTGATATCTGCATCGGCAGATGACTTAAATCTCCCGACCGAGTTCAGTATTTCTTGATTTGCCATGGCACGGAACTCGGATGGCACATTGAGATACATGTGCGTCTAGACATTGAAAACGATTCACGATACATACGTGGGATAAAGGGCGTGGTTGACGGGTGGCATAATCCCTAGTGTCCCTAGGTGGCTTGAACCCAAACCGAGACACGGAAACGTTCATTAGGTAGCATAATCCCTAGCGGTCCTAGGTGGCATAAATCCTAAGTGAGCACGCGATAGTTCATGGTAAGAAAACATAACCAGATCAAGGGTAGCAGTCCAAAACAACATCAAGGATAAAATGGTACTACGTTGAGGTGGTATAGATTTACATGGGAAAGCCCGTACGGCCTACGGCAAAGGACTGAACTTATACAGGGAAGGAAACATACGAGTTGGGAAAACCTACATATGCTATATATTAGGTTGACATGGACCATTACACGACATTGGGCAAGGGATATTCATAGTTAATACATGACGCGGGTTGGGATACTAGTACGAGAGGTGCAGAGCAAATATACATGTTAGAACCATGAGAAATATACTTGATAGTAACCTCGAGATGTTATACATGATGGATACCTTGGGATAGTATACTTGATAAAAACCTGACGATGTGACACCTTGACTTAGCTTGACACCATTGTTTATCATGATACCTTAGTTTATCTTGATACAGTAGTTCAGCCTGTTATCTTGGTTTAGCTTATCTATCTGGTAGTCATCCTTATGTTTACTTTCAGTTTATGCAAGTCATGTTACCTTTACCTGTTTTTATACTGGAAGTAGATAGGACTTACCAGTCTTTATGACTGACCCCGTTTTGTTTCGCCTGTTTGTCTTCCGTTCCCCCCCCCAGGTTTTCAGGGAGGAAACATTGTTGTTTAGTTCGGACCTCTTCTGCTTGAAGGTCATCATATATGGCTTGGACTTCTTTCGGCTATGGCTGCTTTACCGGTTTGTTTTGGGGGAATAATTTATGAAAAAGTTTTATGCTTCTTTACTAGTGCAAGACAGGTTTTGATGTATTCTGATGTAGAAGGCTTTAGACCTTATTTTATAAGGTAATGAAATTTGTTTTACTTCCGCTGTTTTATATATGTTCTGTCTTGTAATAATTCTGTGCATGTTTACCTCGATAATGCTTCACCAAACCTAGTGCATTCCCTTTGTGAGTGACCCTAGCGGAGGTGGGGTGTTACACAATCTCCCCCACTTAAAATCTTTTTGTCCTCGAAAAGGAATGGAGCTGAAAGTTGTTTTACTAATCAACTCAACTTTCATTTTGGCATTCATTCTTCAACTTTTCAGTTTGTAAGAATTTTCTAATTTCTCAAAAATTTGGCTAACACCCTAAATTTTCGAAAAATTTCGCCATAACCTCATTTGTACGGGGAGACATTTAAAACTACAACTAGCCTCACAGGGCCCTCATCCACCCAAAAGAAAAATAAAATGCCAAGCAGCCAGCCTTAGGCTCATAAACCTTTAAAAGAAAAAAGAAAATTGCCAAGCGGCCAACCTTTGGCTCATAAACCTTTAAAGAAAAAGAAAATTGCCAAGCTGTAACACACCGTAATTTTAAATATTAAAATTTACAATTTTAAGAATACTTAGTTGTTAAAGCGAGAATTAAGGGAAACAGGTTACGCCATTGCGATCGTCTTGAAATTCTGCTTGGAATAGAATCTATGTTTTCTTAAATCGGTCTTCGTATGAGGAAGTTATGGCCCTTGGAAGTTTCAGCAATTTTATATAAATTAAAACAGTTCAGAATAATAAATTAGAAATTAAAATTCAAACAGGGAAGCGGACTGGGAGGGAATTCTCCCGCCTAAGGCCAGGTCGACCTCCCCTATACAGGTCGACCAGGGGGTCGACCTGGGGGTCGACCTAACCTCCCGGGGCAGATCTAAAATCAGACGATCCTGACTTGTTGCTGAGTCTTACCTGACATGTTGCTGAGTCACTAGGGCAGAGGTGGCAATTCTAGATAACTCTATCTAGTCTGGACGGTTGTGATTTCTCCTATGATAATCTAACGGCTTAGGTTGATTTAAACTTCTATAAAAGAATTCCTAGACTCAAACCCTAAACCTAAACTAAATTTGTCTCTTGGCCACCATGTTGCTGCTAGGATAGTTCTTCTTCCTAAAGCTTAGGGATTAGCAAGTCAGAATTCTAATTCAAAAGACAAACAAATCATTCTCTTCTCTAACCCGTCTTTGTGAGTACAATTTCTTTCACAAAATAATTAATAAATTAATTGTGATGAGTTATAATTTGTATTATGAGAACATGACTGTTGAATCATGTGATGTTATTTAACTTGGTTATCGTCTGTTGGTGAACATATGACAGTTTTGTTATCTTATGTTGATAGATCTATTTCATATGTCCAATTATACATGTTTAACTTGATTCATTTTATGTAAGTTTGGGATGTTAAATCATATGCTAGTTTGTATGTGAATCTTATGCAAGTCTGTGTTTACATATGCTAGTTCGTATGTGAAATCTTATGCAAGTTTGGGATGTTAAATCATATGCTAGTTTGTATGTGAATCTTATGCAAGTCTATATGCGAATTATACACAATTTTATATGTGAATCAAGTACATACATATGCTAGTTTATATGCAAAACATGTGATAAATTCATATGCAAGTTGTAGGAATTCATATTCAAGTTTAGGTGAAAACTATATTCACATTTTTAGGTGAAAACTATATTCACATATGCAAGTTTAGGTGAAACCCATATTCATATATGCAAGTTCACAATTTCATGTTTAGATCTATATTTAGATCCATGGTAGTTTATGCAAATTTATGTTTTATATGTCCATTTCCTATGCATGTTATTGGCTATGCAAACTTATGTTATAATTCTTATTTGCAAGTTACATCTATTTTATGCGTTATGCAAGTTGTGATGTTTCTTTTCTTTTTTATAAGTTATACTATTTGAGAGTCTAACATATTTCATATTAAAACGTACGAATAGCGTGAGGACAATGGGAAAATATTAATTATGTAAATTGTGAATTAGCATAAAATGGCTTTAAAAACATATAATTAAATTGAGACATTAATTGGTATAATTTATAAACCTAAAAAGTATGGACATAATTTAGGTGACAATTATGGACATAGTTAATTTGGAAAATTATTGACAATTTGAATAGGGATAATTAATTCATATTGGGGTGAAATAATTATGAGTAATAATAAACGTCTAAGACACGAGGTTAGACACGTTTGTGGTGTAAGACTGCGCGGACCTGCCCGGCAAATCCAGCAACCACAAACGGTAGTCTAATGTGAGAGGTCCAAGGCATAAATTAAATGCGTAACAATTGTAAAGACACGAGGTTAGACACGTTTATGGTATAAGACTGCCCAGACCTGCCCGGCAAATCCAGCAACCGCAAATAGGAGTCTAATGTGGGAGGTCTTACAAGGTTACGGTTATAATGAATTAAGTAACACTTAACCAAGATAATCATGTGGTGGGACATAGGGGTTAAGTGGGTAACATGGGTGACATGTGAAATACGATTAGAAACACTTAACCAAATTGAAATATGTAAGAAGACATGAATAAGAAATGGTTAAGTGGGAAATTCTAGTGGGGACCAAGCATAGGTTGAAAGCTTGTGTCAAGCATGGGGGACCCTTTTCAAACCAGTAACCCATTTAGTATCTTTGTGAGCTCGAGTAAGATCGAGGACGGGACACGCTTACTGTGTTTGATTGTAAGAGGTCAAAACGGGTTGTCGGTGGCAACGCAAGTCCAACGGGGTCATATGCGTGCGTGGGCCCAGGCTGGTAGGTAAGACGTTGTTGCATCGTGTAGATATAAGCCGTGCATCTTTAGTGGTATCAGGATGCCACTTTGGGGAGTGATACACCGCACTGTGGGACCAGCACGGGTGTCTACGAGTTGGGGAGCCGACCGCATGGGGGTAGTGGGTACAACTAGTGGAGATTGGGGCAGGCGGCACCTATGAAGACAGCTAGGGGTACACGAAACTACCATTATGATTATTATGTTCAGTAGGCGGGATCAACTTTTAGAGTGACTAGTAATGGTGCAGTATAGTAATTATCCTATAGTGATTAGGAACGAGATTAACGCCAGAATATTCCTTTTGTTTGTTTTGTCTTGCCACTTATTTCACAGTCATTCCTTGTTTTACCAGTTTATGCCTTATCCTAATTACTTTAATAATTATATTGTTAAAGTTATTGGACTCGCTAGACTTTATGTCTGACCCCCTTTGTTTTCGCCTCTTTTCTTCCCTTCCCCCCTAGGTTCTCAGGGCGGGACTAGTGATAGTGGAGATTGATTTGGATCTTTCTCTCTCTTTTGGAAGTGCTTGGATTGCTAAAAGTAAAGTTCAGCTCATCTCTTTTATGGCTACTTGTGTTGGGGTTATGCTTTTTTACTTTATGTACTCAGAAAACAATTTGTCAAGATGGATACTAAGTGTACTTGATTTTACTGTTGGTAATGATGTTGTTGTAATCAAACTATTTCTCCGCTGCAATAAAATTTGTTTTAAAATTTTCAAGTATCAATATATGTATCTGTCTTGTTATATTCTGTTCTATTCACCAATGATACTCCATGAAAGTTAATGCATTCCCTTTAAGAGTGACATTAATGGACGTGGGGTGGTACACGTGGTATAAGAGCTGAAGGTTAACATAACAGATAAGAGATTTTAAAAAAACTATTTTTCAAAAGCATTTTATAAAGAAATACTTTCAAAAATATGTTTTAATGAGAGTATTTTCAAGAAGTTTGTTTTAAAAACATAACCCCCCAAGAGCCATATATCTTTCTTTCAATTCTCCGTTTTGAATCTCTTCCTTTTTCTTTTCAGCATGTCTGGGTTACCCGAGATACCTAAGGGAATACCGATACCAACCTGGTTCAGAAGGTATTTGGAGGCTAGGGCCACCGCTGCAGGCCCAACAGACATCCCTCATCCCCCAGCTGCAGCCTCCCCTCCTCCTCCCCCTCCCCATGTTGATACCTTTTCAAATATATGCAAAGACTTTCGGGCAATGGGCGGAAAACCTTTTCACGGATCAGAGGCGTTTGTTGAAGCTCGATATTGGCTTAAGGAGGTGGAAGATTTGTTTGGTACCTTCAAGATAGAAGATGAAAGGAAGGTCCAATTGGCTGCTTGGTTAATGAAGGATGAAGCCTCGTTTTGGTGAAAGGTCATGAATAGATAGCGTCCAGTGGAGACATGGATGGATTTCAGATATAGGTTCGAGATGAAATTTCTCTCACGAGCAGAAGAGAATTTATACATGGAAAGGTTCTTGGCATTGAAGCAGGGGAATTTATCAGTAAAGGAGTACGTCAACAAGTTCAATCAGTTGGAGAGGTTTGGCTTAGACTTGGTGAATACACCTGAAAAGAAGGCTCTGAGATTCGTCAAAGGTTTGAATGAGCCGCTACATGGGTTGGCTATGACCCACATTCCTATGGGGATTACCTTTGAGAAACTGGTTGACATGGCGCTTATGCATGAAGAGGAGAAAGGCGTTAATGCTAATAAGGCACCGGAAAACAAAGGGGGATGGAATTTCTGGCCTCATAGGATTTTGAGATTTCCTATACCAGAGGCAACGGCAATGTGGTAGCAGACGCCTTGAGTAGAAAGAAGCTGACCTTGAGTCCTCTCTTTGTAGAAAGGCAAAGCTTGGAGTACATAGCAAACTTTAACTTTAGACCCTCCTCTGAAATTGTACCTAGTCTGTTAGCATCGCCAGAGGTGCGACCTACTCTTTTGGACTCAATAGGAACCGCGCAATGAGAAGACCCTCAGCTAGTTGACAAGATGGATATGCTAGTTAGGGGTGAGACCTCTAGTCACCTCAATAGATACTCCATCGATGATAAGGGTTGGTTGAGACGGGATGGAAGATTATGCGTCCCACAAGTAAGGGATTTAGTGAAGACGGTTCTCGAAGAAGCACATCATTCTAAGCTGACCATACACCCAGGCGGAGACAAGATGTATAAGGATATAAAAAGGTTTTTCTTTTGGAATGGCATGAAGAGTGATGTAGCTGAGTTCGTCACTAAGTGTTTGATATGCCAGCAAGTCAAAGCGGAGCAGAAGAAGCCTGGTGGTCTGCTTCATCCTCTAGAGGTCCCACAGTGGAAGTGTGATAGCACTTCGATGGACTTTGTTGATGGATTGCCTAGGTCAAGAAGGGGCAATACCAGTATTTGGGTAATAGTGGACATGCTCACTAAAAGCGCTCACTTTATACCTGTTAAGAGTAGAAGGACTGCCTCGTCCCTAGCATCATTTATCTTAAAGAGATAGTTCGACTCCATGGGATACCCTCCAGCATAGTGAATGATCGAGATCCTATCTTTACGAGCGAGTTTTGGAAAAGTTTGCAAGAGGCTGTAGGCACACAATTATGCTTAAGCACGGCCTATCACCCCCAAACCGATGGTCAGACGGAAAGGGTGAATAGAGTATTGGAAGACCTCTTGAGATTGTGCATTCTTGACTTTGGAGGGACATGGCAGGATCATCTTCCTTTGGTGGAATTTGCTTACAACAATAGCTACCAAGCCACCATAGGCATGGCGCCCTTCGAAGCTTTATATGGAAAACCATGCCGATCACCAACTTGTTGGTGGGAGTCTACAACAAGCTCGTACTTGGTCCAGATATGATTAGAGAAACCTCAGAAAAGGTGGACTTGATAAGAAGACGAATGAAGGCTTCACAAGACAGACAGAAGTCCTACGCAGACAAAAGAAGGACCGACCTTGAGTTTAAGGTTGGAGATAGGGTGTTCCTTAAAATATCTCCTTTGAGGAATGTCATTCTCTTTGGGTCCGTAGGAAAGCTAGCACCAAGATTTGTAGGACCATTTCCTATCATTGAAAGGATTGGGACGATGGCTTACAGAGTAGAGCTACCCGAGAGACTGGCTGGAGTTCATAATGTTTTTCATGTTTCTCAACTACGAAAGTGCTTACATGAATCTGCGGAAGTGGTGGAGCCAAGTATACTTGAGGAAGTAGAAGTGGAACGAGAAGCGACTGTGACAAGAGTTCCAACTCGTATCTTGGGTATGGAAGTCAAAAAGCTACGCAATCGTAAATCAAGCTTGTTAAAGTTCAATGGAGTGACGCTGAGGAAGACGCGACTTGGGAATCTGAGGGAAAATACGTGCAGCCTACCCTTTTCTTTTTGAGGGTACCTCCTTGATATCTTTTTCCATAAGTTTATTCATGCTTATATCTATCTTTTAAGTATATCTCCTTAGTCCTACTCTTTATCCTTAGGTAGAAACCAATGGATGTAAACATGTATTTGAAACATGTTATGATTGATGGTTGCGAGTGGTTGCAAATGGTTGCAAGTGGATGCATGTACACACACATCAGGCACTAGATCGGCTCAATCACTTTCATATTGCATATAAATGTGTGTGCATATTTAAATTAATGAATGTATAATGGTTGTGTTATCATTTGGATGTTGCATTTTGATGAATGGTTGTGTACACATGTAGAAGTGATATGTATCATTAGGATTCTTTTGCATGCATAATGGACGCATGGCACTATCATGATTTGCATTAAGGAGGTCAACTGAATCAGTGGACCGCCTGATTTTGCATTAGATAAGGAACATATATAAACACTTTTTGCATATGTTCATACGACACTAGAAACCTTGTAAGGACAATGGATGCCTGTGTTACATGGTTGAATATATGGATGATTGGATGTAAGGATATACATTCTCCTTAACTTGGAGACTTCGGTGGCGAAATCCTTTAAGGAGGGGAGACTGTAACACCCCGTAATTTTAAATATTAAAATTTACAATTTTAAGAATACTTAGTTGTTAAAGTGAGAATTAAGGGAAATGGGTTACGCCATTGCGTTCGTCTCAAAATTCTGCTTGGAGTAGAGTCCAAGTTTTCGTAAATCGGACTTCGTATGAGGAAGTTTTGGCCCTCGGAAGTTTCAGTAATTTTATATAATTTAAAACAGTTCAGAATAATGAATTTGAAATTCAAATTCAAACAGGGAAGCGGGCTGGGCGGGAATTCTCCCGCCCAAGGCCAGGTCGACCACGGGGTCGACAAGGGGGTCGACCTCCCCTATACAGGTCGACCAGGGGGTCGACCTACCCCCTCCCCCCGGGGCAGATCTGAAATCAGACGATCCTGACTTGTTGCTGAGTCACTAGGGCAGAGGTGGCAATTTTAGATAACTCTATCTAGTCTGGACGGTTGTGATTGCTCTTATGATAATCTAACGGTTTAGGTTGATTTAAACTTCTATAAAAGAATGCCTAGACTCAAACCGTAAACCTAAACTAAATTTGTCTCTTGGACACAATGCTGCTGCTAGGATAGTTCTTCTTCCTAAAGCTTAGGGATTAGCAAGTCAGAATTCTAATTCAAAAGACGAACAAATCATTCTCTTATCTAACCCGTCATTGTGAGTAAAATTTCTTTCACAAAATAATTAATAAATTAATTGTGATGAGTTATAATTTGGATTATGAGAACATGACTGTTGAATCTTGTGATGTTATTTGACTTTGTTATCGTCTGTTGGTGAACATATGATAATTTTGTTATCTTATGTTGATAGACCTCTTTCATATGTCCAATTATACATGTTTAACTTGATTCATTTTATGTAAGTTTGGGATGTTAAATCATATGCTAGTTTGTGTGTGAATCTTATGCAAGTCTGTGTTAACATTTGCTAGTTCGTTTGTGAAATCTTATGCAAGTTTGGGATGTTAAATCATATGTTAGTTTGTAAGTCTATATGTGGATTATACACAAGTTTATATGTGAATCAAGTATATACATATGCTAGTTTATATGCAAAACATGTGATAAATTCATATGCAAGTTGTAGGAATTCATATGCAAGTTTAGGTGAAACCCATATTCATATATGCAAGTTCACAATTTCATGTTTAGATCTATATTTAGATCCATGGTAGTTTATTCAAATTTATGTTTTATATGTCCATTTCCTATGCAAGTTATTGTCTATGCAAACTAATGTTATAATTCTTATTTGCAAGTTACATCTATTTTATGTGTTATGCAAGTTGTGATGTTTCTTTTCTTTTTTATAAGTTTGACTATTTGCGAGTCTAACATATTTCATATTAAAACGTACGAATAGCGTGGGGACAATGGGAAAATATTAATTATGTAAATTGTGAATTGGCATAAAATCGCTTTAAAAGCATATAATTAAATTGAGACATTAATTGGTATAATTTATATACCTAAAAAGTATGGACATAATTTAGGTGACAATTATGGACATAGTTAATTTGGAAAATTATTGATAATTTGAATAGGGATAATTAATTCATATTGGGGTGAAATAATTATGAGTAATAATAAACGCCTAAGACACGAGGTTAGACACGTTTGTGGTGTAAGACTGCCCGGACCCGCCGGGCCAATCCAGCAACCACAAACGATAATCTAATGTGAGAGGTCGAAGGCATAAATTAAATGCGTAACAATTGTAAAGACATGAGGTTAGACACGTTTGCGGTATAAGACTGCTCGGACCCGCTCGGCAAATCCAGCAACCGCAAACAGGAGTCTAATGTGGGAGGTCTTACAAGGTTATGGTTATAATGAATTAAGTAACACTCAACCAAGATAAACATGTGGTGGGACATGGGGGTTAAGTGGGTGACATGGGTGACATGTGAAATACGATTAGAAACACTTAACCAGATTGAAACATGTAAGAAGACATGAATAAGAAGGGGTTAAGTAGAAAATTCTAGTGGGGACCAAGCATAGGTTGAAAGCTTGTGTCAAGCATGGGGGACCCTTTTGAAACCAGTAACTCATTTAGTATCTTTGTGAGCTCGAGTTAGATCGAGGACGGGACACGCTTATTGGGTTTGATTGTAAGAGGTCCAAACGGGTTAACAGTGGCAACGCAAGTCCAACGGGGTCATATGCGTGCGTGGGCCCAGGCTGGTAGGTAAGACGTTGTTGCATCGTGTAGATATAAGCCGTGCATCTTTAGTGGTATCAGGATGCCACTTTGGGGAGTGATACACCCCACTGTGGGACCAGCACGGGTATCTACGAGTTGGGGAGCCGATCGCATGGGGGTAGTGGGTACAACTAGTGGAGATAGGGGCAGGCGGCACCTATGAAGACAGCTAGGGGTACATGAAACTACCGTTATGATTATTATGTTCAGTAGGCGGGATCAACTTTTAGTGTGACTAGTAATGGTGCAGTATAGTAATTATCCTATAGTGATTAGGAACGAGATTAACGCCAGAATATTCCTTTTGTTTGTTTTGTCTTGCCACTTGTTTCACAGTCATTCCTTGTTTTACCAGTTTATGCCTTATCCTAATTACTTTAATAATTATATTGTTAAAGTTATTGGACTCGCCAGACTTCATGTCTGACCCCCTTGTTTTCACCTCTTTTCTTCCCTCCCCCCCCCAAGGTTCTCAAGGCGGGACTAGTGCTAGTGGAGCTTGATTTGGATATTTCTCTCTCTTTTGGAAGTGCTTGGATTGCTGAAAGTAAAGTTCAGCTCATCTCTTTTATGGCTACTTGTGTTGGGGTTATGCTTTTTACTTTATGTACTCAGAAAATAATTTGTCAAGATGGATACTAAGTGTACTTGGTTTTACTGTTGGTTTATGATGTTGTAATCAAACTATTTCTCCACTGCAATAAAAGTTGTTTTAAAATTTTCAAGTATCAATATATGTATCTGTCTTGTTATATTCTGTTCTATTCACCAATAATACTTCATGAAATTTAATGCATTCCCTTTGAGAGTGACATTAATGGACGTGGGGTGTTACACAAGCGGCCAGCCTTAGGCTCATAAACCTTTAAAAGAAAAAGAAAATTGCCAAGCGGCCAGCCTTAGGCTCATAAATTTTTAAAAGAAAAAAGAAAATTAGTAAACATGTACCTATTTGTCGGACATAAAATTTTATTTCTCTTCTTAGCAGTTTATCCATAACCTGTTCAATATATACACATGCACAAATATGCAATTCTAATAAATTTTCAATTCAGTTCCATATTTGGTGCTAAATTCGACTTAGTTCATCATTTTTGTTACATTAGTTATATTATACAATACCGATATATTTTTAAAACAAAAAGCATACATACGTTCATACAAGCATCATACATATACATACTTATATCCAAAATGCTAGTTCATTACATTAAAACCCAACTTTCTAGGAAGTCGTGCCTCCTTGCATAATTTCCAAAGTTGATAGCTCCTTTCCATTGGATTTCTTATCACCCTTCTTTAATGGGCAATCTCGGGCTAGATGCCCTACTTCTTTGCATCGGAAGCATTTCTTTTCCTTTCCTAGATTTTTGGGGGTTTTCTTTACGTTTGGACATTTATGCATAAAATGGCCCGTCTCTTTACATTTGAAATAGGCTATGTCCGGTCTTATCTGTTTCTCTTTCTTCTTCATTTTCTCATGACACACAATTGCATAATGGCCTTCTTTTCTTCATTTATGACAATAAACAACCTTGTGTGTTCCTAAGTTCAACTCTCTTTCTGCTTTCTGGTGAGCTCTCCTTGCTTGTTTCGGAGTCATCCAGAATTCAGTATGAGATAAGGCATAGTCGTCCACATCCTATATAATATTTTGAGGATTTTATCAAGAGAGTTTGCATTATTTTTCACTGAACACATATCTTGATTTATACTTTATTTATCATTCCAGTATTTTTATTAGTTGAATCAATAATCAAACATCATAACCAGCAATCAATTTGTTGATTAAATTAGTGTCAAATTCCAAACAATAAATTCAAAATAAGGTTTTGGTTCTCACACCAGTCGATTGGAAATTATATAGATATTCACTTTCGAAACTCGAACACAAACACTGATGATGATGCATCATCATCAGAATTATCCCCGGGCAACTAGAGTGTGCTTCTGTATCTATTCAGTATATTCGAGACTTCGAATATGCGTATATTCAAAATCTTTATATACTCGATAGTCCAAATTTAAAATAGAATAAATATTCAAATACGTATTTTAAGATATAAATTTTCAAAATCTAATTTGATTTTAAAAATAACACTCTTCCAACTCATTCTAGGATACTACTGATCCCATCTCTAACGAGTCACTCTTATTGGATATTACTAATCCAATCTCTAATGAATTCTTTCGTTCGATTCTAATGTATCTTGTTCTCGAGCTCTGTAAACCAAAGATTTGATACCAAATGTGGTGACCCGTGCTTCCCGGCTAGACTAAACTGGACAAGAAGGCGGACTGCTTCGAGAAGAATACAAATCGGAACACAAACAAAAGAACGTTTCATTGCTATTTACAACAATTTACATCAAAGTACAAGAATATTTAGAGTATGAATAAATATTACATAGAAAAATATTAAAGATTAAAATACAAAGCAGCGGAAAATAAAATGTATAAATACAATGCGTAGTGGAAAATACAATAACAAATACAACTAAAAGAAATACACGGATACAGAGCGTTCCGAATATAGCTCCAGGTGTAAATCCAGGATCATGTATAAATAAATCTGCAAAACCAAAACTACTAGCTGCGCGTGTGAAAAATAGGGGCACCTAAAGTTTAGGTTAAAATAATAAACTCCAGGTCAGTCATGGGACTTGTATGAGAACTAAAACAGTTATTTAATACTTTTCTTTAGAATAAGGTAAATCAAGGGACCATGCCATATAACACGGAACGGGTTTACCCCCAAGAATACCAGTGCCTAAAACAAACAGCGCAATGCTAAATAAAGAAAAATGAAGCTATTATAAGACTCAGGTCCCATCACACAATGCAACGCAAGCCGGAGGATAGAGTTTTACCTTATAATAGCCAAATATGCTTGGTACGTTTTAAAACAAATCTTTTATTATTACTATAAGTCAAGAAATCAACTTCAAATATAAATGTACCAATCATAGATGGCATGAACGCCCCATCCCACTATGTCGCCATACTAGGCTCTACAATCAAAACCGCAAAATGTCATATTTGGAAGTTTGGATTTCCATCATGGTGGCTCCTGATCCGAAAGATCTATCGCGTAGTACAATTCCCAATGGCTTACGTTGCAGGCATACGAAAACGCCGTAATGCACATCCGCACTATCCAGGAAACAAGTTACTGTGGCTTACGTCCAAGCGGTGGAAAACACCGCTAACTCTATCCATTTGAGAATCGGGGGGTGTGCCCTATCCCTACTGGTGTGGGGCGACCACACTCAGTATCACCTCAGTCGACTGAATCCATTACAACCCATAGGGTGTCCACCCTTCTCTAAAGCATACTAATCTAACCATCAGTTTGCCACCATACCGGTGTGTGACGCTCGCGAATTAGCGCTACACAAAGTTGTGCTATATTAAAGTTGTACTTTGATCATCGTCCACCAAACTTTGCTTTTCAACAAAAGTTTGGATCACTGCATCTCAGCATGCCACACTATCAATCCATACTGTACCACTGATTTCTGCCAATATATAACCTCTGAGCTCGTACGTCTCAGAGAAGGGTGTTAAGTAAGAGAATAAATTCTCCCCCACCTAACAAATATATATTTAGCAGAGATCAACGAATACAGTATAAAGGAATACAATGTCAGACACACCATCCATTTACAAGTCCGTTCTAGATCTGAACGAAACCGGAAGCACCTTATTCCTCGTCCCGTATGTCCAATACAGGAGAGAGGCCCTCGCATATCCGTATAATCAACAAGTACATCTGGACCACTACCACTATAGCCCCTTCAAGGTAGCTACTCCAATCATTAGCAACAGTAGCAACCCATCTATTCGATGTGAAGATCGTCGGTCTTGCACCGTCTTCAATCTCTTCGAATTTTTCGTCATATCAGTAATTCAGAATGGGTTAAAACCGGTCTTTCCGAACAACTCGCGTATCTTATAATCAAGTGCTATAACACATCATACGCCTCATTCCAATCCAGAATATTCTTTTATTCAAATATTATTTTCCTTTGGGAAAGGTTCCCATTAATTTTATCAAAGATAAATTCTTTAAATTTATTCTTTAATTTTCCTTTGGATATCATTTCTAAACCAAATTAAGTTTTATCAACTAGTCAGGATTAGAGAACCATACCGAAGTAATCATTTCCTTTATTTTCCCAATTCCAACCTATTCATCCCATGGACCAAACTGGTAACACTCCATATCTAACACCACGGTGTTATCGGTAAAAATTAATTACCATTTCATGTTCAAATCTAATTAAAGATTTAACTATCGCTTGGAGCAGAATTGGTGATACTCCATTCTCGATCATTTTCTTGAATTGATAATTTTAATTATCACATTCACTTTTCAATCTAATCAAAGATTCATTTAAACTCCATTTAGTTTTAATCTTCCCAAAAATCAATATTAATGATTATTCAAAGCTAAGAAATTAATCTTATCTCTAACTGGGTTAAAGAACCCATGTCATTTAAAACATGGTTCACGATAAACCCAAAATCACATTCCATGTTATTCCAATTACTAAATATAACTGGAAATTCTAATAATCTTAATTAAAAGATTTATTCTTTTCACACGGGGTTTAAGAAGACACCATTCCATCATTCTCTGACCATAAATTAGTAAGAAAATAATTCCCTAAGTATTAATCCCGAAGGCTGAAACCAACATCAGATCAATACCCTGGAAACCCTTCAACTTAGCTAATCTCCAATTAGTTTCTAATTTTCTTAACTCCATTTGGTTTAAGAACAACATTTTTAAAATACCATTCATGACAAACCTAAAATTCAATTCAATTCAATTCATTTCCAGTTAAATATTAATTAATTGGTAAACTTCATTAAATCTTAACAAAAAGATTTAATCTTTTCTCAACTGGGTTTAAGAACAGTGTTAGTGAAGACACCGTTCACGACCAACCGAAAATCCCATTTGATATTAAATACAAGGCTCTGAATAGAAAATATATCGGCTTATATTCAATATCAAATTCTGAAACCAACAAATATCGTATTGGAATAACGATATATATATCTTCCAAATTCCTCCACAATACCCATACAATCACGGAATCCAATATCGAAATATTCCGAAGATACTTTCGATTCAAATCCATTCCAATTCTTATATTGGAAATTTCTGGTTATATTAAAACCATTCACAAATCCAATTTTTTTTTTTTAATTATTGGATTTCAAATCTAGTTCATAACTAGTTCATTTCGATAAAAATATATGTTTATCCTTTCAAATATGGAATTTTTCATCCTAATTCTTTCCAAATCATTTATTATGATTTTACACAAATTATCGATATTTTTAATAATTTTATTAAGGCCAGTACAGTCGATTTCCATAAACGGTCATCGAACTGCACTTACAGCGACCTTATCCACACTTGATTTGGGCATAATTCCAAATCCAACCATAAGATTTCAAATCTCTTATATTCATTGGAAAGCTCTTTTCGAGACGAACCCAACGGTTCCTGTTTTAGGAGAATCCGATGGTCGAATCTCCCGTAACATCCATTTGAAGTTAATGGTCGAAATGCACGAACGGTCGTTGTGCGGCGCGTTCTATTTAGGCCATTAATATATATATATAATATTATATATATTTCGTCGATTTTCATTTTAAAACGAATTTTATAAAATGTTTTAAATTCATTTTAAAAACGATTTCCACTTACATTTCAATTTCAAATCAAAATTGAATATTCCATATATATCCGTTTTAAATTCATTTCAAATCGATTTCAATTTTATTTTCAAATTCAAATCCAAATTGAATATTCCATATATATTCGTTTTAAATTCATTTCAAATCGATTTCAATTTTATTTTCAAATTCAAATCCAATTTGAATATTCCATTCCATTTCAATATTAAAATGATAATATTTTCAAAATATCAGATTTTGAAATCACTTTTCGATATTCATTATAAAATGAATAAAAACGACCAAATTCCCGTTCGTGTTAAAATGGCATTTAACTACTTAATATGGCTTCACATTTCAATATTTTCTGAATATTATTTTAAAATATTCGTTAATTCTGAACTGGAATCCGACTCAATCCATTACCATATAATTTTATTTATATGGATTTCAACATCACATGTATACAATAATAGCGATAAACAATCATTAAAAATTCATACAACATCTAGAGTGCATTCTACAACTGTATAAGCATTAAAATAAATAAATAACGCTTACATAGGCTGTCAACCCATCATTTGACATACCACTAATTTATTGGGATCTTTGTATGTCAAATATTATCCCAATACCCGTGTGGGGTTTTCATACAACAAATACTGTTTATTATTTGTGCAGTTGGGCGATGTGTAAAATTTATCGTCCCTATCCATATCAGATAAATAAGTGCACATAAACAAGCCTTCCGGTTTGTAAATGAATTTTTATTTTATTTATGATAATTTATATATATATTATATAAATAATTTTTCTACACAACAATATCAACCAATTACAATCAAACAAGTCGTCCATGGTCTATGGACGACGGGGAGCAGTTCATATTTGCAGTTATAAAATGATTTAAATAACTGTTCAAAAATAATAGTGAGAAGTTCTCACAGTAGGATCCACTCCATCAGTTTTTATCTGAATTTCTGAACAATTTGGATTTGAATTTTCTTTAAATTCTGATTTGCTCCAAATTAGACCTGGTCAGTCTTGTTGCGAAGCTCTTGTCCCCACGATCGCAACAGATCCAGTTTGGTGTAATTTGGACCTCGTATGACAAAGTTACGGCATTATTTGCATTAATTACAATTCGAGAAAATAAAAATTATAATTAATTAAAGTTCCTCTTTCCCAATTTACCCCATCTTTTCTCTGTCGTGTTTCTGGAGCTAATTTTACCCAACGTCGACCTACACCCCATCCCTGCGCGCCACCAACTGGACCACCAGCCACCGATTCGAATATGCCACTCTGTTGCCCTTCGCTAGAGACGCCGCAGCCATGAATGGCTTGAATTTAGAAGCCCCCTCCTGTGCAAGAAATCCTCTCGAGCATGCCACCTTCCCTCACCGATTCTGGCCAATCCAAGTCACGAAATCTGATCTCCTCCGTTCAGAATGGAGATCTCGACATGCTCTTTAATACTCTTTTTATAAATTTATGTAATCGATTGACGGATGAGGAGATTTGAAGGGATTAAATTCGGAAGTAATCAACCATTCTATCCAAAACAACGGCGGCCCCAAATTGTGAATTAGGGTTTAAAACATTTGGGATATTTGTACTATTTTTTTATTATTTTATTCCATTTATTCCTTTATTATAAAATTTCGCGTATGAACTCCAAATTAAACCCAACAAATGTCGCCCATAGCTAAATACCCTCACTCCGAACACAATGGGATATGTCTGGTAAGCCAATTCAACTATTATAATCAGTTTTCATTAAAATTAAAATATAAATCAATATATATTGAATTTGAACACACATTTTAATTTACCAGGGCCATATACTGACTCCAAAAATTCCCGAAAAATTCCCGAAAAATATAAATCAATATATATCGTATATTCTGTTTTGATGATACGGTCCTAACAAAACTAATTTCATCGAATTTGGAGACCGTTTGAAAAATGGACTTTTTCTGGTCGATCCAGTTCGAACTAAGATTACCAAACGCGTTTTCCTTTGCCATGCTCACATATCAACTCCAAAAATTGTGGAATTTGAAATCTAACAATAATTTGACATTCTTGATCCAACCAAAGTGGTTTCGTCGAAAATGGAGGTCGTTTGCAAAATGTCTATTTTTCAGGGCTATATTTGTTCCATAGCGACCATTCTGAATATTCAACTGGCCGTAACTTTTGATTCCTGCTATGAAATTTTGATTTTTCAGATTGTTAGAAAGATATTTTCAAACAGATTCAAATATTTCTGGTTTCGCTAAAATCTAGTTTATTTTGAATCATGTACATTCATTTGAATTTTGAAATCGAATTTTCAAACTACAGCGCCATTTCCAATTCCTTTTATAATTAAAATAAAATTTTATATTCTAACTTCGATTTAAATAAATTTATACATTCTAATTTTATTAAAAATAAATTTCTAGTTGTTATTATTTAAAATACATCAATTTTAATATTCAAAATTCATTAAAATTGCCAAAATAAAAATTTTAAATTTGTTCCGATTTTCCGGTTTGTTACATAAACACACCCATAATTTCTCTCACAACGAAAACTCTCATGGTTGGGATTTAATTGTTTGGTTCATTAGTACTTTTTTTACTGTAAAGTTCTTAATCATTCACAAATTAAACAGCCGAATTCACCTGATATGATTTCATTCCTTATGTCATTTACAACCTACTTGAAATCCATCTTTAAGTCCAGTTTTTGATGTTTGGGGTGCACTTTTGATCACTTTTTACATTTCTCTTGTCGTTGAATATAGGACCAGGGACATTTTTGGGAATGCTGACTTTTTATACATGACAACGTTGTTAGTAACTACAAAGTTGACTTTAAATATGATGGAAGTAAGCTCAAATATTTAGGTCTTCTCACTGGTGAAGGGAGCAAGTGCAAAGTGCATTATAATGTGTGCCAAAGAGTTGTTCATAGCATGAGGTAATGATTGCAACTACTGGAGAGGGATTTCTCACCCTGAATTCAGGTGTTTAAACCACCATAATAAAAAAAATTGGTATGAATATTCGTAGTTGTTATGTCATACTTCTTTTTCATTGTTCATGTGAACGAATAAGTAAGATACACTCAAGATTATGTAAGAGTGGTTGGTGAGATTGGAAATAGGTAAATATTTCGATTTATTGAAGATAAACTAAATAAAGATAAAACTTAAACTATTTTTTTCCTGACTAAAAAGAATAACCAAATTTTAGTTTTTGTTTATATTTTCAAAAAACAGAATATACGAGATAAGAGGTGTATCGAAACCACCTTATAAAATCCATTTATTTCCAATTTGAATCATTCGACCATGATTGATTCAGATTCATCCTTTATATTGCACGTTTTTGTTAAAGTCGAATTAGAGTTATCACCCATCTGGTTCACCATTTTTTTATCAAATGATTATTTGTTAATCCTACCTAACCAACAAAGAGAGATGAGTGGTTTGTAAACGTTCTTCGATGCAAGCATAGTCAATGATAAACGTTCAGTGGTGGTATTTAAATGTTAATCACCTAAAGTTACAATGATTGCTTATTCTAATAGTAGATCACCATCTACATCACTCTTTTTTTCATTTGCATCATTGACTGGATCTTGGAATACAGTTTGAAAACTAAACGGGTTGTTGTAATACCTTACAACAACAAAAATTAATGTATATTTTAGTACCTTCGAACAAAAGATGCTCAAGATTCAATGTCTTTATTGATTAGTTTCGGACTGCCTTTTAAGAAACCATCACAAGTAAATATGAATTCGCTTTAACAATTCCCATTTAAATATGTGCTATTTATTATGGACATCTACTAAGTTTTAGCATCCTAAATTGTTGACATTATCATGGCATCTTTCAGGTAATTAACACAAACAGATGTCCATTAGCTTTAAATTTAGAACAAAAGAGGTCATGTTAGCATATTTAGCAGCGTAAAAATTTATGATTGCATGGATAAATCAAGTACAATACACAAAAATCAGCCATATCTGCATATAAAATTATTTCAATTTGTGAAGTATGTATGTATGTGTAGACATGATTGTTTTTTGATAAATTTCACGCTTCGAAGGCAGCAATGTTGAATCTTATTGGAAATAATCTTGGTTTTTCAGGAAACAATTAATTGTATTGTTAAATTAGCAATTGTATTAATGAATTGAATAAATCAAGGGAAAATCTAGACTTTCTATTTTAGATATTCTAGATAATGCATTCCTAGAATACTCTAGAGAGTGCACTGCATTATAAAAGCAAGGTAATCAAGCTGATGTATGTATTTAATTAAAATTTGTAATCAAAAGGAAAGAAATGAAAATTTCCTACTCATTAAAATAATTCTCTCAAAAATTCCTTCTTCTTCTCTTAAAATATTCCTAACAGCTTTATCAGAGCTCTAGATCCTTGCAATTAAAATAAAAGTGCAAAGTAATGGCTTCTCCAAGCAATACTTCAGCAAGCATCAACTCCACCTATAGCAATGTCCAAGTTCCTTTATTTGAAGAAGAAAATTATGATTTTTGGGCAGTAAAAATGGAGACTTTGTTCACCTTGTTGGATCTCTTGGAGTTCATCAAACAAGGATATAAAGACATAACAGCTGCGGCAGAACGTACAGCAGCCCAAACTGAAGTATTAAAAAGGAAAAAATCCACAGATGCTGGAGTTCTTGGAATGATTCAAACAGGAGTGTCAAACATCATATTCTTAAGAATTATGAGAGCAAAAACAGCCAAGGAAGCATGGGAAATCTTGCAACAAGAGTTTGAAGGGGATTCAAAAATTAGAACGGTCAAACTTCAATCTCTAAAGAGAGATTTTGAAAATGAAAAAATGAAATAAAATGAAAGTTTGAATGAGTATTTTAATAGGTTGTCTGAATTAGTGAATCAAATGAAGTCTCATGGAGATATAATTGACGATCGTAGAATTGTTGATAAAATTTTGATAAGCTTAACTAAAAAAATCGATATTATGGTGGCTGTTATAGAAGAAACCAAAGATTTATCAAACATGACCGTTCAAGGCTTGATGGGTTCACTTAGATCCTACGAACAAAGGTTGTTACGCCATATAGAAAAGACGGTTGAAAACGCATATCAGTCCAAACTCACCACTCAATTAAACAATGACAAATCAATAAAGCAAAATAATGGCGAGTCTTCTAGTGGTGGCAGATTTGGCAAAGGAAGGGGAAGAAATTCATGCGGAAGAGGTCGAAGCACCTATGGCGGAAGAGGAAGTGATGAAGGAACAAATAAATGGTGTGGAATTTGCAAAAAAAGCTCTCATGAAGAAAAGGATTGTTAGAACAAAGGAAAGCCACAATGTCATAATTGCAAAAGGTTTGGGCACATTCAAAAGGACTGTCGCCTTGGTAAGCCATAAAACACAGCATATGCTGGAGCGAAAGATATGGAAAGGAGCTTGTTCTTTGCTTGTTAAAAGGCAACTGAAGAATATATGAATACATGGTACCTGGACAGCGGATGTAGCAATCATATGACAGGAGACAAAAATGCATTCATTGACATAAATCCTTCATTTTGTTCGAAAGTTAAACTTGGCAATGGAGAGTATGTTGAAGTTGAAGGCAAAGGCAGCATTGGAGTTGCAACAAAGCAGGGAAGTAAAGTTGTTCATGATGCCTTTTATGTTCCTAAATTAGATGAAAATTTGTTGAGCGTTGGACAACTTTTAGAGCATGGTTATTCTCTTCAATGTGAGAATCGAGAATGTAAAATCTTTGATTCAAAAGGAAAAGCTACTGCTGTAATAAAAATGACAAACAACAGAAGCTTTCCCCTCTATCTCAATTATGAGAAAAATCATAACTTCATGGAAAAAAAGGAAGACGACGCTTGTTTATGGCATAAGAGACTTGGGCACTTAAAGTACAATAGTCTCACATTGCTTTCACAGAAGAAGATGGTGTACGGGTTGCCAACAATAAAAATAGAAGAACATGGAGTATGTGAAGGATGTGTACTTGACAAATATCATCGGCAACCGTTTCCAAAGGAAAGATCAAGAAGAGCCAAAGAAGTGTTGGAATTAGTACACACGGATATATGCGGTCCTATGAGCACATTATATCATGCTCAAAACAGGTACTTTATTTTATTCATTGATGATTTGACCCGCATGACATGGGTTTATTTTATGAGACAAAAATCTGAAGTGTTTGTTATATTTAACAAGTTTAAAGCTTTTGTTGAGAAACAAAGCGGCAGGTCCATAAAAGTTTTGAGAAGTGACAGGGGAAAGGAGTATAACTCTAATGATTTTGATAAATTTTGTGAAGAAGAAGGTGTGGAGAGGCAACTAACCGTTAGGTATACACCTCAGCAAAGCGGTGTATCCGAAAGGAAGAATCAAACAGTGATGGAGACGGCTAAATCAATGTTGTTTGAGAAAGGCATGCCTAAAGAATTTTGGCCCAAGGCTGTAAATACAACTGTGTATTTGCTGAATAAATGTCCAACAAAAGATGTATGGAATATGACGCCGTTTGAAGCGTGGAGTGGAAGAAAGCCTTCAGTGAATCATCTAAGAGTCTTTGGGAGTATTTGCTATGCCCAAATTCCTAAAGAAAAAAGGACAAAGCTTTAAGAAGCAAGTGAAAGATGCATTTTTATTGGCTATAGTTCTGTGTCAAAGGGATACAGACTTTACAATTTGGGGACAAAGAAAGTAATCATCAATAGAGATGTTGTATTTGATGAGAAGACATCTTGGAATTAGCAAAAGGAGAAAGTGGAGGATAAAACCGTTCCAGCAATAATTTTAGAACAAAATCCAACTACACTTGCAAATAACCAATGTGATTCATCTACACCAAGTTATCCATCTAGCTCTTCATCCTCAACAAGCCATAATTCATCATCTCCATGCTCAACCCCAATAAAAATGAGGAGTTTGGATGATAGTTTTGCTAGGTGCAACTATTGCGCAATGGAACCAGAAAATTTTGAAGAAGCGATTAAAGAAGATGCTTGGAGGAAGGCAATGCAAGAGGAGATGGATGCACTTGAAAGGAACAAAACATGGGATGTTGGTTGATAAGCCAAAAGACAAAGAAACCATTAGAGTAAAATAGATCTACAAAGTGAAGCATAATCCAGATGGTTCAGTTCAAAAGAACAAAGCGAGACTCGTTGCAAAAGTCTATTCTCAACGACCCGGTATTGACTACGAAGAGACATTCACTGCAGTGGCACGTCTTGACACCATTAGAGCTTTAATATCACTTGTAGCCCAAAAAGGATGGAAGTTATATCAGCTAGATGTAAAATCGGCATTCTTGAATGGAGAATTTAAAGAAGAGATTTACGTGGAGCAACCTCAAGGATTTGAGATTGAAGGACAAGAAGGAAAAGTTTTGTAACACCCCGTAATTCTGTAACATTAAGTTTCACAAATTAAATTATAATTAAATTTTAGAAGAAGAATTAAGGGAAACGGGTTACGCCATTGCGTTCGTCTCGAAATATTGCTTGAGATAGAGTCCGAGTTTGCGTAAATTGGACTCCGTATGAAAAAGATATCCTTAAATTAAATATTGCGGCAAAATAGGAAAAAAGAGGAATGAGAAAAGAATAATGTTTAGCATTGTTCTAACTTTTGTAAGCAAAAGACTTAGTAGCTTATTTGGTTGGAACACATGACTTGCATACAAGAGGTACAGAGTTCGATCCTCGCTAGCACCCTATTTTTGTTTTAGGGGAATGGCTTAAAATAGCCTAGTGTGAACGTAGTTCAAAAAGTGGTTTAGTGTGAAAATGGGTAATTGGGAAGATAGATAAAAAGAAAAAAAATGAATATATATAATATATACGCATATATATATATATATATATATATATATATGACGTGTACGCATCATGTAGCGTACGTTGCGCATTTTTGGTTGTCAAGGATTGTTTTTTTTAAATGGCCTTCCCCAATTGGATTTATGACAAATTAAAAGTAAGAAAAGATTTATTCATATATATATATATATAAATATTTATATATGGGTAATTAATGTAAACGGCAAAGGGAAAATGTATCTATTAAATACGTATTTATGTTTGAATTGATTGACAATAAATAATAAAAAGAAAAGGTGAACATTAGAATATCACTTTTGTTATGTTAACATTAGAATAACATTTCGTTAAGAAATGTATATTTAGACTAAAATGTTTATTCAAATTAAATTGACATTTCAGTTAAGAAATGTTCATTTAGCTAATGTTTTGTTTTAAATAAAAAAAATGTCCTTTTGGTTATGATATGTTAGGAAAGAACCAATGTGTCATTTATGAAAAAAATGAACATTTAATATGCTGAGTCATTTCTGACTCATTGCTGAGTCAATAGGATAATTCTATCTTGACTGAACGGTTGTGGTCATTTCTAGGGTTAATCAAATGGCCTAAATTAATCCTAAAATTTTATATATACAGCCTAGCTCTTATCCTAATTCACACAATTAAACTTGGAGCCATCACGCTGTTGTAAGATAGCTTGGAATGGCCGCCGCCTAAAGCTTAAAGACAAACAAAGCTAGAACAAAGCTAATTCAAATTTGAGATTAAAGCTACTAATAAAATCAAAACAACAACGTCTACCCAAAGGAATGCATCTCAATTTCAGAACCTCCGATCTCAGAAAAACAAGACCGTCTTGCGTTGTAAGTATAGTGGCTCTTTAGATGGGAATGCGATTAAGACATGATTTGTTGTAAATTGTAATATGGAATTATATCATTATTAACGATGTTGTTTTATATTTGTTATTTGTGATAATTTGAATGATTGTGGTGATTGAATCCTTTATGTATTGTGAATCAAACAATCAACACCTTATGCGAATTGTATGTATACAGTTAGATCTAAATATATGCTTATGCAAGTTATAGGTTGCAAGTTAGATTTACACAAATATTTATATCATTCATGTAGGCTCTATGTATATATGTTTAAACCAATTGTGCCTACATGACTAGAATAGATCTATATTCACATGTTTTTATGCAAGTGAGAACTTATAATCAGATCCATGTCAAGATCCGTTTAGGATTCATATGAAAGTTTATTGTTAGATCTATGTTTATACATATGTGTTGCAAGTTCACACCCTTAAGTGGTTGTCAAAGTTATACATACAGTTTTGTCTTACGCCAGTTTTATGTTTGAGGTTATGCCTAGACCTATGCATTAACATGTTATACCATGTTTTAGTGGATTCATATGACACCTATTAGGTTATACTATGTTATACCTTTATGTTAGGCTAAAACTATTTGATTCAAGTGACACCTATTTAACTAGGCCCAATATTTATATGCAAGTTTGTGGCATGTTATGTAATGTTATGATATTCACGTCGATTATTTTGCAAGTTCACACCTATGATATTCATGTTGATTATTTTGCAAGTTCACACCTATGATGTTCATATTGACTATGTCGAGAATGCCAAGTTTACACCTATGACATGTTTATGTTAATGAATTATTTTTATGCCAATTTTGTGTACGCTAAATTAGGCTAAGTTTTTAGCCTAATATTATATGTCAAAATCATGCGGACGGAAAATTAGGCTAAGATTGTTAGCCTAATCTTTAGACGGGGTAACGTTGGGTAAAATAGGTAATTATAGGAAACTTGACATAAATTGGTTAAAAATCACATAAGTGATTTATGGCATAAAATGGTATTAATTATATACCTAAACTAATGAGATTGATTGGAAACAAATTTGGCAGTAACTTGAATTTGAATAATTTACATAATTAAAATGTAAATTAGAAAATACGAATATGCTTAACCCGAGGTTGGATTGAGTTGTGATGTAAACCTGCCCGGACCCGCCCGGCTGTCCAGTAATCACAACAATACCTATCCAATGTGAGAGGTTAAGGCATTGAGCCCAATAAAGACCCGAGGTTAGACTGAGTTGTGGCGTAAGACTGCCCGGAACCGACCGACATACAGGCAGCCACAACAATACCTGTCTAATGTGAGTGGTTGGTGCTTTAATAAGACAATTAAAGCTAAGTTAGGATTGGTAGGGTTAAGTTAACTAAAACACTTAACCAACTTAACATGTTAACAAGACAAGACTTGTAGGGGTTAAGTAACTAAGAAAACACTTAGCCAATTTAACATGTTAACTAGACTAGAAGGTGAGGTTAAGTAAAGTTAATACATTTAACCAATTTAACATGTTAACTAGACTAGAGGTTGGGGTTAAGTAAAATTAATACACTTAGCCAAATTAGTATGTTAGATGGACTAGAGCGTAGGGTTAAGTAAACTTAGAACACTTAACCATCATAGTGTGATAAATGAATAGGGTTAAGTTAAAGCATTAAGGGACAATACTTAACCATTAGAACATGTTAATTAAACGGATGTTAGGGTTAAGTTAACTAAGGGAACACTTAACCGTTATAACATGTTAGTTAAAACAGATGGGCAAGGTTAAGTCAACGTGAATTACTGATAACACTTAACCAGTTTAACATGACAAATGAATGGGTTAAGTTAACTTGTATCGACTAATGACACTTAACCAATCCAACTTGACGAGACAGAGAACTAAGTAGTAAACCTTAGTTGAAAGGGGCTAAGTAGTAAACCTTAGTTAAGAAAACGACGATTCAGGAAACTAAGTGGTAAACCTTAGTTAGGAAAACTAAGTAGTAATTCTTAGTATAACACGAGGAGGAGCGAACGTCCGTCTAATCTTAAAGAAGGCTCCAACGAATTGGGTTACTGTAATAACCCGGAAATTCTGAGCCAGTTTAAAATTTTTATTTTGGCAATTTTAATGAATTTTGAACATTTAAAATGAATTATTTTAAATAATATCGACGAGGAATTCATTTTGAATATATTTAGAACGAATATATTTCTATACGTCGTCGTTAGAATATAAATAATTATATATAATTATAAAAGGAATTGAAAATGGCGTGGTAGTTCGATAATTCGATTTCAAACTTCAATTGAATGTACCGGGTGCAAAACAATCCGGATTTTAGTGAAACCAAAAATATTAGAATCTATTCGTGAATATCTTTCCAAGGAATCCGACAAATCAAAATTTCATAGCGGAAATCAAAAGATATGTCCAGTTGAAAATTCTGAATAGTCGCTATGGAATTCAGGCCCTTAAAAATGGGAATTTTGCAAACGACCTCGGATTTCGACGAAACCACTTTTGTTGGATCCGCAGTGTCAAATTATTGCTAGATTCCAAATTTCATAATTTTTAGAATCAATATGTGAGCGTGGCAAAGGAAAACGCGTTTGACCAGTTTTAGTTGATTTTAATCGACTGGAAAATGGCCATTTTTCAAACGGTCTCGGAATTCGACGAAACTAGTTTTGTTAGGACCGTATCGTCAATACGAAGCTAGAAAATATTTTTCTGGAATTTTTCAAGTTAGTATGCGACCCCAGTAAATAGAAATGCGCGTTCAAATTCAATATATAGAGTTAAATGTACATTTGACGAAAACTGATCGAAATGGTCGAATCAGCTTGCTATACACATCCCATTGTGTTCGGAATGGGGGTAAAACGCTATGGACGACAGGCGGTGGGCCTCGATTAGAGGTCGAAAATAAAAGTTGCTTTTTAGTGATAAATAAAATAATTATATAAAAAAAAACCTCTCCTCCCTTATACTCTGCCCCCCCCCCCCTTTCTCGTTTTCATTAATCCAGAAGGAAAAAAAAGAAGGGATCGAAGCAGCCAAAGTCGCGCCGCCCTCCAGGCGCTCCGCCTCGTGCCGCCACCGCAACCGACGCTCCCTCCCCCTCTGCCTCGATCGTCGCAATCGAACCCCCCCTCCTCCTCAGCCTCGCGATCGAACCCCCCCCCCCAAACGCCTGCCACCGCGCCTCAGCCCGGCCACCCCCGCCTCACCGAAGCATCGCCTACCTTCCACCCCCTCCAGTCGCTCCCTCCGAACCGCGAAGATCCAAAACCCGCGCCCAATCCTGAAAGGCGCCGCCAGTGCAGCCGCCATCCCCTCCGACCATCCACCAATCTCCGGTGCCGCACCTCAACCCCCCCTGAAAGAACACGGTGAGTTTTCTTCTTTGTAATTATTTTTAGTTTAACTAATTTATGTGTAAATGACATAGATTAGATCGGTGTTTATATGTAAATAACATAGATTTTAAAATAGAAAATATTAGATTTTTAAGGTTATGATTTTCAAAAATAGAAAAGACGATATTTTTAAAATGGATAAGGCGTGATTTTTACATATGTAGTGGATTAAAAATATGATTTTTATATTTTTAAAGTATTAAAAATATAATCTTTACTATATAGAAGATGTAAAAATATGATTTTTGTTTATGTAGAGAATTAAAAATATAATTTTTACATGATAGGAATATTAGAAATATCATCTTTATATGTGTAGCAAAATAAAATTGTGATTTTTATAATGTTAAATTTGAAAAGGCGAAATCTTTAAATTTGAAAGGGCGAAATCTTTAAATTTGAAAAGGCGCGATTTTTATATATTGAATAGCATATATATTGAATAGCGAAGTAAAAATTCGATTTTTATATATTGAATAGCGAAGTAAAAATTCGATTTTTATATATTGAATAGCGAAGTAAAAATTCGATTTTTATATATTGAATAGCGAAGTGAAGATTCGATTTTTACATATGTAGATAATACGGGCAACGAAGGAGGATAAGAGACGAGAACGACGAAGATTTCTATAAATGAAGTGTCGTGAAGTTGGATAGCTATCTGTGAGAACTTCTCACTCTTCAATCTCTTTTTCTAGTTACATATATATACTAGGATGCACACGGTGTTTAGTAGCACCCGACACAATCGTCCACAGACCATGGACTTGTTTGATTGGTTGTGTAGTTGGTTAGATTATTTGGTTTGAATTGAATTGTTTGGTGAAATGGAATGGATTTGATTGATGTGTGAATGGCGTGGGCCTTCACTAGACCGGGGATAAGGCTAGGCCTCGTCCCGTTTCTAGTATCGTGCCGTTATGCCGCCGAAATTTTCTAAAATAAGTTAGAAAAATAAAGATATCATTTTACTTAATAAATGAACCGAATAGAATATTCATAGGTTGAATAAAATGTTTTATCGTTAAAAATATAATTTTTAACGTGAATGTGAATAAATAAATATTCATTTACAAACCGGACGGTTTGTTTATGTACACCTATTTGGAGGACATTGATTGGGACGATAAATTTTACACATCGCCCAAATGCACAAATAAAATCTGTGTTTGATTGTTTGAAACCCCACACGGGTATTGGGATAAAATACGGCATACACTAATCCCAATAATTAGTTATATGTCGATCGATTGATTGACAGGCTGTTGTAAGCGTTAGATATCTATATTTGATGCTTATACAGTGTAGTGCACTTTGGATGATGGTTGATTATTTGTCGTTGCTATTATATACATGTGTTGTATGGAATCCATATAATTAACTTTATATGGTAATTGATTGGGCCTCATTCCAATTTAAAAGATAAAGAAATATTTTTACAATAAAATCTACATCTTTATCATTATACAATAAATGTTCATGTGTTGACAGTACTCATCCGTTGAGATTAGTCATGTGTTGAAAGAAATATTTTTACAATAAAATCTACATCTTTATCATTATACAATAAAGGTTCATGTGTTGACAGTACTCATCCGTTGAGATTAGTCATGTGTTGAACAAAATATTTTTACAATAAAATCTACATCTTTATCATATTTGAAATCAGAAACTAATTGGAAAATAGATGAGATGAGTGGTCTCCTGGATATTGATCTGATGTTGGTTTCGGCCTTCGGGGTTAATATTTAGGAAATCGTTCTCTTACTAATTTACGATTGGAGTCTGATTTAAAATCAAACGATAGATACCATAATTTTTATAAAATATATTAAATAACAAAAATAGTCACACATGGACGGTACTCATTCGTTGAGATTGGTCATGTGTTGACAAAAATATAGATTCATGGATTGAATAGGATTAATATTCATTTGTTGAATACAATAACGGAATTATTGAAATATATAAAGCCGTGTTGATTAGAGATGCGCTATTTTGACGCGAACGATATTTATATCGATTATATTCATTTTTATTGAATTGAATTGAATATATAATGAATTCGAAAAGAATTGAATAGAAAACGAATTCGAACTGAATTGAATATAAAACAAATTTTGATTTAAATTGGAAATGAAAGTTGAAATGTTTGAAACGAATTTAAACTATTTATAAAGTTTGTTTTAAATAGAAACCGACGAAATATATATTATATATATTATATATATAATATAATGGCCTGAATAGAACGCGCCGCGCCGCGGCAGTTCGCGAATTTCGACCATTGACTTCGAACGGACATTACGGGAGATCCGACCGTCGGATTCTCCTAAAATCGGAACCGTTGGGTTCGTATCGAAAAGAGATTTCTAACGAATATTAGAAATTTGAAATCTAACGGTTGGATTTGGAGATACGTCCAAATCAAATTTGGAAAAGGTCGTTGTAAGTGCAGTTCGATGGCCGTTGATGGAAATCGACTGTACGGGCCTTGATAAAATTATTAAAAATAGTAATAATTTGTATAAAATCATAAGAAATGATTTGGGAAAAATTAGGATGAAAGACCCCATATTTGAAAAGATAAAAATAGACTTTTATCGAAATGAACTAGTTTTGAACTAAGATTAAAACCCAATTATTTTTAAATAAATAAATTGGATTAGAAATGAATTGTAAAAAGAATTGATTTGTGGGTTTATCGTGAACGGTGTTTTAAATAACACTTGTTCTTTAACCCGATAATAAACAGAATGTGATTTGGGTTTGTCGTGAACTGTGTTCTGAAAAGACATTAGTTCTTTAACCCAGAAAAAGGAGTTTTAAGGAATCTGCAATTAGATTGAAATGTGAATTGATAATCTAAATTATCAAATTTAGAAATTGAGCGAGAATGGAGTACTACCAGTTTTGCTCCAAAGCGATAGTTAATCCTTAATTACATTTGAACGTGAAATGGTAATTAATTTTACCGATAACACTGTGGTGTTAGATATGGAGTATTACCAGTTTTGCTTCATGGGATGAATAGGTTGGGATTGGGAAATAAAATAAATAATAATACTTCGGTGTGGTTCGCTAATCTCGACTAGTTTAGAAAAACCATAATTTGGTTTGAAATGACATCCAAAGGAAGATTAAAGGATAAATTTTAAAGAATTTATCTTGGATAAAATTAATGGGAACCTTTCCCTAAGAATGTGGAATTTAGAAACTAGCTGTAGGTTAGCTAAGAAGAATGGTTTCCTGGGTATTGATCTGATGTTGGTTTCGGCCTTCGGGGTTAATATTTGGTAAATTGTTCTCTTGTTGATTTACGGTTAGTGACTAATGAATTGGAATGAGGCGTATGTTGTGTTTGTGTAACATTTGTTTTTAATATACGCGGGTTGTTCGGAAAGGCCGGGTTTATACCCATTCTGAATAACCGATTCGATGATATGTCGAAGATGAAGACGGTGGTCGAAGACCGGAAGTCTTCACATTGCTTGGATGATTACTTATGATCCTGATTGGGCTGTACACCCAAGAGGATGGAAATAGTTGGTGGTCGTCCAGACGTACTTGGAGATGGATGGATATGCGAGAAAAGTGCCTCCGGTTTCGTTCAGACCCAAAACGAACTTCTAAATGGATTGTGTGTCTGACATTGGACTTTATTCTATGTTGATTGATCTCTATTAAATATACATTTGTTTGGCGGCGGAGAATTTATTCTTTTGCTTAACGCCCTTCTCTGAGACGTACGAGCTCAGAGGTTGTATATCGATGGACATCAGTCGCATGGCATGAATTGCCTGTGTGGCACGCTAAGATGCAATGATCAAGGCTTTTGTTGAAAAGCAAAGTCTTGTGGTTGATGATCAAAGCACGGCCTACGTGGCAGCTTTGTGTATAACGTGAATTCGCGAGCCTCACACCTTGGTATGAGTCAAAAACGGGATACGAACTGTAGGGAGAGCACGACGTTTCTTTCTAGCTTTGGTGGTGTCAGTGACTTACCAGCCCTGACATTTATATACTTTTCACCTATGTGGTTGTTGGATGAGGCGCCTCGATTTTAGGTCTGTAAGGACCGGGAAACGTGTGTTCAGGAATTGCCAATCCTCTAACGTAAGTGAGGACCGGCCCTGAAGATCCAGGGTTGCCCAGAGTGCGTAGCCCTGAGGCATTTGCTAGAGTGTCTCGAAAGCGGAGAGGAGCTTGCCCCTTGCCTCGACTCATGATGGAAATCCAATTTCCAATACGAGATATTTCGGCTTTATTTGTAGAGCCTAGTATGGCGACATAGTAGCATGGGATGCTATGCCGTCTATGATTGAAATTGTTTTGACACTATACACTTATTATAGTATCAAATGATTTGTTTTAAACGTACCAAGCATGTTTGGCTATTATAAGGGAAAACCCTATCCTCCGGCTTGCGTTGCATTGTGTGATGGGACCTGGGTCTTATATTAGCTTCATTTTTCGAAAAAGCATTGCGTTGTCTTTTCTATGCACTGGTATTCTTGGGAGGAAACCCGTTCCGTGTTATACGGCGTGGTCCCTTAAATTACTCTCTTTTAAAGTAAAGCTTTAAATAACTGTTTTAGTTCTCACACCAGTCACATGACTGACCTGAAGTTTATTGTTTTAACCTAAACTCTGGGTGCCCCTATTTTCCGCACGGGCAGCTTATAGTTTTGGTTTTGCAGATTTATATTCACAGGATCCTGGTTTACAGCTGGAATGATATCCGGAAAGCTCTATATCCGTATATCACCTTCAGTTGTGCTTTGTATTATTTTCCGCTACTATATAATTTGTTGTAATCTCTTATATTTATCGAATGTAATTTATTCAATTATACTCTGTATATTCTTGTATCTGATGGAATTGTTGTGATAGCAATGAAATGTTCTTCCGTCTGCGTTCTATTTTGTCTTGTCCTCACAGTAATTCGTTCTTTCTCATCTTTTCGGAGCCCGGGGAAGTTCGGGTCGCTTCATTTGGTATCAGAGCTTTGGTTTACAGAGCTCGAGAACAAGACACATTAGAACCATACGAAAGAATTCATCAGATATTGGATTAGTAATATCCAATTAGAATGACTCGTTAGAGATAGGATCAGTAGTATCCTAGAACGAGCGTGAAGAGTATATTTTTCAAATGAAAACAATTTTGTTTTGAAAATTTAAATCGTTTTATACGTATTTGAATATTTTATTTGTATTGATTTGGACAATCTAGTATATAAAGGTTTTGCATGTACGCGTCATGAACGTATATTCGAAGTTTTAATATACTGGGTAGATATAGAATCGCACTCTAGTAGCCCGGGGAAGTTTGGGTCGCTTCATTTGGTTAATGTGACGGCAAGGAATTTCGCTCGATCCTAATCAGTCGTTAAACCGATCTAGACCGTTCGAAACCCCTGATCGTTTTGAGAACAGGACAAATCAGAACGCAGACGGAAGAACATTTCATTGCTATTACATCAATTCCATCAGAATGCAAGAATATACAGAGTATAAATGAATAAATTACATTCAATAAATATCAGAGGTTTAAATACAGTACTGCAGCGGAAAATAATACAAAAGCACAACTAGAAGTGATACACGGATACAGAGCTTTCCGAGGATCGTTCCAGCTGTAAATAAGGATCCTGTGAATATAAATCTGCAAAACCAAAACTACTAGCTGCCCGTGTCAAAAATAAGGGCACCCAGAGTTTAGGTTAAAACAATAAACTCCAGGTCAGTCATGTGACTGGTGTGAGAACTAAAACAGTTATTCTAAACTTTACTTTAAAAGAGAGTAATTCAAGGGACCACGCCGTACAACACGGAACGGGTTTCCTCCCAAAAATACCAGTGCATAGGATAAACAATGCAATGCTTTTTCGAAAAATGAAGCTATTATAAGACCCAGGTCCCGTCACACAATGCAACGCAAGCCGGAGGATAGGGTTTTCCCTTATAATAGCCAAACATGCTTGGTACGTTTAAAACAAATCATTTGATACTATAATAAGTGTATAGTGTCAAAAAAATTTCAATCATAAATATCAATCATAGACGGCATAGCATCCCATGCTACTATGTCGCCATACTAGGCTCTACAATTAAAGCCGAAATATCTCGTATTGGAAATTGGATTTCCGTCATGAGTCGAGGCAAGGGGCAAGCTCCTCTCCGCTTTCGAGACACTCTAGCAAATGTCTCAGGGCTACGCACTCTGGGCAACCCTGGATCTTCAGGACCGGTCCTCTCTTACGTTTGAGGATTGGCAATTCCTGAACAAACGTTTCCCAGTCCTTACAGACCTAAAATTGAGGCGCCTCATCCAACAACCACATAGGTGAAAAGTATATAAATGTCAGGGCTGGTAAGTCACTGACACCACCAAAGCTAGAAAGAAACGTCGTGCTCTCCCTGCAGTTCGTATCCCGTTTTTGACTCATACCGAGGTGTGAGGCTCGCGAATTCACGTTATACACAAAGCTGTCACGTAGGCCGTGCTTTGATCATCAACCACAAGACTTTGCTTTTCAACAAAAGCCTTGATCATTGCATCTTAGCGTGCCACACAGGCAATTCATGCCATGCGACTGATGTCCATCGATATACAACCTCTGAGCTCGTACGTCTCAGAGAAGGGCGTTAAGCAAAAGAATAAATTCTCCGCCGCCAAACAGATGTATATTTAATAGAGATCAATCAACATAGAATAAAGTCCAATGTCAGACACACAATCCATTTACAAGTTCGTTCTGGGTCTGAACGAAACCGGAGGCACTTTCCTCGCATATCCATCCATCTCCAAGTACGTCTGGACGACCACCAACTATTTCCATCCTCTTGGGTGTACAGCCCAATCAGGATCATCAGTAATCATCCAAACGATGTGAAGACTTCCGGTCTTCGACCACCGTCTTCATCTTCGACATATCGTCGAATCGGTTATTCAGAATGGGTATAAACCCGGCCTTCCCGAACAACCCGCGTATATTAAAAACAAACGTTACACAAACACAACATACGCCTCATTCCAATTCATTAGTCACTAACCGTAAATCAACAAGAGAACAATTTACCAAATATTAACCCCGAAGGCCGAAACCAACATCAGATCAATACTCAGGAAACCATTCTTCTTAGCTAACCTACAACTAGTTTCTAAATTCCGCATTCTTAGGGAAAGGTTCCCATTAATTTTATCCAAGATAAATTCTTTAAAATTTATCCTTTAATCTTCCTTTGGATGTCATTTCAAACCAAATTATGGTTTTTCTAAACTAGTCGAGATTAGCGAACCACACCGAAGTAATTATTTATTTTATTTACCAATCCCAACCTATTCATCCCATGAAGCAAAACTGGTAATACTCCATATCTAACACCGCAGTGTTATCGGTAAAATTAATTACCATTTCACGTTCATATCTAATTAAAGATTTAACTATCGCTTTGGAGCAAAACTAGTGTTACTCCATTCTCTCTTATTTTCCAAATTTGGTAATTTAGATTATCAATGCACATTTCAATCTAATTGCAGATTCATTAAAACTCCTTCTACTGGGTTAAAGAACTAATGTTATTTAAAATACAGTTCACGACAAACCCAAATCACATTCTGTTTATTATCGGGTTAAAGAACTAGTGTTATTTAAAACACAATTCACGATAAACCCATGAATCAGTTCTATTTACAACCCATTTCAAATCCAATTTATTTATTTAAAAATAAATGGGCTTTAATTTTAGTTCAAAACTAGTTTATTTCGATAAAAATCTATTTTTATTCTTTCAAATATGGAGTTTTTTGTTTTAACCTAAACTCTGGGTGCCCTTATTTTCGACACGGGCAGCTAGTAGTTTTGGTTTTGCAGATTTATATTCACAGGATCCTGATTTACAGCTGGAACGATCCTCGGAAAGCTCTGTATCCGTGTATCACTTCTAGTTGTGCTTTTGTATTATTTTCCGCTGCTGTACTGTATTTAAACCTCTGATATTTATTGAATGTAATTTATTCATTTATACTCTGTATATTCTTGTATTCTGATGGAATTGTTGTAATAGCAATGAAATGTTCTTCCGTCTGCATTCTGATTTGTCATATTCTCAAAAAGATCAGGGGTTTCGAACGGTCTAGATCGGTTTAACGACTGATTAGGATCGAGCGAAATTCCTTGCCGTCACATTTGGTATCAGAGCTTTGGTTTACAGAGCTCGAGAACAAGACACATTAGAACCATACGAAAGAATTCATCAGATATTGGATTAGTAATATCCAATTAGAATGACTCGTTAGAGATAGGATCAGTAGTATCCTAGAACGAGTGTGAAGAGTATATTTTCCAATTGAAAACAATTTTGTTTTAAAATTTAAACCATTTTATACGTATTTGATTATTTATTTATTTTGAATTTGGACAATCTAGTATATTAAAACTTCGAATATACGTTCATGACGCGTATATGCAAAACCTTTATATACTAGATTGTAATGAGGCCCAATCAATTACCATATAGCGTTAACTATATGGATTCCATACGACACATGTATATAATAGCAACGATAAATAATCAACCATCATCCAAAGTGCACTACACTGTATAAGCATCAAATATAGATATCTAACGCTTATAACAGCCTGTCAATCAATCGATCGACATACAACTAATTATTGGGATTAGTGTATATCATATATTATCCCAATACCCGTGTGGGGTTTCAAACAATCAAACACAGATTTTATTTGTGCTAGGGCCCGATATGATTCGAGAAGCATCAGATAAAGTCGATTACATTAAGAAGCGATTGAAAACCGCGCAGAGCCGACAGAAAAGATATGCTGATGCTAGAAGAAGAGATTTATCATTTGCCGTTGGCGATTATGTTTATTTAAGAGTTTCTCCAATGCGGGGAGTAATCAGATTTGGCAAGACTGGGAAGTTGGCACCGAGATTTATTGGTCCCTTTCCTATACTTGAACGGATTGGAACTCTTGCATATAGGGTTTCATTACCTGATTGGTTGCCTGGTGTACATGATGTGTTCCACGTGTCTCAACTCAGAAAACATGTTCATGATCCAGATCTTGTTGTGGAAGAAGCAGCGCAACAGGATATAGACATAACTCCAGGATTAGCGCTCAGAAGAGAGCCGTTAAAGATAGTTGGCAAAGAAACTAGAGAGCTAAGGAGCAAAAAGATTCATTTAGTCAAAGTGCAGTGGAGTAGTGATCCTAGAGACTGTACTTGGGAGACTGAGGAAAGCATTAAACAAGCCTACCACAAATGCAGAGTGGACATCTCTGACTAACTCCGGTGCAAGGTACCTTTACAATACTTTGCATTTACATTTTGTTTCCTACTTAGCTGTTATTTCCTTTTCGAGGACGAAAAGTTTCAAGTGGGGGAGATTGTAATAACCCGGAAAATGTGAACCAATTTAAAAATTTTAAAATTGGTTATTACCAAAGAATTTGAATAATTTAAATAGCATATTTCAATAAAATAAAGAATTGGGTATAGTATTGCAGTTTGAAATTTTGAATACAAACTTTGTCTGACTGTACCGGGTGGAAAATATAACGGATTTTAGCGAAACTGAAAATATTTAAATCTGTTTATGAATACCTTTCTAACGAATCTGAAAAATCGAAGTTTCATAGCGGGTATCAAAAGTTATGGCCAAATGAATTTTAAGAAAGGTCGCTATATAGCATATATAGCCCTTGAAAATTGATATTTTGCATACGACCTCGGAATTCGACGAAACCACTTTTGTTGGGTCCGGGATGTCAAACTATTGCTAGGTTTCAAATTTCATAATTTTTGAAGCTAGTATGTGAGCGGGGCAAAGGAAAATGCGATTGGTCAATTTCTGTTAAAATGGGTCGACCTAAAAATGGCCGTTTTTCAAAAGAGCTCAGAATTCGACGAAACTGGTTTTGTTAGGACCGTATTGTCAAAACAAAGCTAGATTTATTTTTCTGGAATTTTTCGATTCAGTTTGTGGCCCTGGCAAATTGAAATGTACGTTCAAATTAAATATTGAATGTTTTATATTTTAATTTGAAAAATAACTGACTGTAACAGTCGAATTGGCCAACGAAACATATCCCATTGTGTCCGGAATGGGGGTATTTAGCTAGGGGCGACAGTCGTTGGGTTTGATTTCGAGTTCGTTTGCGAAAATACTATTTAAATTTTCCTATAAAGTCTCGACCAATAGGAATTTTTCTTTAAAAAAAAATCTCAAAAACCCTAGCCGCCTCAGACGAAATCGACGATCCATCGCGCTCGAAACTAATCTCAACGAATGAGTACTGTCCATATGTGACTATTTTTGTTATTTAATATATTTTATAAAAATTATGGTATCTATCGTTTGATTTCAAATCAGACTCCAACCGTAAACTAGTAAGAGAACGATTCCCTAAATTTGATAATTTAAATTACCAAATTTGGAAAATAAGAGAGAATGGAGTATCACCAGTTTTGCTCCAAAGCGATAGTTAAATCTTTAATTAGATTTGAACGTGAAATGGTAATTAATTTTACCGATAACACCGCGGTGTTAGATATGGAGTATTACCAGTTTTGCTTCATGTGATGAATAGGTTGGGATTGGGAAATAAAATAAATAATTACTTCGGTGTGGTTCGCTAATCTCGACTAGTTTAGAAAAACCATAATTTGGTTTGAAATGACATCCAAAGGAAGATTAAAGGATAAATTTTAAAGAATTTATCTTGGATAAAATTAATGGGAACCTTTCCCTAAGAATGTGGAATTTAGAAACTAGTTGTAGGTTAGCTAAGAAGAATGGTTTCCTGGGTATTGATCTGATGTTGGTTTTGGCCTTCGGGGTTAATATTTGGTAAATTGTTCTCTTGTTGATTTACGGTTAGTGACTAATGAATTGGAATGAGGCGTATGTTGTGTTTGTGTAACATTTGTTTTTAATATACGTGGGTTGTTCGGAAAGGCCGGGTTTATACCCATTCTGAATAACCGATTCGACGATATGTCGAAGATGAAGACGGTGGTCGAAGACCGGAAGTCTTCACATCGTTTGGATGATTACTGATGATCCTGATTGGGCTGTACACCCAAGAGGATGGAAATAGTTGGTGGTCGTCCAGACGTACTTGGAGATGGATGGATATGCGAGGAAAGTGCCTCCGGTTTCGTTCAGACCCAGAACGAACTTGTAAATGGATTGTGTGTCTGACATTGGATTTTATTCTGTGTTGATTGATTTCTGTTAAATATATATCTGTTTGGCGGCGGAGAATTTATTCTCTTGCTTAACGCCCTTCTCTGAGACGTACGAGCTTAGAGGTTATATATCGATAGATATCAATCGCATGGCATGAATTGCCTGTGTGGCATACTGAGTGCATGGATCAAGGCTTCTGTTGAAAAGCAAAGTCTTGTGGTTGATGATCAAAGCACGGCCTACGTGGCAGCTTTGTGTATAACGTGAATTCGCGAGCCTCACACCTCGGTATGAGTCAAAAACGGGATAAGGACTGCAGGGAGAGCACGACGTTTCTTTCTAGCTTTGGTGGTGTCAGTGACTTACCAGCCCTGACATTTATATACTTTTCACCTATGTGGTTGTTGGATGAGGCGCCTCGATTTTAGGTCTGTAAGGACCGGGAAACGTGTGTTCAGGAATTGCCAATCCTCAAACGTAAGAGCGGACCGGCCCTGAAGATCCAGGGGTTACCCAGAGTGTGTAGTCCCGAGGCATTTGCTAGAGTGTCTCGAAGCGGAAAGGAGCTTGCCCCTTGCCTCGACTCATGACGGAAATCCAATTTCCAATACGAGATATTTCGGCTTTATTTGTAGAGCCTAGTATGGCGACATAGTAGCATGGGATGCTATGCCGTCTATGATTGATATTTATGATTGAAATTGTTTTGACACTATACACTTATAATAGTATCAAATGATTTGTTTTAAACGTACCAAGCATGTTTGGCTATTATAAGGGAAAACCCTATCCTCCGGCTTGCGCGCATTGTGTGATGGGACCTGGGTCTTATAATAGCTTCATTTTTCGAAAAAGCATTGCGTTGTTTATCCTATGCACTGGTATTTTTGGGAGGAAACCCGTTCCGTGTTATACGGCGTGGTCCCTTGAATTACTCTCTTTTAAAGTAAAGTTTAGAATAACTGTTTTAGTTCTCACACCAGTCACATGACTGACCTGGAGTTTATTGTTTTAACCTAAACTCTGGGTGCCCTTATTTTCGACACGGGCAACTAGTAGTTTTGGTTTTGCAGATTTATATTCACAGGATCCTGATTTACAGCTGGAACGATCC
>CM060912.1:399554288-399655017 GCA_030737875.1 Allium sativum | reverse complement strand
GGTAAAAATTATAATGGAGATTAAGCTCAATTTTTAGTTGGGAGTCGGATAAATTTTGTACTTAATTGCTGGAACTGTCATCATATTATGCATGTATCCAACTATATTAAATTTGAAACCACGTCACTATGTTTTGCATAAATCCAATAATTTGACAGGATCATCTTCATATATATCATCCATCTTTCTATTATAATAAGAACACAAATAAGTAATAATTAAGGTAATAGAAAATAGAAGTAAATCACATTTTTACATGAGAAATTGTTGAGAGAAAAGTGGAAGTCAATTTTTTTTGATAATTTCCAAATAACATGATCAAATATATGGAAAGGACGATAATTTGATGCGCGTTTGGTGGTCTAACATGACATATTATTTTATTGTCCTTCATTTATCCTCTAGTAAACCAATGATTGTTTCAGGATGGTATTGTTGGATATAAAATACATTCTAAAAATATAATTTTAAATTGGTATACTATGTTTTTGTAATTGCTAGAGAGGGGTCGTTATTTATTTCAAATATAATAAGAGACTAAAAATAACTTTTGATATAATTAGTACAAATATCACACACAAATAGAAGATGCTAAACTATAAAAACTATAAATATAAACATCAACCTCATTGAGTCATCACTGCTGGTAAAAAAAAAAAAGCAAAGGTCCATCATCACAGTATACAAACATGAATAATAAATAAGAAACACTATATTAATACCTCCCTATTTACAACTAAGTTTTAAGCTAGCTAAGAAGTATCAAACCTCAATGTTAGCCTGCTTTGTGACCAGGCTACCCAAAGCAAAGATCATGTCGACACACTTTTTGGCAAATGCTGTCATATATGGAATCTCTGGATAACATCACTCTCCGCCATTGGAAGCATCATCAGAAGACACAGGGCAGTTTGGTTAAAATCACAACATTAGTATAAACTGGACTAAAACCCCTATCAAACAGCCTCAATTGGATCTAAACACATCAAATACTTGTAGCCCTCTGAGTTAGCTTCAAATAGAGCTTTCGTTTGGTCCAATCAGCCTTACGGTTTCGAAGTTATGTCTGTTTCCGTGAACACATGCAGAAACATGAAAAACATGGATTTCATCATTTTTGAAGATCGGTTCATGAGCACCTCCTGGGGGCGGATCGTGACCACCCCCTGGGGTCGGATCGTGACCACCCCATGGGGTCAGATCGTGACCACCCAATGGGGTCGGATCGTGACCACCCCCTGGGTTAGGATCGTGACCACCCCCTGGGGTCGGATCGTGACGACCCTTTGGGGTCGGTTCGTGACCATACATGCTGACCATCACCATCACGACCATTACCAGCTCACCATCCCGGATCACGAACCGTGACCACGAACCGCGACCAAAACCCGCTACTACGCGTGAAGATTTTGACCTATTCTCAAGGCTATGATCGCTCCTACTTTCCCGGATCAGGTGCCACGTGTCCTACCACGACCCCATCACCATGTGAGCTTTCCTACGGCTATAAATACACCTCCAGAGGGCATTTTCAGGGGACTTTTGGCATCTCAACATCCATGGCTGCCATGGCTAACACTTCCCCATGAATAACCACCATCTTCCTCTATAAAATCAATGAATTCAGAGAGAATTATTCATTGAATTCGAATGATTGAGAGACAATCTTTATTGTAATTGTAATCTGTGAATGAAATGAGAAAATATGAAGTGGACGTAGGCTCGTTAACGCTGAACCACTATAAAAATCCTGTTGTCTTGATTTTTCTCTTATTTTTCAGTTATTTCTTCATGTCCTATGCTCTAAATACGACAATTTGAGTGTTAGGACCATTTTTTGGTGAAACATTTTGGTGCTTTCACTGAGAAATGAATTCTCAGCCTATCGGATTGTTACTCTACTATTTGGATTTGAAAGTTTGAAGAAAATAGCCCGTGTTTCTACCATTTTTGAAGATTTTAGTGATTCTAGTAAAATCAGAACTTCACGGCTCCTAAAAGAAGTAAGAAAACGCAAGCTTCCTGAGCGAATGAGGAGCGAACAGATGGTTTGCAGGTGCATGTCGAAGGGTTCGTGAACAGGGCTCATGATGAAGGGTCATGGAACTGATTCGTGATGATGGCTCGTGGCTCATGAAGACATTCAATCAACTCGTGAAAAGTCCATTAAATCGGCTCGTGAGGGCATATTCAACTGGCTCGTGGAGGCATACCCGACCCGATCCCAAGAAGCAGTGAAATTATAGTGCGGATCGAACCTGGAGCAAATACTATGACCCGAAGGCACAGGGTCCTCACGACCCGATCTGCAGACGCGCTGAGCTCCGCGTAGAGGGGTCTGAACCACGAACCGGTGACACCTCCACGATCCGACCCGGACTAAGTGTTGGACCACGATCCGATGGAACTCAGCGAACCAACCAGGGTCTAAATAGCTATCACGAACCGAAGAGGATATCAAATTGAAGCTGTTACCGAACCACGAACCAGAGGACAGTAGTGAACCGCGACCCAGAAAAATGATGACGAACAAGGGTCACGACCCGATACGGAAAAGTGACAGTTTTTGAAAAAAAATACAATTTTCAGATCATTTCAGAAAATGCCCCATCGTCCAAAATTGAAAAAATCGTTTGGTGCAAACATTTTCGACCTAACCGGTTAGGTCGATCGCCGCCGGGACTGTGGGGCCCCGGACCCCCACCGGCGCTGCGCCGGGACCCGCTGACGGCCTCGCCTTCGGCTCGGAGCACGGCTCGCCTTCGGCTCGGAGTACGGCTCGCCTTCGTCTCGGAGTACGTTTTGTCCTGCAATAATCATTAAGGCTTATCAACCAAGATTCAGTAAATAGTCTGGGGAAATCGACATCAAATTGGCAACGACGGGAATTCTTCCTAGAGCCATCACACCTATTTATTGATGTTATTCAATATGAGGAGCTATTGAAAAGATTTGACATGTTGGATACGACAGTATACGAGATAATGATTGTCTCATAACAACCTCTTCTCCCAGAGTTCTGATGGTGTATTGGTTTCACCAAAGCAACTGATGTTTTCCATGAACAAGTAGTAATCACCTGGTTTACATGACTTAAACCTATCCGATGGGTGGGGTCCTAGATGGCATTAACATGGAACCATCCAGGAAGTATTCTGGAGACTCGGATGATCATAGCAACGATGACTCGCAATGACAAGACACTAGAAAGTGACTAAGGATTATTACAAATCTACAATTCACTTGTATGGTATAATGAAAGACATATATCCTACGATCTATACCTGGGAGAACTTAGTTGACCTTTCCAATGCATAACTGCTATCCACAACATTAATGAAGATTGATTTCCATTATAAAGGGGTCACATCAACACACTTTAGTGCCCAGAGTCAGGTACCAGTTGAATTGCCGCAAGCCATGATAAGACATATGGATCTTTGCACAAGTGATAACAACTTGATTGCTCATCAGTCACCATATGACCTTGGTCAAGAGACAAGAGCTTGAGATAAATGCAAATATGAATCAACCATTAGCTATCCACTTCATTTGCCAGCCACGCTATTGCATTTAAGATTACCTGATCAAGGTCTCGACCAACCAGCTCCAATAGAATTCAGAGCCTGCATTGCACCCTATTGCCTATAACTAAATATCCCAACCGAAGATAGAGTGGGAATGGTCTATGGTGACCAATTTATTGGAGAAGCTGACTATTTGGCTAGAATATGCTACACAACGCAGATGGCGTGAAACCCAAATACACTTCCACTCTAGATGAAATGGAGTGTGAAGGAGGTGTCGATATTGTGAATAAAGGGAGCATCACTAAAGGAATTGCCCGTTGATCTGCCCGAAGACATGGACCCCAAAGAGGATGGTGATTTAGATGTAGAAGGGTGACATCTAATGATGCAACTGTGCATGTTCCGATTGGTGACACCGACCTGACTAAGGTCTTGAAATCGGATCTCATTTAGACCTCTTTCGAATGAGGGAACTGACATGCTTTTTGCAAGCGAGCCTGGATGTGTTCACTTGGACCTATGCTGATACTCGCGGGATTTTACAATAGGTTATGAGTCACTTGTCAAGTGTAAAACTGAAGTGTGCCCCTGTCAAGCAAATAAGGCGTATGAGAGCATCTCTCTTGAAGTGAGATGCCACACATCCCGCTTGGATATCAAATCCCATCCTCGTCAAGAATGCTAATGGAAAATGGTGCACATGCATTGATTTTTCAGATTTGGACAAAGTTCGCCCAAAAGGAAGATTCCCATCACTCAGAATTGACCAGCTTGTGGATTCAATGACTGGACACGAACGTCTCCCTCATATGGACATGTGCGCAAGTTACAACCAGATTTTTATGCATGTGCCTGATCATGAATAAACTTGTTTTTTCATCGACCTTGAACTGTACTATTATATGGAGTTGCCATTCAGACTGAAGAATGCCCAAGAAACATACAAACACTTACTGAATTGTATGGTCCACAGCCGTAGTGAAAGGCCCATGGAAGTCCATATAGATGATGCATTTGTGGAGTCCAAGCAATCAACCTACTACATTTCAAGTCTGACAGAGATGTTCAACATCTGAAATGAAGCTACACCCTTTGAAGTGCTCGTTTGGCGTTGCATCGGGAAAGTTTCCTGGCCTCATAGTTAGCTAACACGGAATCGAAATCAACCCTGATCAGATTGCATTGATCATAAACATCCATGAACAACAAAGAATTAAAGTTTTCTGACGCTTGACAGGAAAGTTGGCTCCACTTACACGTAATGAGGAAAAAGTCCATGAACTAGTCTATAATGCGGGCAAGAGGGTCGCCGTGGTAGAGCGCAACTACCCAAAAATTGAAAGGATCGTCTATAACTCGCTAATTACTCTGAAAAATCTTCCCTACTATTTCCAAGTTCATCTGATTGTTATATACACTTGTGAGCCGCTGCGACAGGACATGCAGCGACCTGATGCATCTGAAAAGTTGCACAAACGAGACATAGAGATGAACTAGTTTGATCTCAATTCCCTCCTAAAGAAGTCCGTACAGGGGCAAGCATTAGCCAACTTCATCGCTAAATGTATCGTTCCCGAATAGGATATGTTATATGAAGAAAATGGCACCTTGGAGTGAAAGACAAAATCAAGCATCTGGAAACTGTATACAGAAGGTGCAAGAAATGATCGATGATCCAGTGCCGGAGTTTTGCAGACAACTCCCGAAGGGCAGCTCGAAAGGTATTCCAGTCGAAGAAACCACAACTCGCAGCTTACCTAGAACCAGTAGAAGAGTTGTTGGATGGATTGGAACGTTACAACATACCTCATATTCCGCACATAGAAGGTCAGAAGGCATATAATCTAACCAAGTTAGAAGGTTTCGACAATCCAGAAAAGACGGAGATGATCCCCATCAAAACACTATAAAATCCAATAATTGATTAGATGGATGTTGATCTAATATTGGATACCGAGCCCTAGAAGGAGTCATAGACAATCACCGTAATGACCTTCCTGCAGCACAGAATGCTTCCGACAAGAGGAGGTGAAAGGTGAAGCATCGTTCATTGTATCTAGAAGATATGACATGCATGGCGACATTGCTAATTTCCCTTGGAAGATTGTCCCAAGACAGACACCAACAAGTCCCATTGCTGAATCACCGCCCTAAGTGATTCAATAAAATCACTAATTAGTCACTCGTTAGAGGGAGATGTACATGAATGCAACTTCTGGTGAACGACGTTTTGAAGCTAGAAAGCGAAGACTCACAGTTCCACTCCTTCATCAGTTATCTGTCAAGTAACCCATGCCCCAAACGGAGGGGCAACTAGAGATCGAGCATGGATTGCTCATGAATACATCATCTAATTCAAAGACGATACATCAAACGCTTGCATGACCAATTGCCTTGGTCTTGCCTAAAAGTTAGCAAGTTGAAAGTTTAGAATGCTCACGCCCGAAAGCTGATTGATTGTTTGCGCACCAACCCTTGCCCCGATATGGAATCGAAGACCCATCCGCAAATCTATGAGATATGACTATCCCACCAGCTGCAATATCCTATTTTCTAGCACAAAAAGTGCAAAAGTTTCTATAAGCGTAAATCCATTGTTCTCATTCCAATTGCCATCCTAACACCAATGTGATGGTCTGCTTCCATTAGCGGTACAGTCACGACTTCCTGACACTCTATCCTTACCCTCAGCATGGTGGAAAAAAGGCGATTCAAAGGAGATGCGACCTCATTAATCGCTTATGATATTTACCTAATTGCCTTTTCCATCTCAAGATCCCGATCAAGATTTATTCATCCTTGGGACCGCCGCCCCGCAATAATTTGAAAAGATATTCGTGATCAGCTTAAGATTCTGGCATGCATCCCATGGCAGAGACAGGATAAGGAGGAGTTAACCGGAAAAGAGCATGCAATTCCAATTCCCTCTCAGAATGATATTCATTCCTCTAACAGGACTACTTTTTAACCATGAATCTTATATTTACATTCTTTATGAGTTGCCGATGTAATTAACTCCGAAAAATTTATATATGGATTGTGTAGGTACCTCAGATCTAGTACCGATCAGACTTTTAACACCACATGTAGAGTTATGGAGCACTACTGTAACGGACCCGACTGGACTGCTCGTTTGCAAAGTCACGCCCCCGCATCTAACGAATGTTGTATAACTCAAAGTGGATCTGAGAAGACCATCTGATCCCTGGCTCACACGAGGCAGACCACAAGACAATTGTACATAAATCATTGAATTGTAAAGTCAGAGTCCGACTCCAGATGGACGCGGTGTGACCATCTATATGGCTCGATCCTATCCTCGATGCCACCAGATTACATGAACCCCGATACGGGGGGCAGCAATGCCCATTGATATTCTTATTTTCCAATCATGAAATTTGCTTTTACATGCCTCTTGAGTTATTGACATGACTAACTCATATGATATGAATGATGCAGGTACCCGGAGTTTGGTGCCAACTACTCCTCCCATAGATTGTTTGGAGGAACGTAAAGCCTTGGCAAACGTTTCCCAACTGTTTGACTGACTGATGCTATCCACAGAGCATGGACAGAAATATAAACCTAGGATGAGTGTGACCCGACCACTTGTCCGAAAAGCTCCATTCGCCAGATTGAAGCATGGAGCATTCACCAGAACCGATGTTTAGAACGACACCTGAAACGGCAGAGTACCACTCTTTGAACTATAGTGTAGAAGGAATGCTGGGGCGAATGATATGACCGTTCGCCTGAACCACTCTAACTCTCATGATTCGAGAGAGAGTACAAAGGACCAGAGAGAATGTCCATGAGGCATAAAGGTGCACCGTGACTAAAACCGCCTCGAAATACACTCCACCACGCTGAAGGATCGGGAGAGTATAAAGGCGCTAGAGACTTAGCGCCCCCAGAACTTCTGCCCCGCTGAAGGATCGGTGAGCAGACGAAGAACCGAGCTCGAACTCTAACCCGCTAAAGGATCGGGAGAGTATAAAGGTGCTAGACACTTAGCGCCACAAGAACTCTTACCCCGCTGAAGGATCGGGAGAGTATAAAGGCATGATGACACATGACACTCAAGGGCTCCTATCCTGTTACACGACTGGGAAAAAGAATGAAAGCTGAGCCAGAATCCTCCATGTCCGAACATGGAGGCAACAGAGTTATGGTCCTTATCAATCCTCAACAAGCCCTGGCCAGGCACTAAGTTAATGACTGATTGGAGGCATACCCATACATACATATTACTTTAGTGCATTTTCATTTATAGTTGCATTGATAACTTATAATGTTTCACGAACTATTTGCTTATGGAATTCTCGCAGGTGCAGGATGATGTGAAAGAAACAAAATTTCATTTACCAAGTGCAGGTTCGTAGAACAAAGCTAAACAAAACGTGAGGGCCGCACTCACAACAACAATAACAGACCAGTAGAAAGCAACTAAAGGGGGACGTGCACGAAGCAGACACCAATGCCTAATGCTAGACTTCCTACGTAACTAAAGGCGGCGACCGAATGGAATCCTTGAGAGTAAATTATTCAATGACATGTCATGCGACTTAATACTCGTGACTGGGAAGGACCCGGTGAAGCCCTGGGATTTTTGGATTTCTATCCGGCCTTAATACGATCATGAGTGGTCATTGGTTTTCCGGTCATAATAGGATCTGTCACGATCGTGGCATTCAGGATTAAAGATTTACGCAACTATCCAGAATACACTGTCCTTCGTCTAAATTTGAAAGGGAATTGATCTGACTATCTGTCTTATGCCATTGCCCCTGAACTGGGGGCATAACCATTGAAAATATTCACAAACGACATAACTTATGTGCTTGTATTTAACTTATGTTGTGATCTTTACGGGCCCCTTGAGGTCCATGAAATGGATGTAAAGAGAATGTCCATTTGCTAGTCCAAACTTACTTCCAGACCGGAAAGTTCAGATAAGGCTGGGCATATCCTATGCAGAAATTAGGGCCTGGATAGGAGACAAGACATTAGCATGGACCGAGTACCAACATATCGATTTTCACCCAACTCCGACTCTTGGTGCGAGGAGTGAATATAAATCCAGAGAAGATATGGATTCGAACCCTGCTACTCAGAACAAACTCCCGAGGATGGGGCACGGAATATGAGCCTCAAGCAGCATAGTTCAACTACTCGATGCCTCCATTCCCAGTTGAGTGACAGAAGCCTGATTGATGGCTACTGCCCATGTGGATGACAAGAAGCCCGAGGCCGATTTTCACTTATTTCAAGACTTTGCGCTGGGGGGATCAACGAAAATTGAAAGGCCAAGCAACAATCATCAATTCGCAGGAAATGATAAAATCGAAGTTTAAGCAATGTTGAACTTGGCTCAGCCAGATAGCAACCATCAGCTCGGATTGAACATAAACCAATCAGCAGGCGGCTTTGATTCAGAACATTGTGGATGGAAACATGGACAATAGAACGGCTACCTGCAACATCCTAGATAAGAATGCAAGAATTATAACAAAACTGAGGTTACGCACGACTAGCTTTAGCTCCAACTCGAATGGATACTCGAGCGACATTTCATACTCGGCTCCAAGCAAGAACGCAATAATTCTAAGAACAGGAACCTGGTCGGGTCGAATGACTCGAACCATTACCTGAGGACAATATTGAAGCGGAAGCAAGAAATCAGCAAAGACCCCCTTTGTAATTTCATACTCGATGCTGGTGGCACCATCCAAGATCTTGACAATGTGCAGCTATTCTTTAATATCAACCTGCTCGTCAGTTTGATTCGGCGCCTCTCGAAGGGCGGCACTTCCCAAATTGATAGGGATAACGGCAATCACAGCCCTTTCACGTGGGACATTAGAATCCCCTGTTATTCCCTCGAACTTTAAACTTTCTCGGTAACGAGATTTTCTCAGAAGCTTTGAAGAATTCAACCCTGAGGTCGACATACTTTTATGACAAGAAGGTGTTAATGTCGAGATGGGTGATCTTGATGCTTTTGTGAAAAAGAATGGAACACCTTCCAACTCCTCAAACAATAAGGACAAAGGAAAAGCCCTAGAAAAGAATGATAAGAATGTGCAGTTCCAAAAAGAATCTATACCACTTATCGAGCCCATGATCTTGTTTGTCAAGATCAATTGAACCGAGCATGAGAAAGAGACTCAACAAGACTGTGACGTCCATTTCGGATTATGCTGAAGCATGAACGGAGGGGCCCAACTAACTTCACAATGACATCCATACACTCGCATTTAACCAGATTACTTAACTCCACGACTGACCCAATAGTAGTAACTGAGTCCGTTGACGCCCGAAGAGGCAATCCTCACTATCTGATTAAAGAGAAAAGACGTTATCAAAGCGAGTGTAATTCGACCATTTGCGTATACCACACAAAATTTTGCTGAGTCGAGAGAGAACACATAATGACTTGGGTTGGCTAAGTTTATTGAACCTGCAACTCTAACCCGATGCAGCGATAAGAAGTATAAAGGCTTAAAGATTGGATGTCTGATTGACTTAACTCAACCCTCATCAATGCTGGGGGCATAAGCCCTGAGTTCGCTTCCCTTTTGATGGCACTGAGGGCACGAGCGTCAATTCACGGACTGACCGTAAAGACGACCCAGGCTTGGAGCAAGATTCAAGACATGTACAATATGCCTCTGGAGTATGACCCGATTCATCTTCCCCGACCAAGCAAACCAGCTTGCGGATCAAATGTGAATTTAAAGACTCAAACTTCACCGAATGGAAGTTGTAACAAATTCCTCCACTACCATATGATAGTGACGATCGTACGAGCACTAGTTCACATGATTTCAACTGCATCTCTTACTGACTTGCATGTGATTATTGAATTACGAAACGGTCCAGAGCGATTGTGGTATTCTTAAAATACGGCTCGATACGACCGTGGCTTCTTTATTTTTGTTGACATGATCCAGAGTGATAATAGCTTTCGGGATCCGTATTGTTACGATTCGATGCTATCGTGGAGCCTTATATTAATATCCTAATGCCGGGATGGTTTAAATCTTAGTACAGATGACAAATTCATATGATGATTCTGGTGTGCTCCATCCCAACTGTCCAGATGTTAGCTCAGAGCCCAAAGATTCTTGCATCACCCCATGACTTAGATGGCTACTTCATACATTGACTCGTACATAAGAGAAAGTATGACTCGACAACATGCTTGGCTTAAGTAAAATGACGACGGTGTCCGACAATGACCTGTGCGTGTAGAATCATACTCGAGAGCCAATGATCTAATGTGATTTTTGATGAATGAATCAGACATCTTGATTCGACAAGGCTTAAACCATTACTTGATCATCTCGAATACTTCTTCCATAAAACTTGGCCTGACTAGCTCCAACGGAAGCAATGCAACAGAAGGATAAATGACGTTCCAAAGAGATTTAGCTCAACACATTCAAAGCACATCTCATCTGCGATAAGATGTACTTTGGGGGGCAAAATTTTATCCTGCTTTGTGACCAGGCTACCCAAAGCAAAGATCATGTTGACGAAAATTTTAACAAATGCTGTCATATATGGAATCTCTGGATAACATCACTCTCCGCCATTGGATGCATCATCAGAAGACACAGGGCAGTTTGGTTAAAATCACAACATCAGTATAAAATGGACTAAAACCCCTATCAAACGGCCTCATTTGGATCTAAGCACATCAAATGTAGCCCTCTAAATTAGCTTCAACTAGAGCTTTCGTTTGGTCCAATCAGCCTTACGGTTTCGAAGTTATGTCTGTTTCCATGAACGCATGCAGAAATATGAAAAACATGGATTTCGGCATTTTTGAAGACCGGTTCGTGTGCACCCCCTGGGGGCGGATCGTGACCACCACCTAGGGGTGGATCGTGACTACCCCCGGGGGAGGATCGTGACCACCCCCTGGGGTCGGATCGTGACAAACCAATGGGGTCGGATCGTGACCACCCCCTGGGGTCGGATCGTGACCACCCCCTAGGGTCGGTTCGTGACCATACATGCTGACCATCACTATCACGACCATTACCAGCTCACCATCCCGGATCACGAACTGTGACCACGAACCGTGACCATGACCCGCTACTACACATGAAGATTTTGACCTATTCTCATGGCTATGATCGCTCCTACTTTCCCGGATCAGGTGCCACGTGTCCTACCACGACCCCATCACCATGTGAGCTCTCCTACAGCTATAAATACAACTCCAGAGGGCATTTTCAGGAGACTTTTGGCATTTCAACATCCATGGCTGCCATGGCTAACACTTCCCCATGAATAACCACCATCTTCCTCAATAAAATCAATGAATTCAGAGAGAATTATTCATTGAATTCGGATGATTGAGAGACAATCTTTATTGTAATTGTAATCTGTGAATGAAATGAGAAAATATGAAGTGGACGTAGGCTCGTTAACGCCGAACCACTATAAAAATCCTATTGTCTTGCTTTTTCTCTTATTTTTCAGTTATTTCTTCATGTCCTATGCTCTAAATACGACAATTTGGTTGTTAGGACCATTTTTTGGTCTAACACTCAACATACTTTATTGTAGCAGAAATAAGTAATAACAAAATTAGGTAAAATATAGTCACCAAATAATGCATACTTTCGATGCCTGTAACAAACAACGGACGAAAAGAACCGAAGACTAGATAAGAGGAAAAAAGAGACAGTAAATTACAATGTTTCGATCGGTAGATCGGGCGTATACGTCGATGGAACGCGAAGGCAGATATTGCCACGACCATTGGATGGTTCGTGCCAGAAGGTGCGAAAGCGAAGACCGAGTAGGACCAAATCAAATTAGGGTTTAAAGAGTGGAGCCTGTGGGGCGTGAGAGAGCAAGAGGACGGGGAACGCGAAAACGACGGGAGGTAATTAGGCGATATGATAGGTAAGGGGCACGTAAGAAGGAAAAAGGTGGAGGGATTAGATAGATGAGAAGGGAGATAGAAACTATGCGATGGAAAAGGCATACGCATAGAAGGGTAAGACTGTTGAGTAAACATTCCAGGTGTCGCGCTCACGTTAAATGGTAATAATGATTTGGAGGGGCTTGTGAGCCAACTAAAATCAACTCAACTTTAATAATATAGTGTAGATACGTCAATGAACCAATATAAAATGAAGGTACATTAACAGAATACTCATATACTTGACCTTTATAATTTTTTTAAAAAGATGCATGTTTAAAGTAAGTTAGATGCTATATAGACTATAGAAGAATTGTCAATATATACAGTGATATCTTTGTTGCTTACTTATCTCGAAAATTTAAACTGAATCAAATATTACAAACTAATAAATTGATTTGGTTAGACTAAAAGCCAAGGAATGAAACATTATGGCTAAACAACATTGATGATGAAAAAGCCAGAAATGCATAAATGCAATATACCCAATAATCAGAATCTGGGAAAAGTAAAATGATAAAAATAAAGTGCAACGAAATCAGACAAAAAGCAAGCACCCACATTAAGGTGCATGTTATGATCAACTAACAAACAACACTATTATGATCAACTTAACCAATTCGATTGAATTGAAATCGGTTATGGCATAGTCATAGTCGGAAGTAGAAGCAATAGGTACAGGGAGAAGTCAAAATACATACATCGGAAGAGGAGTCGACACATAGGAAACCAATCTACAAATGCTGATAGGAGAAGACGAACATCTGTAGATGTGGAAATGAGAATAGCCCTGAACCAGTGATCTAGTTGCAGTCTATAACGGTGGTAAACGACAGCGGATAACTGAGCTTGAAAACGTAAAATTGACGATCAGAGTTGCTCCGCTTACCAGCTCATAGAGTAAGCGGCCCTAATTTAATTTAGGGTTACGAAGAAAGAACACGATAGCAAGTAAACACATGAGATAGCTTGGTGACATTTCACTTTCTTAATCCACGTGGCACAACTTTAGTGGTTTAAATTGGAGAAGGCTTGAGAGCTCTCTATTCTCTAGTCAGCTTTAATAGTATAGTATAGATGATTTCTTTACAAAACCAACAATTTTACAAATTGGGGAATGGAATTGATACATCAATGTGTAAACTAAGTGCAGTGACGTATACTGACAGTACATAATAAAATGAAGCTGTACTTTTTATGTGAATTTAATTATCAGCTCCACTTTACATATAGAAATCAATGAAGGAATAGGAAGGTCGAAGAAAAAAAGATAAGCAATAAAGTCATAAACAACAAATAGAATAAGATAATATGGATTTGAATTCAAATATAGCATAATTTTATTTAAATTCAGGTATTGATAAATGAAATGATAAATTCATAGAGGTATATTTAGACTGCAGTTTATCACCACTCCATGACGCCAGGTGTTCCACTCATCCAAGATCATGAACAATTCAGTGAGAGACCAATTCTTCTGTACCCATTTCCCCTATACCCTCATGTCCCTCCAATCAAATCTCCCCATTTCCGCTTTTTTGCATTTAAATACAAAAACAATTTAGGGTTTTAAATGCAAGAGATGGAAATCAGGGGGCTCGGATTGGTTAGGACACGGGGGCACATTGAATTTGGGGACAGAAGAATTGGTGCGATTCAGTGATGGTAGGAAATGACAAAATAACGGTATATAGGGCATCCATAGATAAACTGATCTATCTAGTATTGTACGATGAGTCATGGTGTAACTCTAATACAAGGTATTAAACATGTAAAAGGCAGTATCCCTCTGTTATTATGTAATATATAAATGACAGGCACATACGCAATATTTCTCATTAATTAGATTCAAAATACCAAGGATCAAATCATTCATGTTTTAGTTGAAAATACATTGGGTCTTAGTATATATACTATGTGTTAAAATTTGATGGCCAACTTTTTAGTCACATTAAACAAAAAAACATATAGAAATCAATGATAAAATTGGAAGGTCATAGTAAAAAAGTTAAACCAATAAAGTCATAAATAACAAATAGAATAAGATGATATGAACTTGAATCCAAATAAAGCACAATTTTATTTCCTTAAAACCTAGTATTGATAAATCATATCGTAAATTAACAATGGTACATTTAAACTGCAGTTTATCACTACTCCATGACTCCAAGTGTTCCACCCATCCAAGATTATGAACAATTTAGTGATGGAAAGAAATGACAAATTAATTGTATACAAGGCATCCATAAGTAATTAATCTAGTAAAATACGATGAGTCATGGTGTTAACTGTAATATAAGGTATCAAACATGTAAAAGGCAGTTTCTCTATGTTATTAGATAATATATAAATGACAGCATACTCAATATTTATCCCTAATTTGATTCAAAATACCAAGGATCATATCATTCATGTTTGTCTTAAAAATACCGGGTCTCAGCATAGCTACTAACTGTTTAAATTTGATGGCTAAATGTTTAACCATTAAGTTCACAGAAAAACAAATTAGAAAAGTTTAAATGCGGTTCATGCAAATAACTTATCAAGCAGTTAATATCTTGAATATCAAAGCATATAGTGTAAGTTGCAATATGAAGGATAAAAGAGATAATACCATCAATGTACAGTTGGATATTAATGTGATGACTGACACCAGCTTGCTCAATAGTTGGGGGTGCATGCAGCTGCCTCATCAGTAAGAGCAGCAGTGTTGTGTAACCAATGTGCATCGAACTTGAAACATTTAACTATTAAGAATAAATTGTCTACATACACACATACGTCCATATATACTTATACATATATAGATAAAAGTGCACCTACACGCATTACTATATACTCATGCACATAAGCATGTGTTTGCCCTTGTATATGACAATCTTAACAGTATACAGAAAACTATGAACTACGTAGAGCTGGAGAAAAACCAGTACCTTTAATGAAAACTTAATAGGCCACCAAGCAAGCAATTCCTCAAATGATCAGAAGGAAAGGATACTCGCCAATGAGCTGATGCAAAAGGTAGCAAGTGATTTTTTTATGGAGCTACTTATCATACGATTTTTCGGTGTAAGGCAGGTCATCAGTTGTAAATGACAACAATAAACAATTTATGACACGGTTATGGAACGAAGAAGTCTCAAATTTTCCTAACAGAGAGTAAAAATATGTCCATGTTGACTCATGTTACCTTTATTCATATATATCACCCAATCAATTTGAATGTCCAATCAACATGAGAACTTGCAAACTGGCAGGTTGTGCCTAAAAATTTCATCAATAAAGAACAAGTACCCAAAATTGACTCTTTTCGTTTCACGATTGAAAAAATCAGTTCACTGGATTATGAACATCACTTAGAGCAAGTACACGTAATATCATATTTTCATTATAATACTTGTGCTATACATTGTTTCCTTAACTTAAAGTCAAACACAATTTTAACTGCAAATAGGAAGACAACCATAAACTTTCTCAGCAGCAACAACTCATTTTAATACTCCATGGTTCACACATATTAGGCAGGAAACAAACTAAACTTAGGGGAGAATAAAGTGACAAAGAACAAATTATCTGTAGATCCATGGGAAAATGTTTGAAATAGAGACACTTGGAAGGCATGAGAGGCACATGAGAAATGATGTGGGTGAATGATCGAAAACAACATATGTTGGACAGCTCCAATCGTTGCTACCCGCAAGAAATGATCGTATAATTATGTGGCATAACCGCAATTGAATTTAATTAGGGCTAGAGAAACAAAAACTGATATGAATTGATTGTGCGGAGGAATATATGAAATGCAAAGGGGAAATGGCAGGGAGGAGCCATGGTTGCAAATCAACTATTGTAAGACAGAGCCAATTAGCCCCATGTTTTAGTGTTTGGGGGGCAAAAAGCGGTGGGGTGAGAGAAAATAAGCGGACAATGAAGGGAAAACATAGATTGTATTGCATACCGCAAACTGCGTATGTAGAAATGAAAGTAGGGCCTCAGGCATGAATGACCTACAGGATAAATCGAAGGCGAATGGTGCTTAGGAGGGAGCAAAAAGGTAGATGAAAACGCGAATGGAATGAATGAAAAAGGAATTGTTATTCGAGAAAAGGCGTAGACGGTTCACTAAACAATACATGTGTCATGCTGAAATGCAATCTTAGCAGAAATTGGAGGAAGCTTGAGAGCCACTGAAAAACAACTCTTCTTTAATAGTATAGTATAGATATTAAATATATGATAATTATGACATCATATATGATAATGATGACATCATGTCTTAGAGATGACATTATATATCCTTAGAGATGACATTATATAGCTTAGAGATGACATCGTATGGCTTTGAAATGAATGTCATGAGCGGGTCTCATCCTTGTAACTTTTTGCAATCAATAATATTCCAACAACGCTTCAAAGTGGATATAAGCCCCTCACGAGGCCGAACCACGATAAATCTCTTATGTTATTTACTACTTTCCGCTCTTGTCCATATGAAAAAATTAATTATCCCTAGTAATTGGAATCTTTGGTGTTTACGACATTTTTTACCGTCAACATTTGGTCCTTTCACCGAGAATTGAACTCAAGATTGCGTCTTTGTCGCACGTTATTGTCTCGACTTTGACGAGCTTGAGGTTCCTTTGCTATACCTACTGCCAAGTCCGCTTACGATGGTAAAGCGGCCAAAGAATGCAATGGTCGGCTCTTTAGCCGTAGCCGAGGCCGGGACCTCCCAACAACCTCAACCGGCGGACATCCCGGCCACTAATGAAAACATCCCTCCTATTGTGGACACCGAAGCGCCCGCAACACAAGCTCTGGTCCACACACTTAATGAAAAATACGAGAACACCATCGTCGAGCTCAATCAAGAATTAAGGAATAACATCGACCTTATGCGACAGCTTCAAGAAAGTCAACGCATCGTCGCTCGACTTCAATTAACTCGGAACAACGCTCGACCCCGACCAACTATATCGGAAACTCCTCTTCCGAGTCGAGGGGCCCACATCAAAGGAGGGGATTTAGCCTCATCAACAATGTCGCCACCCGCACCAATGCTCTCGACAACGGTAACGGCAATGGCCAGGCCAACGACAATTAAAACAACGACGACGACCGAACTACAGTCACATATAGTGAGGGGGCGCAATACCGGGATCGCTCTCGCCTGATTATCAATGATGGACTGGGTCCGACCAACTAATCACTTCCACGACAAAACCCAACGTCGCCCATCGGGGCGATGGACCTACCATTCCCGTAGGCCGCGCTTTTCAAGAAAAGGATCCGCATCAGCCCGCTCCGCACTAGGATCCGATTATAGATGTCGAGGATATGGAAGAAGATGATCCAGACATCCATCTAGAAGATGCCCTCGCAACAGAACTCCTGAACCTCGCCAAAACTCATGAGTCCCAATGGCGGACCACCATCCAACTTAACTTCCCGACATGGTCTGAAGGATCATAAGGGAAATGCGTGGGAATGTACATGACTCATAGGAGGCCCATATTAGGCGTAATCCCTTCAAAAGAAGGGTAAATGAGGCCGAGTGGCCCGAAGCTTCAACATGCCATAGATGCCGCTTTACGACGGCACCACCGATCCCTGTGCCTTCCTTAATCGATATGAATGGAAAATGGACTAGAGCCGGGGCAACGATCCGGTCAAATGCCAGTGCTTCCTAGTCTTTTTATCAGGAACCGCTTTACTTTGGTTCACTCGCCTCCCACTTGACTCCATCAACAACTTCGGCCAGCAAGCGACAGAATTAGTCAAGCAATTCATGATGCATGTCCCAGCTTCGAAAAATGCCCTTACTTTTTCCAACCTATACCAAGGACCCGCGAGTCGCTCAAAAGCTACCTCTCCCGGTTCAACATTGCCCTCGCCGAGGTCGAGAATCCGGACCCTTGCACCATACTCTTTCAGTTAGCAAAAGGTGTCCTCCCTACTTCCGAATTCGGGCCATGGATCGATCGGAAGTAGCCAAAAAGCCTTGATGCCTTTTATGAGAAGGCGGATCAGTACTTATGCCAAGAGGAGGCAAGACACAACCGGCTCTCCGCCACAAGTCGTTCCAATGACCCCTAAGCGGACACCGCAAATAACAACCTTAGAGAAAAACAAGCGGGGATCCTTTCGACGAGAACAAGGGAGCAGGTCCCTATAGGCAAAAACCAAATAATGGCAGGTCGGGTGTTCGAAACAATGGTCAGGCCCTGGCGGAGCTGAGAAAACCCGGCCCTCACCGTGCCTTCGAGACCTACACCCTATTTGTGACAACCCTGATTCCGACAGACCGATTTTTTTTCAAAATTTCAATCCATCGAAACTCAAGTTATTGTGCTCTGGAATCCTACAGAAAAGACAGATACATAAAATATGTCAGAGCTTAGAAAATATCTCACAGCAGATTGGATAAAATATAGTATAATAAAAAAATAGCCTTATTTTATTATTAATACTTCCTAACTAGTATACAAAGCTATCATGTCTCTACCACAAATCTAACCTGCGAGTATGTTATGAGGAGGGGGTCAAAACAAAAGTTATGGTGATTGGATTTAAACTATACACTTTGGATAATCCTACATATACCATTCAATCATATTTTCTTATTTATTAGGTTACTAAGGTTATCAACACTCAAGGATTACACACACGTCATACCCATTTACTTCCCAATGGATTAACCTAATATAGTATATATGTAGCTACACTCAATATTGAGGTACACCACATGGTACCCCACTCACATGGTCTTCACCGTAACACCATCGAAATATATGCCGTCCCTCAACCTACACCGTTGTGATGAACGGATAACAATATTACGTTCCGCATATATCTGTCATTACTATGCTACGCAAACGTACAGACTGCCACCTTTGTTCAAATCAGAATTCATACAGAAGTAATGCCCTCAAGTCTACGATACACCACCCAAAGCCAACAAGCATGTATCTAGACTGTCCACCATGCATATCATTAATTTTAGCTCGATGCCTCAATCACATATCCTCTAATGTGCATCAAGTTCCATGGCAGGGCGATACAAGAAACATAGAACTCGGTCGGTAGCTTTTCCATATCCGTACAGGCCCGTCTTTAAGAGCCTCTACAGATATTTCTAGGGTCTGTTTTCACGGTGGCTATAGCCCCACCTAGGCGCCTCCCTCAACTAGTAAAGACTACAAGAGCTAAGCAACGTGCCTCTAACAAAAAACGATCTAAACATCCATTTGGCATCTCCCCTCAACCACCGTACCCCGATAGTAAAAGAAGAATGGTTTCTTGGGTTTAGCTCTAGTCTTTTTGCATCCCGCTGGCTGTCGATGACGAGTATCCGACGATCCACTATCTTTGTTGGTCCTGACCCTGCCTCGCGTTGAGGCAACCGCTGAGTCACTTTGGTGTCACCGCGTCAGAGCATTCTGACTGCATAGCTACTTCTGCAGTCAAGGCCCATCCACCTAGTAGTTATGCGCAAACCCAACCTCTGCGAGCATAGCCTAAGACATCTGCCACCGCGTAGAGGACTACTAGGAACACCATACGTACCTCAGGAAGCCACGTGCTTCCCCTTCCAGTCCTTCAGAGCCGTCAGAACAATCAGATGAATGTGTGCTCCACTTGTGCCTTATAACACCTCGATGATCTACCCCGTTGGGTTATTCACCCTCAAATGTACGGACTGGTCTAAGCGCCTCACTTTAATATGTTGTTTGACCCTACGTCTAAACATTCTTTTACAAACTTGTCTTACCTCACCAGGTTTCCATTTAACTTGGTTATTCCATTTCATATTGAATTCTTATTTAAATTACCAAGTTTTTCTTGCTTATTAATTTCAGTCAGTTAACCCATTTAAATATATTAATAAGCCCACAAAATGTTATTCTCTAGATTGTGGCCCAGGGTCTGTAATCAAAAATCCATTTTATATTCTTGTTTGATTTCATCATTACAATATCATGTTTCACTTAATATGTAATTAAGTATATCTCAATTCACGTGTTTTTTGTTTAACATGTAAGACATTATTTATTATTAAATATAACTAATTTCATAAGTTTTTCTCATTCTTTCTCATTTAATCATAATTCCATTTTACACCGTTACTACAACTTATCGTTGTTTACTTATTAACTTAGTTCTCTTAACTAAGGCCCATTGATAAGTTTTTCTTTCCATAACTTATGTTGTCCTCATCCATAGATTTCATACGCTGGTTCTCACCAATAACTTAATTTACAATTACGTCCAATTTATCTCTTAACATAAGTTATCCCCTTTTTCTTATTGTTTTCTTATAACTCTAGTTATAATTCTCACTTTTCCCTAGGACAAGCCTTAACATATTATTCTATCAACAGATTTCAGATTTCAAAGTTTATAGATTACTTAATTTATAATTAAGCACTATTTACTTTTCATAAACTTCCCCCTTTTGTCTATTTATTATAATCTACTAGTTTCAATTTTACCCCAATTACTGATCACTTAATTTAAAATTAATTGTCATTTATCTCATTCCACCAGTTTTATCACGTTCTTAATAGTTTATTATAACCTGAGTTATAATCTTCACTTGTGCCTAGGACAAATCTACCTATCATACAACATTCTCATTAATGTTATTAATTTATAATAGGTTATTATCATCCCCCATTTATTCCAAATCATTTACTGTTGCATCTTTCTTTCATTCAATTCCATTTATTACTATTAATTTCAATTAATACTATTTCTTAGTCCGGCTATATATATATATATATATATATATATATATATATATATATATACACACACATGTACCAGACCTCTCACATTAAGCCTACAACCGGTGGATGCTGGACATGCCGGGCGGGTCCGGGCAGACTTCTTTAACAAATCGGACATAACCTCGTGCCTTGGCACATTTCGTGTTTATGCACTTAGAACCCTCACATTAGATTCACCACTTTTGGTTGAGGGATATGCCGGGCGGGTCCGGGCAGACTTCCACCACAAGTGTGATCTAACCTCGTGTCAAGGTATGGTTACAGTTTCTAATTATGGTAATTCTAGGCATGTTCATTCTTTAATAATTATTCCTATTTCATTATAGGTTTTCTTGCCCCTTTTTCCAAGTCATATTTACTAGCCCAATTTAAGTTCTTTAAACATAATTTGGTCGGTGCCCCGACCCATATTTATTTAGTCAATTCTATGTTAACATGAAACAATATAATCATATATTTACTCCAATTATTTCATGTATATATTTGTGACAAATTAGCATGTAACAGGAATAGTCACCGTTGATACCCATATTCTAACAAGTTTATAACATGTAAACATTTTAGCACTTCAATTAATTCAATATATGAACTTTCCAACATGTTCATTTTAGTATTATAACATGTAAACATTCCAACATTTCAATTTATTCATATTAACAATTTGACGTTACTTCACGCTAATCATTCCCGCATGACATATACCACTTTAATCATTATTGGCATATGTTTTGGCATCTTAACATGTTATATTCCAATTTGTCATAATGGGGAATGCTAAACGGTAATATACCATTATCTAAAATAATATGGCTTAAATCCACTTATCTCGTAAGCTTTATAAATCCTGGATCTGGTCCAAATCTACCCTTCCATGGTTTTTCCCCTAATTATATTCAGAACCTAACAACAATGGATTTTATAATTTTTACTAGAAAAATGGGAAGAAAAGAGAAGGGAATTGAAAAATAGACTAGGTCTAGGAATTACCTCACTTCAATAAGAGATCTAAAATTAACGTATATCCGTTCTAGAAAAATAGAAAAAGGGATTGCTGATGTAGAATCCTAGATCTCCAATCTTGAATAACTATAATAGGTTGAAGAAGGAGAAATGGCTAGAACAAACTATGTTGGAGCAACACTTCGTCGTCGCCGTTGAATTATTTGAATAAAAAAAGGGGCCTAGTGTCTTATTTTTAGGTGTAGAGGAGGAACCAGGACCCTTAGATCTAAATCTAAAGCACCAAAACTGACAATGTCAGAAAAGAATGTTCCAGATCCGTGGGTGGGTCGACCCCTAGGTCGACCACCTTGTTGGTGGGTCGACCCCCAACAGCCAAAATTCCCGCTCAACTTCCCACCTCGCGAAATTTTGATTTTTGGACTGATTTTCGAATGTTATGGATGTATTTATTTAATATATATACACATATAAGCTCCTTATATGTATTCAAACTTCTAACGCTCAATACTTTCCATAATTTTCCATCATTTCTCATAATTTTCCATTTTTGTTGCTTAACTGAATTTTATATTTCCTTTTCAGTTGTACCTTTTCTCTTTTCTTAGCTTATTTGATTATCTAGTCTTAGTTTAAATTTAAATAAGCTTCTAGTCTTCCAACTAAACCAGGAGAACAGACACCCTACAAAGTTACTATTAAGGGACAAGAATCTTGGGACTATGTCCCCCTCAGTTTGAACAGTACAAACCATGGAATCCCCGACAAGTTTAGGTGTTACCCTAACTACCCCACAAAAAAAAACAATGAAACAATCCCAGTTGAAATTTAGTAATGGGTTTTACCCCTAACATGGAAATTAGCAATAGGATCTAAACACTTACTTGCCCTTTACTATCTAGTAGTCACTACTAACTCTAGTTGTGTACCAACAATTATTTCAAGCAACATCCAAGGCTTTCCGATGCTTTCGCATTCTACAGGAACTCGCTGTTATTATAAGATAATTCTCGCTATTTACTTTATAGCCTCAGAACTTTTCACGTCTTTCGTAGTCACTAATCCTTACCTAGTCCATACTTTTTAAAACATGGTTTGGCCCTTTTCCTTCTAAAAAATAAAAGTGCCAAAACTTTATTTTACTCATGAAAACTTTCTTTTGCCAAACCATAAAAACATGCCATGTTAAAAATGTAAATCATCATATATTTTTTCAAATCACAAAACTGGAGTAGATACGGACAACTATTTTCACCATCGAGATTATGACTTGTTCTTACCTATAAGATCGGTTTAGTTTCTTACTACAAGGTGTAAACATCCACTCTATTCTTAATTTCTGCACTTGTTTTGTCCACCCAACAAAATAATCTTGTTAAAATAATTTATCAAAAAGGATTGCCATAAGAATAGATATTTCAGATCTTTCTTTATTAAAAACTCTTGTATGCACTACAACAGAAACACCATATTAGAACTTTAATTTTACAACGGTGGTAAAAGCATCGTTGTAATAAATGTTTTTTACAACTTTCAATACCCTAAAGTTGTAATACACGTATTTTTAACAACTTTTTATTTTGTTAGTTGTAATAGATGCCTATTACAAACTTCATGTTTATAATATCTATATTTAATAAATAATTGTATTAATATTTATTAATAATTAATAGTTAATAATAAAATTAGTAATCAATAATATTTATTAATTATTATTGAATAATTAATATTTAATAAGTAGTAACTTATTTTTAATAGTTAATGTATGTTAACTGCTTATTAATTAATAATTAGTAACAAATATTATAAGCTTTTAATAATTGTTAATCGATTATATCTAAGTAGAAATAAGTAAAAGTTAAATAATAACTATTATTAATAAGTAATATTTGATTTGGTAGTAACCATTTCAGAAGTTTTTATAAATATAATTCTGGCAATTAACAACAATTTTGGCTACTAAATAGTAATAATTAATTTGAAATATTAAATAATTAATTATAAATATAATAATTAAAATTAATAAAGAATAATAATTAACAAATAACAATTACTTTTAGTAATTACCGATAAGTACCAGTATTTAATAATTGCTATTAGTAAGTAAGAAGTAATAATAAATAATTAAGGCCAATATTTAATGTTTACTATTTAATAATTAATTTTTAACATTTACTAGTAATTAATAATTGCTATTAGTAAGTAAGGTGTAATACATCTTTTTTAAAATTAACATTAAATTTTCTCTTTATTTATTTCGTTACTTGGACTTCAAAGACGAAACGAATATTTAAATGACTTAACCAACTATAATTGTTCTGACAATGTTTAACCAATTATTGGAAGAAACAGTGTAATGTATGGTATAAAAACAATGAATTATAGGGTTGTACTTCATCTACACGCGTTAACTTTTAATCGAATGGAAGTTGCATCTATTACGGTCTGAAAATGAATCGCGACAGCTGAATTTTTAGGCGGGCTCACCAACGTAATTTATCGTGCAGTCCCTGCAATTAAAAGCTTCCTCATCAAATTCGAGACCCCTATTCTCCAGATGATACTCATTCGTTTCCCCTAAATTAATCTAGGGTTTCCTCATCGAATTGGAGACCCCCTTCTCCAGATACTTCCTCACCAGAATCGCTCGAGATCATCCGGCTCGACGATGTCACCAGCAAAATCCGGCTGATTCCTCCCTCACCTTTGAGCATCCCTACACTCCCACAAAGCTCATGTTCCTCCCCGACAAGGATCCCTCTCGCTCTGATCTCCTGGCCTCCTCCCCGACTTCCTTCAGATCTGGAATATAACCGATTCCGGCACTAATCAGTAGTGCGTCGTCAACGGCAACAAAAACTCTATGATATTGTTGATGAGATGAGCGCATGGCTAGGTAGTTTTTCCTATTACTTTCTTCAAATTTTTTTGTTATTGCGTCAAACCTTTTTCAGCAAGAATTTTGCTTCAGGCCAGGTTGTCAAGTAGTCGGATATGGCCATCTAGGGGCAAAGAATGGACACATTCAATTTTTGGTGGTGGTGATTTGTATGTTTTTAACAGATTGGATCCGATGTTCAGCTAGTTAGGTAATTCAAAATTTGAATTGGTTTTGTTATTTTGGAACTGATCTAAGGTACAAATTTTGTAATTCAGTGCAATGTCTAGATTTCCAAACATATATAACATGAATTTTATCTTAAAATGAGTGTTGACTTTTGTGTTAAAATGAATGTCAAGGTCATGCAGATTATCGTTTAGGATTAAATTAGCAAAGCCACTATTTACTATAGTTTGGGTGATTGTGATTATCTGAATTGTGATTGCTGGTACTAAGTTGTAGAGTTATCATGATATATACCTTAGTATCTGAGAAACATAATCATTTAGAGTATTTTAAGGGCAAACCGAGCATAGATAATTAGTTTTATGAAATATAAAGATCAGAATACTTGTGTTCTAAAGATAAAGACAAGTTAGAATAGAAATCTGGTAATATGGGGTTGGTATACTGTTTTGTTTAGATAATAATATTCTCATTTGTTTGTCTATTTCATTACTATATATCTGCTACTTATAGTTTACTCCTTGCAGCGTCAAAATTATTATTGTTCTCTTCAATATCACTCATTTTTTGCGTTCTCTCACCCTCTCCCTTGCATTGATTTTCTATTTCTGCATATCTGAGTTTATAATATCTACCATGTGATGCACATATATGCTGATAAACAAACAATCATGCATTAAAGAAAGGTGGATAGGCAGAGCTCAATTTCTCAACAATGCATTAATTGCTCGTGCTCGGTTATCATAAATAATATAAATTTATCCTAGCTCATCTCCCTTCTCTTCCACTTCTTCCAAGCTCTCTTCTTCTTCAGCTGGTAATAAAGAAGAAGCAATTAGAGATGAGCGGAGGAGAGAATGAAAGGTCGGAAGAACCAGTAGGTGAAGATGATGAAGCTGAAAATGGTGAAGAGATGGAATGGAAGAAGGTGAACTTGATGAGAGTTTTTGTGGAAGCTCAAGATCCACTTTCCAAGGTTCGTTTTCATTCTCTACCTTCAACACTTGTATATAACCAGTCCTTGGCCTGTTGTTTTACGGCTCTATTACTGTAAATTTCATTATTTTTGCTTGATTATATAGGGTTGTCATTTGGCAGTGGATACCCTAGTTTTGATGACCCTTTATTTATTTCCTCAGAAATGTTCAAGGCTTGATTTTTTGTATTCTAATTTTCCAGCATGTATTTGACTAGAAACATATGAATCAATATCTCTCATCATCCCTTTTTTATCTTTACCTGTTGTGGAGAGAATTTAACTTATAAAGTACCTCTTGCATGTTTGTTTTCTCTAGCAGCATACAATTGCTGTTATTATTATGATGCAGAAAGAGACAAATCAACCTTACTTATTATGATGTAGAAAGATCAGCTTTCCATGTATCCTTCAATTCTCTTATTTTCATTATTGCTTCTACAGCTGACCCACACCCAACTTTTGCCTAAATTTCAGGTGGATCTACCGAATGAAGGGATTGGTTTCAAACTCTTTACCAATGGCTAATGGAATAGTTGGCACGTTTCTCAACAGTCCCTTCAAAAAACTTTCCAGAGTCAGCAATGAGGAATGCGACCCCATAAAAATGGTTGGATCTTTTCCCTCTTTGCTTATCACATTGTAGTTGATGTGGCCTTTGGTGTGGCATGGGGTATGAAGCTAGGGTATTTTGATGTCATACTGTAAAATATAATTGTATCTACTTTGTTGTATCAAACTGCGTAGAAACATATTAGTAAATGTTAGCAAATCATTATTGCTAGAAAGATCATTACGTATGAAAGATTAAAAAAGTAATGTATTTTGGATATAAAGTTGTGATTTTTATCAATTAATGGAGCATGATGCCTTTAAACTTATATCAATTTCTTATGTTATTTATCTATTTATTACTGCACATATATAATATATATAGATTCTTATGCATAAAATTTGTGGATATATTACAACTGTAAAATAAAAGTTGTATTAAAATATATCACAACGGTTATAAATAGTTGTAAAAATTATAACAACAACGATGCATAACAGTTAAAATAAAGTTTATTACAATGGTGGAAAACAGTTGTAAAATTTACATTTTACAATGGTGTCGCAACGGTGCAAAAAATTTGTAAAAGATTTCAGTCTATTACAACTTCTTAATAGACGACGGTGGCTCCACCGTTGTAAAAAGTCTTTTACAAATGTTTTCCACCATTGTAATATGGTCAATTCGTTGTAGTGATGAAATGTAAAAAGAAAACTAGCGAGCTATGCGTGCTCTATAATATGCACCTTTTTCTGAGAGAATTTTTCTTTAAAACTCAATATGTGTACTTCTTTCATATTTTAAAATTATAACTTTCAAGATTAAAACTTGAAAGCACCATAAACCATTTTCCAAAAACTTTTATAATTTCAAGTTCTTTAAAGCTAACAATTGGGTCAGACTCAAAGCGGGTTTCCAATTTTTTCCTAGGCTTTCCTACACACTCCCCAAGATCAATTCTCTCAACTATATATATGCCTAATCCATTTTTCTCTTTTCAACCTTTACCCAATTTATACAGTTTTACTTCCAAACCCACTAACCCAAAATACTAATCATACGGGATTCACCTTCCTTCCATATAAAGTATATTGTACACTTTCCACCCAAATTACCTAAGGTTCTCAAATTTGCATATTCATTCCTTTAGTGTACAAAACAGTCATCCCAATTCTTACCATATTATACTCTTTCTATTTAGCGGGTTCCTCTATGGATCTAGGTATATATAAAATGTATTTATATTTTTAAAAATAAAAATACATTCACTCACTATTTATATAGGAATCCTAAACATAAGCTCTTATACCAGGTGTGACAACCCGGATTTCGACAAACCGAATTTTTTTTCAAAATTCCAATCCATTGAAACTCAAGTTGTTGTGCTCTTGTATTCTGCAGAAAAGACAAAGACATTAAATGTGTCAGAGCTTGGAAAACATCTCACAGCGGAATAGATAAAATATAGTATAATCAAAACATAGCCTTACCGTATTATTAGTACTACCTAACCAGTATCCAAAGCTATCATGTCTCTGCCACAAATCTAACCTGCGAGTATGTTATGAGGAGGGGGTAAAACAAAAGTTCTGGTGATTGGATTTAAACTATACACTTTGGATAATCCTACATATACCATTCAATCATATTTTCTTATTCATTAGTTTACTTGGGTTATCAACTCTTAAGGCTTACACACACGTCGTACCCATTTACTTCCCAGTGGATTAACCTAATATAGTATATATGCATCTACCCCCAATATTGGGGTACACCCTATGATACCCCACTTGCACGGTTTGCACCGTAACAACATCAAAATATATGCAGTCCCTCATCCTACACCGTAGTGACGTACGGATAGCAATATTAAGTTCCACATATATTTGTCATTACTATGCTACGCAAACTTACGGACTGCCACCATTGTTCGAATCAAAATACATACCAGAGTAATGCCCTCAATTCTGCAATAAACCACCCACAGCCGACATGCATATATCTAGAATTTCCACCATATGTATCTTCAATTGTAGCTCGATGCCTCAGTCACACGTCCTCTAATGTGCACCGAGTGCCATGGCAGGGCGATACAAGAAACACATAACTCGATCGGGAGCTTTTCCATATCTGTACAGGCCCATCTTTAAAAGCCTCCACAGATTTTCCGAAGGTCTGTTTTCACGGTGGCTATGGCCCCACGTAGGGCCCTCCCTCAACTAGCAAAGACTACAAGTGCTATGTGACGTGCCCCTAAAAACAAACGATCTGAACATCCATTTGGCATCTCCCCTCAACCACCGTACCCCGATAGAAAAAGGTGAACGGTTTCGTGGGTTTAGCTCTAGTTTTTTTTCGCATCCCGCTGGCTATCAATGACGAGTATCCGAGATCCACTACCTCTGTTGGTCCTGACCCCGCCTCGCGTTGAGGCAACCACCGAGTCACCCCGATGCCACCGCGTCATAGCATTCTGACTACTTAGCTACTTCTGTAGTCAAGGCCCACCCACCTTGTAGTTACGCGCAGAACCAACCACTGCGAGCACAGCCTAAGACATCTACCATGGCACAGAGGACTGCTAAGAGCACCTTACATACCTCACGAAGCCGCGTGCTTCCCCTTCCGGTCCTTCGGAGCCGTCATAACAATCGGATGAAAGTGCACTCCCCTCATGCCTTATAACACCTCGTTGATCTACCCCGTTATGTTATTCACCCTTAAACGTATGGACTGGTCCAAGCGCCTCATCTTAATATGTTGTTAGACCCTATGTCAAAACATTCTTTTACTCGCTTGCCTTACCTCACCAGGTTTACATTTAACTTGGTTATTCCCTTTCATATTGAATTCTTATTTAAATTACCAAGTTTCTCTTACTTATTAATTTCAATCACATAACTTTACCCATTTAAATTTATTAGTAAGCCCACAACATGTTATTCTCTAGATTGTTGTAACACCCCACATCCGTTAGTGTCACTCACAAAGGGAATGCACTAAGTTTTGTGGAGCATTTTAAGGTAAAAGATGCAGATGAATTATAAGACAGACAAAAATTAAAACAGCGGGAAATAAAACTTTGCTTTATTGATAAAATAGTTTATACAACGATTTCTTTACAATATCAGGGTACCATCTGTCCTACAAAATAAAGAAGCATAAAACAACATTTATATTCCCCAATGTAGCAAGAGCCAGCCATGGCATCTGAAAAGAGAATCCAAGCGAAACTTCGACAAATCTTCAAGCTGGGAAACAGTGATAGTCCAACTTAACCTGATCTATACTATTCCCTCCTTTACTACCTGGGGGGAGGGGGAACGGAAGAAAAGAAGACGAAAGAAAAACAGAGTCAGACATAAAGCCTGAGTAAGTTCAGTTACTTCTAGCATGTGAACATGGAAAAACAAAATGACATGAATTAACTGAATACAAGATAACACCATGATGATAGGGTCAGCAAGATTAGACAAGATTAACACAAGATAAACTAGATAAGCTCTAATACTTCTGCCGCTTCACTATTTCCTTGTTATATTGGTTTCTATATCTCTGTACCACCTAACTAGTGTCCCAACTAGTAACGATAACGTGATCCCAATCCCTGTATTTTCCATTCCCTTCAGGCATACATTTATTATTTATTACTGAGATCTAATCTTGGTTTTTCTATCAAGTGCTTTCTAGATCCAACTAGAGTTTACGCTATCTGTTGAACGCTTCTCAGATTCAGGGTTTATGCGACCTAGTCCAACTAGGGATTATGCTACCTGTCGAAAGATGCCCCCAAGTCTAAGACACACTACCTAGAGTGCTATACGTTCCTAGACTTCCCCAAGCATGTATCACAAATCGTTATCGCTTGTCTAGATGCACATGTCCTGTAATGTGCGGCCCGAGTCCTGTGGCAGGGCAAATCAAGAAACACAGAACTCGGTCGGGAGCTTTCAGTTATCTGCTGATGCAGATGCTAAGTTCTGTTTTTATTCCAGTGGCTATGGTCCCACTCGACCCATCCCTCAACTAATGAAAGGCACGCCTTGAAAAATGAGAACTATACGCAGGCCCCCTATGCCCTACTAACCACTAGATAGCAAGTATTTGGTCTTTTGGAGTTCTCCGCCTTTCCGCTTTACGTATCTCGATTGACTCAAGATGGATGGTAGACGACGAGTTGCTATCACAGGGCTACCGGTTTCTTGCCGAAACACGCTGGTCCATCCTAGTCTTTAGGTTGCCATATTTTGCAACCAAGGCATACCCTTGGTTCTTCTACCACAAACCTTATCCTCTGTGAGCCCAGGAGGATCATCTACAGCCTCATAGAGGGATACCAAGAGTACCCTCACGTCCCCTCAAAGCCTCGGGCTTCGTAACCCAATTCGTTGGAGCCTTCGTTTTAATCAGACGGACGTTCGCTCCTTCCCGTGTTATACTAAGAATTACTACTTAGTTTTGCTAACTAAGGTTTACCACTTAGTTTCCAGAATCGTTGTTTTCTTAGCTAAGGTTTACTACTTAGATCCTTTTAACTAAGGTTTACTACTTAGTTCTCTTTCTCGTCAATTTGGATTGGTTAAGTGTCATTAATCAATTCAAGCTAACTTAACCCTCTTCATTTATCCTGTTAAACTGGTTGAGTGTTATCAGTAATTCATGTTGACTTAACCCTACCACAAACCAAGTTATATTGGTTAAGTATTTCTTATTACTTAACCCTACCCATTCATCTTGTATCGGTTAAGTGTTCCTTCTTAACTTAACCTTGCCCATCTAGTTTTTAACTAACATTTTATTAATGGTTAAGTATTGTCCCTTCATGTTTTAGACTTAACCCTATTCCTTTATCACAATCTGATGGTAAAGTATTCAAGTTTACTTAACCCTACGGTCTAGTCCAGCTAACATATCAATTTGGCTAAGTGTATTAAATTTTACTTAGCCCCAACCTCTAGTCTAGTTAACATGTTAATTTGGGATAAGTGTTTTCTTAGTTACTTAACCCCTACAAATCTTGTCTTGTTACGATGTTAAGGTTGGTTAAGTGTTCTTATGGACTTAACCCTCCCATTCTAGCTTAACTGTGTTAAGTTGGTTAAGTGTCCCTATGGACTTAACCCTCCCAGTCTAGCTTAACTGTGTTAAGTGTCTGTATGAACCTAACCCCACCCATCGGTTTGGTTATCATGTTGAATTGGTTAAGTGTCTTAGTTAACTTAACCCCTACCATTCTTGTTCTAGCTTTAACTAAATAAATTAAAGTTGCGACCGCTCACATTAGACATATATTGTTGCGATTACTGGATGTCCCGGTTGGTTCCGGGCAGGTTTACATCGCAAGTCAGTCTAACCTCGGGTTAGGCATATTCGTGTTTTCTAAGTTCAAAGGGTTTTGATTAATTTTCAAATCTGGTTTTGAAAGTAACCATCCCGTCCGTCGGATCAGTTAGGGATAGCCAGGGAGAGCAGGAAACTTGTATTTTCCAAACCCAAGCCTAGACACTATCCTCTCTGTCACCCTAGAACTTTCGGGTGTATTATTAAAAGAGATGTCGTTAATAAACCTTTAATTTGTGTAAATTTACATTTTCTCATTTAGGACAAATTTTATAAGTAAATTATTCCTAATTTACTTATTTCCTAATTACTCTTTTAATGTAAATTGTCAACATTTATTATTATGGCCCATTTTCCCCTCTATATCATATTTATGCTTTTTGGTATGTAAACTATACCAAATTAAGTGTCACTAACCATGATTTTGCTAAACATGACAATTACTCACAATTATGGCCAATTTCAATTTTATGCCAATATACTTATTATTCCAAATTAGCTAATCCAATTCTGATTTAACTTTCTAATTACAATTCATGTCAAACTAGACTTATTATTCTAGTTTACAGTTCATGTAAATGCTAGATTTACAAGTCAATACTAGATTCAAATTACACATCCTATAATTCATGTCAAATTTATCCAATTTGCATTTTTATAAACATGCCATAGTACATGTTCCCAATTTATGCCAATTTCCAAGTTTATAACTACGTTTTAGTAGATTTCATATTTTGCCCAGATCGTATTCCCATCGTTCGTATAATCGTGATTCAATCTAGATTACAGATAAATCTAGACTCGTAGATAAAAGGGAATGAACCAAAGATGCTATGAAAAGATAGACATAATAACTGGCATAAAATGATAATTTACTAATTACAGGCCTAATGAATTACGCTGAAATAAATTGATCTAAAACATCGAAGGCCTATAGATCTAAAAATGTTATGACATAAAAAGGGTTGAATAACGATGTAGGTTCAAGAACATGGGTAGACCTAACTTAATAGGTAAATTCCCAAGATCAAAATCCAAAGACAATCAATAATAGACAGAATAGATAATCAGGTTTAGACCCAATTTCACAGTCACAAAACTTAAGCAACACTTTCCTAGTCATAAATCATAGGTATTTAGTCACAGTTGTCCTTGTTATCTCATAGGCAATAGTTTATGTTTCCTAATCAAAGGCATAGGCTTGTGTTCATAGTCAAAGGAAATAATTCTCATAGTCACAGTCACAGTCATAGGCAATGTTCATAGTCATAGGCAATGTTCATAGTCATAAGCATGGCCTAATTGGTCATCGAACCACGATCAGTCCTTAATCAAGTCTAGAAACATGTATAGACACAGATCCAAGTGAAGAGATTAGGCATATTCCTTTATTCCTTTAATTTCATGTCACGAATAGAGAAAACGTTCAAATCTAAAAAGTAACCGACTTACAGAGATTATATTAGATTCGTAGAAAAACAGTCGTTGAAGTCGTCTAAATCTTCACTTGAATCCTAGCTTGTTTTGAATCCCCTCTTGAAAGTCTTGAGCATCATTCCTCGTCTTGATTTATTTTATATATTATTTTATTTATTTATACATTTTATCAGAGGCAGCATAAGGATAGAATGAAATGGTGTAGAGAGAAGGAGGCCAGGAGGCTGTTTATATAGGATTAGGGGGATGAATCTAGGCAGAAAACGAGACCGGGTACATCAGAATGCACCCAGGCCCAAAAGTGGGTTTTTGCACCCAGGTCGACACCCATGTCGACTAGGCAGTCGACCTGGTCAGGGGGGTCGACTAACCAGTCGACTCCCCAGTCGACCTGGGTTCTGGGCGGGAATTTTCCCGCCCAGCCCGCTTCTGGGTTTGAATTCGAATTTCGAATTCGAATTTCAAGCTGTTTTCGATTCTGAAAATTCCTGAAACATCGGAGGGTCATATCTCCCTCATACGGACTCCGATTCTCGCAAAATCGGACTCGTTTTCAAGCAGAATTTTGAGATGAACGCAATGGAGCCACCCGTTTCCCTTAATTCTTTCATTTGAATTAATTATACCTTGATTTGTGAATCTTAGTGTTACAAAATTACGGGGTGTCACATTCTCCCCCACTTAAAAGGATTTCATCCCCGAAATCTTCAAGTTAGGGAGAAGGTGCCCTACCATCCAATCACCCATCTACTCAACTATTCAATCACAGGCATTCATTGTCCTTAAAAGGATTTCTAATGATTTCATGTTCATATGCATAGTGTGTGGATATGTCTTTATCTAATGTAAAATCAAGCGGTCTACTGATTCAGTTGATCTCCTTAATGCGAATCCTGTCAGTGCCCTGCGTCCAATCATGTATGCAAGCACCCCTAGTTATGTAAATACTACATGTGTGCATAGCCATTCATCCTTATGCAACATCCATATGATAACATATCAAGTTCAACTTACAAAAAAATACATATCTGTAAATGCAATATGAAAGCGTCTGAACTGATCTAGTGGCCAATACGTATGTATATGCATTCACGAGCAACCATTAGCAACCACTCGCAACCATCAACCATAACATGTTTCAAATACATGTTTACATCCAAAAGAGTTTCTACCTAAGGACCGATGATACGTCCTAGAGGATATACCTAAGAAGCTAGAAACAATTTGGTCTGAAACTCCTAGAGAAAGGATATACCCTTAAGGAAGAGGGTATGATGCATGTATCTAGTCTTCTTGAGTTTTACTCCACTGTATCTTAACTAATTTAACTTTACGATGTGAAGTTTCTGACCTCCATTTCCAAAACAGATGTCAATCACAGTACAAAGTGTACGTACTAAGATGATTAGAGGTCTCCCTCTTATCCACCATGCCATAACTATAAGGGTCGAAAGGTCACTACATGCCTTTTAGAGTGCCTGCCACAACTATTCGTCTCTTACGCAAACCATCCTAGCCGAACTCGACATTCCTCAAGTACAAGTCCCAAAGGCCTAAACCAATATCAGACAAGCACCCAAGGAATACCTCCTCCGAATTTAGACGATCTACATGAGATGATATAAGCAAACTCGATAGCTATTCTCAAATCCCTACTAACCAAAAGTAAACGGGCCGAGTTACCAATTGGATTTGAGACTAATTGGGATCCTTCACTATGCAAGTACTAAGGTGCAGAGACTCAACTATGGAAGCAAATATGAACAAATGCGAAGCGCTAAAAACCAAAGGAAAGATTACGAACAACAAAACTAGACTCTTCCAACAGAACTTTACTACCTATCTCCTAGGTATGCTTAGTGGTGAAAGTATGTACTTGCCCTTCTGAAAATCTTATTCTTCGCCCTTAATTCATGCCCTATTATACCATAGTAAAGATACATCTTCTTGTCTTAGGTTTTATAATTCCTTCCTCCTTTGTGAGCTAAATCTACATCCATGAATTCCTCATCCTCTTCCGTGTGTAGTCATGTTAACAAATCTCTCGAAAGCTGCTTCCATCGTAGAGAAAACCCTATAAGCTTGAAAGAAAACTGGCCGTAGGTGAAACAACTACGGCTATAGATGGAAGTCGAGCACTACTCCGCCCTTCGATGAGGTTACCTCCCAGAAAGCCAGGAGCCCCAGAGGCTTAAGAAAGAAGGAAATAAGGACTGAATCAGAGAATCAAAAGATAGTGCATATGGCTTTGGGGAATATGCCTTTAAAACAAAACTTTTCTTTTGAAAATGCTTCTTTTAAAAACCGTCTTGAAAAATAATTTTTCAAATCTTTTATCTGATCCGGTAACCTTCAACTCTGATACCACGTGTAACACCCCACATCCGTTAGTGTCACTCACAAAGGGAATGCACTAAGTTCTGTGGAGCATTTTAAGGTAAAAGATGCAGATGAATTACAAGATAGACAAAAATTAAAACAGCGGAAAATAAAACTTTGCTTTATTAAAACAGCGATCTGAAATAATGGCGACCTCTTGGCGATCTCTTTTCGAAAATTCAAAATACGCTTTTTCTTCTCTGAAATCGTCTTTCTCCTCACAAATCTCTTCTTCACACGTTGACCAAGATGAAAATATTAAAAACGTTTCTGCTAATCCATCTTTTAGGGATATTCTGCTCAGGCCAGCTATAAAGCGAAACCCAGATCCGATTTTTTTAAATAATAAAAGGCCTTTGTCAAAACCGTCTCCTCGCATTCTCCACAGCTTTAATGAAAATCTCAATAACATCAAATCAAAAAAAGGCTGCTTCAGATGTGGATCAACAGATCACAAGGCGAGATCATGTCGAAATCCAGTTATTTGTTTTAAATGTCATAAAACGGGGCATAAGGGTTTCAATTGCAAATCCAATCGTTCTCCACCCCCAAAAATGGCAGAAAGATCCCGAGAACAAATCTCTGCTAATCGCTACCAAAATTCTTTCGATTGGGTTCGATCAATGGTAATCATCTCCATTGTGAGTGGATCTTTCTCTATACGTCAGATCGAGGAGATTTTGAAGGCCAGGTATGGCCGCCGTGCCCCATCCTGGGACTGGAACGTCAAGAGAATGGGAGATGTCTTTGTTGTTCGTTTCCCACCGCACCTGCTGACAGTTAACTTCCAATATAATTTCAATTTTACCATAGGGAGAATTAACCTGAGGAGGTGGAGCCCGCGTTTCGGCAGTGTCTCCAGGGAGAAGGAAACTTTTTGGATCCTCTTGAAAAATGCCCCATTAGTATGTCGTAAACTTGATGTTCTCCAAGCAGCTCTGGAAGATTATGGTGACGTGGAGAGGGTCCAATATGGTGCAATTCATGATGTGGATTATACTTGTTTACGAGCCAAATTTACGAAGGAGGTGGGCACCCCATTGCCGGATTCAGTGGCAATTCCAATTGAGGGTTTTTGTCATGTAGTGCAGATTGAAAGATGCGAGGAGGACTCACCGCCCAAAATTAATGTCCCTCTTTTCAAGAAAAGGGTGTTTGCAACTGATGGCGAAGGGAAGCTTTAAGTTATGTGTAGCAAAGATGGGGGAGCCAAAATGCATGTTGATGAAGTTATTGACTCGGTGGGTGATTCATCGGCTAATGTAGGAGAAGGTAATGTTTACGCAAGGGGAAATAATGACAACTTTGTGGTTCGCTTTGATGATGGGGTGGCAGTTGAGGTTGATGATGTTGGCAACATAGTGGGCGTGGGTGCAAACTCTAGGGAGATCATCGCTGTCAATGAAAATGATGGTGTTGGCTTGCAAGATTTCGTGGAGGGAGGCAACATGCGAGGTGCCAGGGAGGCGGTGGATGAACAGGTCATGGATAATGAATCACAAGATCTAAACTTGGATGGAGATTTGGCTTTGGCTCCAACCAGCTCGGGGGAATGCTCGGCTACAAGTGGCAAAGGAAGGCGTGCAATGGACCATGGAGTGGTCATGCTACGTCGCAGTGCAAGAGGGATGGGTCAACCTATGGCATGTAGCATTTTCGTTCCTGCTATACTTAATACTCTGTCTAGTGATCAACTTCATGATATTGCAGGTAAATCTGGTTTTGTGTTGAATGATGATGTGATACGTGATATTAAGAACAAAGAAAATGAGAGGGCTAACGGTTCATCATGATAATTGTCACTTGGAATGTTAGAGGCCTAGGAACTTTTGATAAGTGTCTTAGGGTTAAGAATTATCTCAAGTCTGTAAAACCAGACATCATTATGCTTCAAGAAACTAAGCTAGAGAACCCTGAACCATTTATTTTTAAATGTTTGGGGTGGGGTGTTATTGATGAATGGGCTTTTATACCTGCTGTGGGAACCTCGGGTGGCATTTTTACTGGTTGGAGTAGTAATTCTTGGTCGATTAAGCAAGAAATTAAACATACTTACTGTCTGCATTTGGCACTTGAATGTAAATCTACAAATGTAGTTTACTTCTTTTCTAATGTTTATGGACCCAATACAAGACGAGAAAGAATGACTTTATGGGCTGAAGGCTTGGATTTTCGTAAGCTCATGTATGGTCCCTGGGTAATTGGCGGCAACTTTAATGTCACAAGATTTATGCCTGAACGTAATGTAGTGAAAAACGCTGGCTTGGACGATATGAACGATTTCTGTGACTTTGTTGGTAACCGTGGCCTTATTGATCTACCCATGACTAATAGAAAATATACGTGGACTGACGGTAGGACCCCTCCTACCTTAGTTCGCCTCGATCGTTTTTTCATTAATGCTGCTTTCGAAGACTTGCACCCCCTGACTCTTCAGAGAGGTCTTACTTCCCTTATTTCTGATCACTGCCCTGTTGTCCTAAACACTAAGGCTGATTACAGAAGGAAATATTTTTTTATGTTTGAGAATATGTGGTGCATTGAGCCAAATTTTGATGCGATGCTTCGCTAGATGTGGGTAGAATTTCGCAGCTTTGGGGATGCAGCTAGCAATTTCTATAGAAAAATGAGACTATTGCGAAATTTTTTAGCCAAATGGAATCGAGAAGTCTTTGTGAACATCAGAATTAAGAAGCAGAGACTTGAATCTGAGATTATGGATCTTAATATGCTTGAGGAAGGGCGTAATTTGAGTGATGCTGAGCAAGCCTTGTTAAAAACTAAAGAAAAGGAGCTTCTAACGGTGATTGACCAAGAAGAGATTTTTTGGAAACAGAGATCGAGAACTCAGTGGCTGAAGCTTGGTGATAGTAACACAAGTTACTTCCACAAAGTTGCAAACGGTAGACGGCGCACTAACACAATACGTAGCATTTGGAAAGACGGTGTTGAAATTTGTGATCAACAAAGGATAGGATAAGTTTTTACTTAATTTTATAAGGGTATCTTTGGAGATCTAATTGAGAATCGTATGAACGTTGATTGGAAGGTGTTGTATCCTTCATCTGTCGATCTTAGTGGCATTGATGCTGGGTTCTCGGAAGGGGAAATTGTAACAACCCATATTTTCAATAACCTGTTATAACATAAATCGAGGCAGAATTTATTTCAAAAATCTGAATTAAGGGAAATGGGCTATGCCATTGCGTTCGTCTCGGAAAAATAGGCGAAATAGAGTCCGAGTTTTCGAAAATCGGAGTCCGTATGACCCAGTTAAGGCCCATTGAAGTTTTCAGAAATTTCCATGTTAAAAACAGATTTAAATTTCAAATTAAAAACAAGGATTAGGGCTAATTGGCGTCAGGCGGGAAAACTCCTGCCAGGACCCCCATGTCGACAGGCATGTCGACAGGGGTCTTAGGGTGTCGACTGCCCTGTCGACAGCCCTGTCGACACGGGGTGGCAGGGCAGTTTTGCCTGGCGCACCATTTTGATTTGGGGCTTGGTCTTGTGGCTTGGTTCTAGAGAATTCCTAAATCTGACGGACCTAAACTAACCTAGGGTTAATCCTAGGGCTAAAAACACTCTAATCTTCTATAAATAAGCCCCTAATCCTACCCTAAAACCTCATTATTCATTCTAGCAACCAAACTATGTCAAATTGAATTCTCAAATGGCCTCCACCTAAAAACCCTAGCCTCCAACCTCTTCATGAATCATTCCTATGAAGATTATGATGTTCATACAAGCATTTCTAAGTTGTATGAATGATCATTAGCTTGCATACATCATCAAGTTGCAAGCTTTATTTGCTAAACTAGAGTTTTTGGGATTTTTGTTAATTGGAGCTTTGTTTGGGTTTTTATATGCTTGCATAAAGGGCTTCTCAATCTTTATTAGTAGATTTGTGTCTCCATAATATTTGTAAGCCCTCTTACCTTCATTTTAGAAACTCTAAAGTTAATATGTGATGAAAGTTGGGATTTATACATGTTTAATAAGTTATGCATGCTTATGCGAGTTCGCTATGCTATGTTATGCATGTTTAATAAGTTATGCATGATTATGCGAGTTCACTATGCTATGTTGTGCATGTTTAATGAGTTATGCATGCTTATGCGAGTTCAATATGCCATGTTACACATGTTTGATGAGTTATGCATGTTTATGCAAGTTCACTATGCCATGATTTGCAAGTTTAACAAGTTATGCATGATTATGCAAGTTCACTATGCTATGATTTGCAAGTTTAACAAGTTATGCATGTTTATGCAAGATCACTATGCTATGATTTGCAAGTCTAACAAGTTATGCATGTTTATGCAAGTTCACTAAGCCATGATTTGCAAGTTTAACAAGTTATGCATGTTTATGCAAGTTCACCATGCTAAGTTATGCAAGTCCAACATGTTATGCATGTTTATTATGATATGTAAGATTTATCATGTATGTTGTGCCAAGTTCCCTCTTTCTATCCTTTATGCGTTAGGACGAATATGTAAGCGATAGAATGACGTTGGGGTTTTTTTTGGGTAAAACTTAAAATACATGAAAATATAAGATTGGGAATTTACCTATTAAGTTAGGTCTACCCCTTGGGAATTTACCTATTAAGTTAGGTCTACCCAAGTATTTGTTAAACTTGTAATTATGGTTTGAAATAAAGTGGACATGACACTTAGAAAACATGTGTGGCCAACTCGAGGTTGGGTTGAGTTTGTAGCGTAAACCTACCCGGAACCGACCGGCTTAACTAGTTTCTACAAACAATAGGACCCAATGTGAGAAGTTGGTCATGTGTACCTGGGACCCGAGGTTAGACCAAGTTGTGGTGTAAAGCTACCCGGACCCGCCCGGCTTAACTAGTAACCGCAACAACGTCTAATGTGAGAGGTTAAGGTACAATTAAATTAATGCCTCATGATTAGGGTTAAGTCATGGCCCACTAATACTTAACCAATTTTGGGGATACGAGGGATTAAATGGGGTTAAGTGGTGAACTGTTGGTTACACTTAACTAATTTAATCCATGATTAGTGAGGGGTTAAACCACACTTAACCCTCTTAGAAAATCCTAGCAACGTGGTCTGTTCCAGCAGTAATCCCAGTTTGGTATCATTCACAACCCTAGAGGCTAGGCTAGGGCGGGGCACGATTACTGGACTGATGTAAGCGACCAAAGCGACGGCTGAGTGGTACAGCGGTGCGGGTCCAGGCGGGCTACGGACGTGCACGTAGTTCGGTGTTGGACAAACTCGAGGCACGGGTACCAGTAGGTTTAGACTGTGCATTATTGCTTAGGTGTCTGGGGTTGACACCCGAGGGCTTGATACACCCAAAGGTGGACCCAGCACAGTCTGACTACAACCATATGTGGGCCGTATGGACACCAACACTTGACGTGTTAGGTTTATAGGGAGCCGATCGACTAGACCATTGGGCTGGACCTTGCATTAAGGTCACCTCATGCTATTGGGCCAAAGTTTGGGCTGAGGGATCAATACCTGTTATGTTAGTTTGCTAGTACACTGTGGTGCAAAGCTTAATCTTCTTTATGTGATGACACCTTTATCTATTGCCAGTATATTCATCTCAGTTTCCATCATGATGTTAGCTTTATTAGTTTATAGACTGATCGTAGTAGGGCTTACCAGTCTTTTTGACTGACCTGTTTTCTTTCGCTTCTTTTCTTCCGTTTCCCCCCCCCCCCCAGGTTCTCAGGGAGGGAACAGTGGTGTTTAGCTTGGATCGCTTGCTTGTTCGCTGGATAGCTCATGTATGTCTGGACATTGAGCTCGCTATGGTTTATCACTTTTATTTTTGGGGATAGCACTATGTATTTCAGTATTTCTGTTTATGTTGTACTAGACATATTTATTTTGGCAGAAGACTTTATGATGTACTAGACTTGTTTTGAGATGGTTTGAGATATTCCGCTGTTTTATTCTCACTTACTCTGTTTTACATATATATTTATGTTCCTGTTCTACCTTGATATATCATTATGCATGCTTACCCAATTGTAACGCCCCCAGAAGCTAGTGCCCCCGAAAGAGTGACCCTAGCGGAGGTGGTGTGTTACAAATTTGGTATCAGAGCATATGGTTTACGAGAAAGAACAAAAAGTTTTTAAAAGACTTTTGAAAAACTATTTTCAAAACAAGTATAAAGTATTTTCCAAAGAAAAGTCTAGTATTTTAAAAAGGGCTATTCCCCAAAAAGCCATTAGCGTTATCCTTCGTTCCCTTGACCTAATCTTATCTTATCCTTCGTTTCAGTATGGCTGAGGATCTTGCCATCCCGGATGGAGTAAATGTGCCACTCTGGTATAGGAGACTTCTGGAAGCTAGGGCGGCAGCCGGCCCCGCAAACCCTACTCCTACTCCTCCTCCTGTAGTTGAGAATCCTCCCCCTTATGTCCCTCCTCCGGTGGTTCCTGTTCCCCCTCCTCCAGCAGTTAATATTCCCCCTCCCGTTGCTAATGTTCCTCCCCCTCCTGTTGCTGAGGCTCCTCTTCCTCCTCCTCCCCCTCAGCATCCTCAGGTTGAGTTCACGAAGGTTTGTAAAGACTTCAAGGCGATGGGAGGCAAGAATTTCCTAGGCACGGAATCTTTTGTTGAAGCTAGGAATTGGCTGAAAGACACTGAGGACTTGTTTGCTATCTTTGGGATTGATGACGAGAGGAAGATCTTTTTGACAGTATGGCTTTAGAAGGATGAAGCGGCCTATTGGTGGGAGGTCACCAATGGGACGAGGCCCGTTGAGACTTGGGCCGATTTGAGGGCTAGATTTGTGGCCAAGTTTCTATCTTCTGCTGAGGCGAATTTACAGATGGAGAAGTTCATTGCATTAAAGCAAGGTGATATGTCTGTCAAGGAGTATGTGAACAAGTTTAATCAGCTGGCCCGTTTTGGTTTGGATATGGTAAACACTCCTGAGAAGAAGGCTCTTCGATTTGCTAGAGGATTGAATGAGCCGCTGCAGGGTTTGGCGATGTCACATATTCCGCATGAGGCTACTTTTGAGAGTTTGGTCAATATGGCTCTACTCCAGGGAGATGGAAGGAAAGAGGTCAAGACGAGTGATACTAAAGAAAAGAAGACTGATTCTCAAGGCAAAGGCAATCAAGGTGGTCAAAGCAGCCAGGGGAATCAGGGCAAGAACAAGAAGGGGAACAACAACAACAAAGGCAAGGGAAAGTGCAATTACTGTGGTGTGCCTGGACACTTTGCTAAGGATTGTAGGAAGAAGAAAAGGAAGCTTAGTGGTGGATGTTTTTCCTGTGGTGAGGTTGGACACTTCAGCAAGGAATGTCCGAAGAAGAAAGGACAGGCTGGACCTTCAGGAGGGCAAGTTCATGCTCTCAATACCGCTCCAGTTCCAGGTCGAGGTAGTGTTTCTGTTGAGAACCTTGTTTATGTTTCCGATCTTCCAGTTCGTACCTTGTTTGATTCTGGTGCATCACATAGCTTTATTTCATCTGATCTTGTTGATAGCTTGCACCTTAGTACTAGCTTAGTGGATGATCCCGTTTGTGTTTCGAATCCCATTGGGGGTTCTGCTCATCTATCTATGATATGTGAGGATCTGAGGATCTCTATACTCAGTGTAGAGTTCTTGTGTAGTGCGTATGTTCTTGGTTTCAGGGGATACGGATTGATACTGGGCATGGATTGGCTGTCCCGATATGGAGCCATTCTTGATTGTGAGCATAGGGTTGTGAGGCTTGTGACTCGCCTTGGCAACACCTTAGAGATTTCATGCAATCCGAAGAATCCCGTCATGTTGTGCTATCTTGAATCTCTCGACTCGTCAGAGGAAGCCCTTCAGTCTGTAAGGGTGGTCCGAGACTACCCAGATGTTTTTGAAGAAGTTAAGGGGTTGCCCCCTAAACGAGAGATTGATTTTCGCATTTATCTGGTGGATAATGCTAAGCCTGTTTCTTTGCCCGTTCGGCACATGGCTCCGCGTGAGAGACGGGAGCTCAGCAAGCAAGTAAAGGAGTTACTTGAAAAGAACTTCATCAGACGAAGTATATCCGAATGGGGAGCGCCTGTGGTGTTTGCTACTAAGGCAGATGGTTCTCTTCGACTCTGTGTGGATTATAGAGAATTGAATAAGCCGACTAAGAAGAACAGACACCCGTTACCGAGGATCGATGATCTCTTCGACCAGCTTGTTGGTGCTTCTGTTTTCTCTCAGCTTGATCTTGCTACTGGATTTCATCAGCTCAGAGTGGCTGAAGATAGTATAGACAAGACTACATTCAGAACTCCAGATGGATTCTTTGAGTGGCTTGTTATGCCGTTCGGTTTGACGAATGCACCCGCGTATTTCGTGGACTTGATGAGTAGGGTGTTTCGGGAGTTCTTGAACAAGTTTGTCGTGGTCTTTGTGGATGATATTCTGATCTTCTCCAAGGATGAAGAAGAGCACGCGAGGCATCTTGTAGAGGTGATGGATACACTTAGAGCGCATCAGTTAAAGGCCAAGTTCTCCTAGTGTCACTTTTGGAGAAGAGAAGTTAGATTCCTTGGGCATATCGTATCCAAGCAAGGCTTAGCGGTGGATCCCGCTAAGGTGGTTGCAGTTCAGGATTGGAAGACTCCAAGGAATGCAACCGAGGTGAGAAGCTTTCTAGGTCTTGCGGGTTTTTACCGAATGTTCATCAAGGACTTCGCGAAGATATCCGCTCCTCTTACTAAGTTGACGAAGAAGAACTTAGTTTTTGCTTGGGATATGGACTGTGAGCTTGCTTTTCAAAGACTCAAGAGAGCCCTTACCTCTGCACCAGTTCTAGCTCTACCCGATGGTGGTAAGATATTTACCGTGTACACTGATGCTTGTGGCACGGGATTGGGCGCCGTTCTGATGCAAGAAGGCAGAGTTATATGTTTTGGTGGGAGGCAACTTAAGGTGCATGAGAAGAATTATCCCACTCATGATCTAGAGCTGGCAGCGATTGTATATGCACTCAAGGCTTGGCGTCATTATCTTCTGGGAGAGAGATTCGAGCTGTATACTGATCATAAGTCTTTGAAGTATCTCTTTTCGCAGAAGGATCTGAACCTGAGGCAGCAGAGATGGATGGAATTCTTGGCATCCTATGATTTTGATATAGCCTATACCCCTGGCAAGGGGAATGTTGTAGCGGATGCGTTGAGTAGAAAAAGGTTGACACTAAGTCCTCTATTTGTTGAGATGAAGAATTTAGAGTTCTTGGCAACCTTTGATTTCTCTTTGGCGATGGAGTCGATGACCGGTTCTTTAGCATCTCTTGAGCTCAGGCCTACCCTTCTAGATCAAGTTGGGGCTTCGCAGAAGGAAGACCCTCAGATAATTGAGATTATGGATAAGCTGATTCGAGGGGAGACATCTAGTCACCTTGCTCGATATTCTATAGATGATAAGGGTTGGCTGAGGAGAGACGGAAGGCTTTGTGTTCCGATGGTGGGAGACTTGGTGAGGAAAGTTCTTGAGGAAGCACATCGCTCCAAGTTGACTATACATCCAGGCGGTGATAAGATGTATAAAGATATGAAGCGCATTTTCTTCTGGCCTGGAATGAAGAAGGATGTCGCGGAGTTTGTTTCTAGATGTATCGTTTGTCAAAGAGTAAAAGCTGAGTCGAAGAAGCCCGGTGGGCTATTGCATCCTCTAGAGGTCCCGCTATGGAAGTGGGAGAGTATTTCTATGGACTTTATTGATGGGCTTCCAAGGTCAAGGAAAGGGAATACGAGCATATGGGTCATTGTAGATAGGCTTACGAAGAGTGCTCATTTCATCCCGGTGAAGAGCAAAAGGACCGCATCTGGACTAGCATCAGTATATCTTCGTGAGATAGTACGACTACATGGAGTCCCTTCCAGCATAGTCAGTGACCGAGACCCCATCTTTACTAGTCAGTTCTGGAACAGTTTCCAGGAAGCTATGGGCACAAGGTTGAACCTGAGTACGGCCTATCACCCACAAACAGACTGCCAAACAGAAAGGGTGAATAGGGTACTTGAGGACTTGTTGAGGCTTTATATCCTGGACTTTGGTGGTGCTTGGGAAGACCATCTTCCTCTTGTTGAGTTTGCATATAATAACAGTTATCAGGCAAGCATAGGGATGGCACCATTTGAAGCTTTATATGGGAGGTCGTGCAAGTCGCCTACATGTTGGTGGGAGACTACCGATAAGCTTATACATGGACCTGACATGATTAGAGATACATCCGAGAAGGTCGAGTTGATCAGAAGACGGATGAAAGCGGCCCAAGACCGACAGAAATCCTATGCTGATAAGCGAAGATCCGATTTGGAGTTTGATGTTGGGGATATGGTTTTCGTAAAGGTTTCTCCTTTGCGGAATGTGGTCCGATTTGGAGCTGTGGGGAAGTTAGCACCGAGATTTGTTGGACCCTTCCCTATCATAGAGAGAATTGGGAAAATGGCTTATAAAGTGCAATTGCCCGAGAAGCTGTCCGGAGTGCATAATGTCTTTCATGTCTCGCATCTCCGAAAGTGCCTGCATGAGTCCGCTGAGGTGGTTGAACCTAGCATTCTTGAAGACGTGGAAGTAGAGAAAGAGGCAACTTTGAGGAGAGCTCCGATTCGTATCTTGGGGACGGAGACCAAGAAGCTAAGGAATCGAGAGGTCAAGCTGGTGAAGGTTCAATGGGGTGAAGCCGAAGAAGACGCAACTGGGGAAACCGAGGAGAAGATGCGTGGGCTTTATCCATTCCTTTTTGAGGGTACACTCTCAATCTCTTTTCTTTGTTAGCATATCTTTCTCTTTGCTATCCATGTTTATCTAGTTATCGTGCTAATCTTGTCATGAGAACCTTAGGTAGAAACCCTTTGGATGAAACATGTGTTTGAGACATGTTATGTTTGATGGTTGCAAGTGGTTGCAAGTGTTTGCAAGTGGTTACTCATGGATGCATAATACACATTAGGCACTAGATCGGCTCACACACTCCTCATATTGCATGTGCATGAGTGTTTATGCTTATTCTTGGATGAAGTTTGTATGCAATCACATGGATGTTGCATATGGATGTATGATTGAGCACGCATGTAGATATTATACATTATGTTAGGGATTTGCATACATATGGATACATTTCACTAACATATTTTGCATTGATCTTTGCATTAGATAGGTACATATACACACACTTTTGCATATGTTCATACAGCATTTAGAATCTTTTTAAGGACAATGATTGCTCGTGGATGATGTCTTGAGTAGATGGATGCTGGATGGTAGGATACGTTCTTCCTAACTTGAAGATTTCGGGGACGAAATCCTTTAAGGAGGGGAGAATGTAACAACCCATATTTTCAATAACCTGTTATAACATAAATCGAGGCAGAATTTATTTCAAAAATCTGAATTAAGGGAAACTGGCTATGCCATTGCGTTCGTCTCGGAAAAATACGCGAAATAGAGTCCGAGTTTTCGAAAATCGGAGTCCGTATGACCCAGTTAAGGCCCATTGAAGTTTTCAGAAATTTCCATGTTAAAAACAGATTTAAATTTCAAATTAAAAACAAGGATTAGGGCTAATTGGCGTCAGGCGGGAAAACTCCCGCCAGGACCCCCATGTCGACAGGCATGTCGACAGGGGTCTTAGGGTGTCGACTGCCCTGTCGACAGCCCTGTCGACACGGGGTGGCCGGGCAGTTTTGCCTGGCGCACCATTTTGATTTGGGGCTTGGTCTTGTGGCTTGGTTCTAGAGAATTCCTAAATCTGACGGACCTAAACTAACCTAGGGTTAATCCTAGGGCTAAAAATACTCTAATCTTCTATAAATAAGCCCCTAATCCTACCCTAAAACCTCATTATTCATTCTAGCAACCAAACTATGTCAAATTGAATTCTCAAATGGCCTCCACCTAAAAACCCTAGCCTCCAACCTCTTCATGAATCATTCCTATGAAGATTATGATGTTCATACAAGCATTTCTAAGTTGTATGAATGATCATTAGCTTGCATACATCATCAAGTTGCAAGCTTTATTTGCTAAACTAGAGTTTTTGGGATTTTTGTTAATTGGAGCTTTGTTTGGGTTTTTATATGCTTGCATAAAGGGCTTCTCAATCTTTATTAGTAGATTTGTGTCTCCATAATATTTGTAAGCCCTCTTACCTTCATTTTAGAAACTCTAAAGTTAATATGTGATGAAAGTTGGGATTTATACATGTTTAATAAGTTATGCATGCTTATGCGAGTTCGCTATGCTATGTTATGCATGTTTAATAAGTTATGCATGATTATGCGAGTTCACTATGCTATGTTGTGCATGTTTAATGAGTTATGCATGCTTATGCGAGTTCAATATGCCATGTTACACATGTTTGATGAGTTATGCATGTTTATGCAAGTTCACTATGCCATGATTTGCAAGTTTAACAAGTTATGCATGATTATGCAAGTTCACTATGCTATGATTTGCAAGTTTAACAAGTTATGCATGTTTATGCAAGATCACTATGCTATGATTTGCAAGTCTAACAAGTTATGCATGTTTATGCAAGTTCACTAAGCCATGATTTGCAAGTTTAACAAGTTATGCATGTTTATGCAAGTTCACCATGCTAAGTTATGCAAGTCCAACATGTTATGCATGTTTATTATGATATGTAAGATTTATCATGTATGTTGTGCCAAGTTCCCTCTTTCTATCCTTTATGCGTTAGGACGAATATGTAAGCGATAGAATGACGTTGGGGTTTTTTTTGGGTAAAACTTAAAATACATGAAAATATAAGATTGGGAATTTACCTATTAAGTTAGGTCTACCCCTTGGGAATTTACCTATTAAGTTAGGTCTACCCAAGTATTTGTTAAACTTGTAATTATGGTTTGAAATAAAGTGGACATGACACTTAGAAAACATGTGTGGCCAACTCGAGGTTGGGTTGAGTTTGTAGCGTAAACCTACCCGGAACCGACCGGCTTAACTAGTTGCTACAAACAATAGGACCCAATGTGAGAAGTTGGTCATGTGTACCTGGGACCCGAGGTTAGACCAAGTTGTGGTGTAAAGCTACCCGGACCCGCCCGGCTTAACTAGTAACCGCAACAACGTCTAATGTGAGAGGTTAAGGTACAATTAAATTAATGCCTCATGATTAGGGTTAAGTCATGGCCCACTAATACTTAACCAATTTTGGGGATACGAGGGATTAAATGGGGTTAAGTGGTGAACTGTTGGTTACACTTAACTAATTTAATCCATGATTAGTGAGGGGTTAAACCACACTTAACCCTCTTAGAAAACCCTAGCAACGTGGTCTGTTCCAGCAGTAATCCCAGTTTGGTATCATTCACAACCCTAGAGGCTAGGCTAGGGCGGGGCACGATTACTGGACTGATGTAAGCGACCAAAGCGACGGCTGAGTGGTACAGCGGTGCGGGTCCAAGCGGGCTACGGACGTGCACGTAGTTCGGTGTTGGACAAACTCGAGGCACGGGTACCAGTAGGTTTAGACTGTGCATTATTGCTTAGGTGTCTGGGGTTGACACCCGAGGGCTTGATACACCCAAAGGTGGACCCAGCACAGTCTGACTACAACCATATGTGGGCCGTATGGACACCAACACTTGACGTGTTAGGTTTATAGGGAGCCGATCGACTAGACCGTTGGGCTGGACCTTGCATTAAGGTCACCTCATGCTATTGGGCCAAAGTTTGGGCTGAGGGATCAATACCTGTTATGTTAGTTTGCTAGTACACTGTGGTGCAAAGCTTAATCTTCTTTATGTGATGACACCTTTATCTATTGCCAGTATATTCATCTCAGTTTCCATCATGATGTTAGCTTTATTAGTTTATAGACTGATCGTAGTAGGGCTTACCAGTCTTTTTGACTGAACTGTTTTCTTTCGCTTCTTTTCTTCCGTTTCCCCCCCCCAGGTTCTCAGGGAGGGAACAGTGGTGTTTAGCTTGGATCGCTTGCTTGTTCGCTGGATAGCTCATGTATGTCTGGACATTGAGCTCGCTATGGTTTATCACTTTTATTTTTGGGGATAGCACTATGTATTTCAGTATTTCTGTTTATGTTGTACTAGACATATTTATTTTGGCAGAAGACTTTATGATGTACTAGACTTGTTTTGAGATGGTTTGAGATATTCCGCTGTTTTATTCTCACTTACTCTGTTTTACATATATATTTATGTTCCTGTTCTGCCTTGATATATCATTATGCATGCTTACCCAATTCTAACGCCCCCCAGAAGCTAGTGCCCCCGAAAGAGTGACCCTAACGGAGGTGGGGTGTTACAGAAATCGTCGCGGCTTTAAATGAAATGCCTGGTGATAAAGCCCCTGGCCCTGATGGTTTTCCAAACTTTTTTTATAAGAAATATTGGGATTTGATTAAGCATGATGTTATCAACATATTCATTGAATTTCACTCTGGTTCCTTGAGATTGGATATGTTGGGGTACGCTAATGTAGTCTTGATCCCTAAGAGAGGAAGAAATGTCTCTGCTGCGGACTTTCGACCTATTAGTATTTTGAACAGTAGCTTCAAATTGATCACTAAGGTTCTCGCAAACAGACTGAAAGCAAAGATGGATGACCTGATCGATGTTTCGCAGACAACATTTATTAAGGGAAGATTTATTCTTGATGGAGCGGTACTTGTCTAGGAAGTTATCTCCCATAGTGATAGACATAATGTGCCTTGTGCAATCTTGAAGCTGGACTTCGCTAAGGCCTTTGACACAGTTGACTGGAGGTTCATCATGGATCTTCTTAGCGCGAGAGGCTTTCCGTGTAGATGGCTAAACTGGATTCATTGCATTTTAACATCAAGAAGATCCAATATTTGTGTGAATGGAGTGGCTGGCAAGACCATTGTCTCCAAGCGTGGGCTGCGTCAGGGTAACCCACTTTCCCCACTTCTCTTCGACTTGGCTGCCGATGTCTTTTATCGGATCCTTCAGGTGGCAAGTGCTAATGATATTATTCAAAGCTTTGGGCGAGATCACATCATTGGGGGTATTAATTCACTACAATATGATGATGATACCATTATTTTTTGCAACCCTGATTGCAAGTATATTGCCTCTTTAAAATTTTTGCTTTATGCTTTTGAAAGTTTATCTGGCTTAAAGATTAATTTTCATAAAAGCAGTGTTTACACTTTGGGCTGTAGCGTTGATGTGAACAGGAAATGTACTGAAATGCTTAACTGCATGGTGGATTCTTTCCCCCTCAACTACCTTGGAGCCTACATCCGTCCAAAAAGACTGATGAAGAGTGATTTGCAGTATGTGATTGATAAAGTTGACATGTGCTTGGCGAGGTGGAAGGGAAATTGTTTATCAAAGGCTGGACGATTGGTGTTGGTGAACTCTGTTCTGTCTACTATCCCTTTGTATTAGCTTTCTTTTTATTCATGTCCTGGTTGGGTAGTTCAGAAGATTGATGATGTTCGTCGGAATTTTTTCTGAACTGGTACGAAGGACACGCTTAAAGTTTGCTGTCTAGTGTCGTGGGACCAGGTGTGCAAGTCCAAAGATCAAGGAGGATTGGGAGTCATCAATTTGGAAAACATGAATTATGCATTGCTTTGTAAATGGCTGTGGACTATGCTTAGTGATAAGAAAGTTCTCTGGAAGGAGTGGATCTTAAACACTTGCTATGGTGGAAGATTTGATTGGAACGCGGACGTTTCTCATTGCTCGATATTCTGGCGTGGTGTTATGGCAAACGTTCACTGGATGAAGATTGGGACTGAGGTTGTAGTTAAAAATGGTTGCAACGTCTCTTTCTGGTCTGACTGCTGGTTGCTCCCTATCCCTTTGTGTGTTGAATTTGCCGACCTGTTTGTTATTGCATGCAACAAAAGTGCTTCAGTCTGTGCAATGTTTAATGCGAATTCTGCCAGTTTTAAATGGAACCTGACCTTTTGTCGCATTGTGGCTGGTAATGCTTTGATTCAGCTATGTGGTCTGGTTCGTTTGTTAGAAGATGTACAACTTCATGGCAATGAGGATGATGAATTTGTATGGAAGATTGGTGGAAATAACTTTCGCATTAGCGCACTTTATAAGATGATAAACTTCGCAGGAAGAAAGTATGATGGATTCATGAGAATGTGGAGTTTTAAGGCTGTACCCACTAAGGTCAAGATTCATATGTGGATGATCATGCACAACAAGCTTAATACAGTGAGAAGATTACGTCAAAAAGGTGTTCATGTTGCTGGGGGCTGTATTTTTTGCAATGACGACGACGAGGATTACCAACATCTTTTTGTTGATTGCGATTTCGCCTTTTATGTGTGGACGAAGTGTTTAGTTAGCCTTAATATCTGCTTAGACTGGTCCCACTTCATCACCGATCAATTTCTTTTCTGGCACAACACTATTATTTCACTGCCTGACAATAACATGCGACATATGTTTGCCCTTTTGAACTTTGCTTATGTTTGGATCCTTTGGCATGAACGCAACTCACGAAAGTTTAAATGCAAAATGAAACGGCCCAACTCTGTTATTTTTCACATTCTTAATTTTGTTTCTCTTTGGTCAGGCAAGGAGGAGATCAAGTTTGTAGACACAATCGGCGCTCGAGTGATGGATAGGGCTCGTGGTAGCCGAGCTTGATGATGCCACGCTTCAGTTTACTAGGTTTTCATGCTGCTATGTAGTTGTTTTATGTATATATTGGGCACTATGTAAACATGCCTGCGTGCATGTAATTTTGGTTGTACAAATTTTTGTAAATAGTTGTAATCAGTAGCTAGTCCTATGCATGCTAAACACGTTGTACTTGTTTTATGTTTAATGAATGAATGAAGGCGTGAATCTTGCGATTCACTACCTTTTTGCATCAAAAAAAACTTTGCTTTATTGATAAAATAGTTTGTACAACGATTCCTTTACAATATCAGGATACCATCTGTCCTACAAAATAAAGAAGCATAAAACAACATTTTTATTCCCCAATGTAGTAAGGGCCAGCCATAGCATCTGAAAAGAGAATCCAAGCAAAACTTCGACAAATCTTCAAGCTGGGAAAGAGCGAAAGTCCAACTTAACCTGAGTTATACTATTCCCTCATTTACTACCTAGGGGGGGGGGGACGGAAGAAAAGAAGACGAAAGAAAAACAGAGTCAGACATAAAGCCTGAGTAAGTTCAGTTACTTCTAGCATGTGAACATGGAAAAACAAAATGACATGAATTAACTGAATACAAGATAACACCATGATGATAGGGTCAGCAAGATTAGACAAGATTAACACAAGATAAACTGGATATGCTCTAATACTTCCGCTGCTTCGCTATTTCCTTGTTATACTAGTTTCTATGTCTCTGCACCACCTAACTAATGTCCCAACTAGTAACGATAACGTGATCCCAATCCCCGTATTTTCCATTGCCTTCAGGCATACATTTATTATTTATTACCTAGATCTAATCTAGGGTTTTCTATCAAGTGCTTTCTAGATTCAACTAGAGTTTACGCTATCTGCTGAACGCTTCTCGGATTCAGGGTTTATGCCACCTAGTCCAACTAGGGATTATGCTACCTGTCGAATGATGCCCCCCCAAGTCTAGGACACACTACGTAGAGTGGTATACGTTCCTAGACTTCACCGCGCATGTATCGCGAATCGTTATTGCTTGTGTAGATGCACATGTCCTGTAATGTGCGGCCCGAGTCCTGTGGCAGGGCAAATCAAGAAACACAGAACTCGATCGGGAGCTTTCAGATATTTGCCGATGCAGATGCTAAGGTCTGTTTTTATTCCAGTGGCTATGGTCCCACAGGACCCCTCCCTCAACAAATGAAAGGCACACCTTGAAAAATGAGAACTATACGCAGGCCCCCTATGCCCCACGAACCTATGGCCATCCTCACCCATAACTAGATAGCAAGTACATGGTCTTTTGGAGTTCTCCGCCTTTCCTCTTTACGTATCTCGATTGACTCAAGATGGATGGTTGACGACGAGTTGCTATGACAGGGCTACCGGTTTCTTGCCGAATCACGCTGGTCCATCCTAGTCTTTAGGTTGCCATATTTTGCATCCAAGGCATACCCTTGGTTCTTCTACCGCAGATCTTAACCTCTGTGAGCCCAGGAGGATCATCTGCAGCCTCACAGAGGGATACCAAGAGTACCCTCACGTCCCCTCGAAGCCTCGGGCTTTGTAATCCAATTCGTTGGATCCTTCTTTTAATTAGACGGACGTTCGCTCCTTCCCGTGTTATACTAAGAATTACTACTTAGTTTTTCTAACTAAGGTTTACCACTTAGTTTCCAGAATCGTTGTTTTCTTAACTAAGGTTTACTACTTAGCTCCTTTTAACTAAGGTTTACTACTTAGTTCTCCTTCTCGTCAATTTGGATTGGTTAAGTGTCATTAATCAATTCAAGCTAACTTAACCCTCTTCATTTATCCTGTTAAACTGGTTGAGTGTTATCAGTAATTCATGTTGACTTAACCCTACCACAAACCAAGTTATATTGGTTAAGTATTTCTTATTACTTAACCCTACCCATTCATCCTGTATCGGTTAAGTGTTCCTTTTTAACTTAACCTTGCCTATCTTGTTTTTAACTAACATTTTATTAATGGTTAAGTATTGTCCCTTCATGTTTTAGACTTAACCCTATTCCTTTATCACAATCTGATGGTTAAGTGTTCAAGTTTACTTAACCCAACGGTCTAGTCCAGCTAACATATCAATTTGGCTAAGTGTATTAAATTTTACTTAGCCCCAACCTCTAGTCTAGTTAACATGTTAATTTGGGATAAGTGTTTTCTTAGTTACTTAACCCCTACAAATCTTGTCTTGTTACGATGTTAAGTTTGGTTAAGTGTTCTTATGGACTTAACCCTCCCATTCTAGCTTAACTGTGTTAACTTGGTTAAGTGTCCCTATGGACTTAACCCTCCCATTCTAGCATAACTATGTTAAGTGTCTGTATGAACCTAACCCCACCCATCGGTTTGGTTATCATGTTGAATTGGTTAAGTGTCTTAGTTAACTTAACCCCTACCATTCTTGTTCTAGCTTTAACTAAATAAATTAAAGCCGCGACCACTCACATTAGCCAGATATTGTTGCGATTACTGGATGTGCCGGTTGGTACCGGGCAGGTTTACATTGCAACTCAGTCTAACCTCGGGTTAGGCATATTCTTGTTTTCTAAGTTCAAAGGGTTTTGATTAATTTTCAAATCAGGTTTTGAAAGCAACCATCCCGTCCTTTGGATCAGTTAGGGATAGCCAGGGAGAGCAGGAAACTTGTATTTTCCAAACCCAAGCCTAGACACTATTCTCTCTGTCACCCTAGAACTTTCTGGTGTATTATTAAAAGAGATGTCGTTAATAAACCTTTAATTTGTCTAAATTTACATTTTCTCATTTAGGACAAATTCTATAAGTAAATTATTCCTAATTTACTTATTTCCTAATTACTCTTTTAATGTAAATTGTCAACATTTATTATTATGGCCCATTTTCCCCTCTATATCATATTTATGCTTTTTGGTATGTAAACTATACCAAATTAAGTGTCACTAACCATGATTTTTCTAAACATGACAATTACTCACAATTATGGCCAATTTAAAATTTATGCCAATATATTTATTATGCCAAATTAGCTAATCCAATTCTAATTTAACATTCTAATCACTGTTCATGTCAAACTAGACTTATTATTCTAGTTCACAGTTCATGTAAATGCTAGATTTACAAGTCAATACTAGATTCAAATTACACATCCTATAATTCATGTCAAATTTATCCAATTTGCATTTTTATAAACATGCCATAATACATGTTCCCAATTTATGCCAATTTCCATGTTTTTAACTACGTTTTAGTAGATTTCATATTTTGCCCAAATCGTATTCCCATCGTTCGTATAATCGTGATTCAATCTAGATTATAGATAAATCTAGATTCGTAGATAAAAGGGAATGAACCAAAGATGCTATGAAAAGATAGACATAATAACTGGCATAAAATGATAATTTACTAATTATAGGCCTAATGAATTACACTGAAATAAATTGATCTAAAACATTGAAGGCCTATAGATCTGAAAATGTTATGACATAAAAAGGGTTGAATAACGATGTAGGTTCAAGAACATGGGTAGACCTAACTTAATAGGTAAATTCCCAAGATCAAAATCCAAAGAAAATCAAGAATAGACAAAATAGATAATCAGGTTTAGACCCAATTTCACAATCAAAAAACTTAAGCAACACTTTCCTAGTCATGAATCATAGGTGTTTAGTCACAGTTGTCCTTGTTATGTCATAGGCAATAGTTTATGTTTCCTAATCAAAGGCATAGGCTTTTGTTCATAGTCAAAGGAAATAATTCTCATAGTCACAGTCACAGTCATAGGCAATGTTCATAGTCATAGGCAATGTTCATAGTCATAGGCAAGGCCTAATTGGTCATCGACCACGATCAATCCTTAATCAAGTCTAGAAACATGTATAAACACAGATCCAAGTGAAGAGATTAGGCATATTCCTTTATTCCTTTAATTTCATGTCATGAATAGAGAAAACGTTCAAATCTAAAAAGTAACCGACTTACAAAGATTATATTAGATTCGTAGAAAAACAGTCGTTTGAATCTTCACATGAATCCTAGCTTGTTTTGAATCCCCTCTTGAAAGTCTTGAGCAGCATTTCCTCGTCCTGATTTATTTTGTATATTATTTTATTTATTTATAAATTTTCTCAGAGGCAGCATAAGGATAGAATGAAATGGTGTAGAGAGAAGGAGGCCAGGAGGCTGTTTATATAGGATTAGGCGGACGAATCTAGGCAGAAAACGAGACCAGGTGCATCAGAATGCACCCAGGCCCAAAAGTGGGATTTTGCACCCAGGTCGACACCCATATCGACTGGGTAGTCGACCTGGTCAGGGGGGTCTACTACCCAGTCGAATCCCCAGTCTACCTGGGTTCTGGGCGGGAATTTTCCCTCCCAGCCCGCTTCTGGGTTTGAATTCGAATTTCGAATTCGAATTTCGAGCTGTTTTCGATTCTGAAAATTCCTGAAACTTCGGAGGGTCATATCTTCCTCATACGGACTCCGATTCTCGCAAACTCGGACTCGTTTTCAAGCAGAATTTCGAGACGAACGCAATAGCGCCACCCTTTTCCCTTAATTCTTTCATTTGAATTAATTATACCTTGATTTGTGAATCTTAGTGTTATAGAATTATGGGGTGTTACAATTGTGGCCCAAGGTCTATAATCCACAATCCCTTTTATATTCTTGTTTGATTTCATCATTACAATTACATGTTTCACTTAATATGTAATTAAGTATATCTCAATTCACATGTTTTATGTTTAACATGTCAGTCATTATTTATGGTTAAATATAACTTATTTCATAAGTTTTCATCATTCTTTTTTATTTAATCATAATTACACTTTATACCATTACTACAACTTATCATTGTTTACTTATTAACTTAGTTCTATTAACTATGTCCCATTAATAAGTTTTTCTTTTCCATAATTTATGTTGTCCTCATCCGTAGATTTCATACTCTCGTTCTCACCAATAACCTAATTTACAATTAAGTCCAATTTATCCTTAACATAAGTTATCCCCCTTTTCTTATTGTTTTCTTTTAACCCAAGTTATAATTCTCACTTGACCCTAGGACAAGCCTTAACATATTATTTTATCAGCAGATTTCAGATTTCCATGTTTATAAATTACTTAATTTATAATTAAGTACTACTTCTTGCATTCCATAAACTTCCCCCTTTCTCTATTTATTACAATCTACTGGTTTCAATTTTCCCCCAATTATTGATTACTTAATTTAAAATTATGTGTCACTTATCTCATTCAGCCAGTAGTATCACGTTCTTACTTGTTTATTATAACCTGATTTATAATCTTCACTTGTCCCTAGGACAAATCTACCTATTATACAACATTCTCTTTAATGTTATTAATTTATAATATGTTATTATCATCTCCCATTTATTCCAAATCATTTACTGTTGTATCTTTCTTTCATTCAATGACATTTATTACCGTTAATTTCGACTAATACTCTTTATCAGTCCGGCTATAAATATATATATATATATATATATATATATATATATATATACACACACACACACATGTACCAAACCTCTCACATTAAGCCTACAACCTATGGATGCTTGATATGCCGGGCAAGTCCGGGAAAACATCTTCCACAAGTCGGACTTAACCTCATGTCTTGGCATATTTCATGTTTATGCACTTAGACCACTCACATTAGATTCACCACTTGTGGTTGCTGTATATGCCGGGCGGGTTCGGGAAGACTTCTACCACAAGTGTCTAGGGTCTAGGGTCTTATTTATAGGTGTTGCGGAGGAAACAATACCCTTAGATCTAAATCTAACCACCAAAACCGACCACGTCATAAAAGAATGTTCGAGATCTACGGGTGGGTCCACTACTAGGTGGACCCCCCTGTTGGTGGGTCGACCCTAATGGGTAAAATTCTCATTCAACTTCCCACCTTGTGAAATTTTTATTTTTGAACTGATTTTCGAATTTTCTGGATAAATTTATTCAATATATATACATATAAGCTCCTTATATGTATACAAACTTCTAACGCTCATAACTTCTTCATATGTTGTCTGATTTACACAAACCAGGTGTCTATCTTGACCAGAATATCGAGACCGACGCAATGGAATAGTCTGTTTTACTTAATTATCAATATTTAATTAAGTTTTTCTTATTTTATTATCTGGAGTCAAAAATGCTGGGTGTTAAACCGTTAAACACTGACTTAGAAACAATTTACTTGGAAACATGCAATACGTTGCCGTACAAGAAGCCACACATCAGAGAATCAACTAGCCGTGAGAAAAATACTGGGAGGTATTGTTGATACCACGATGTATACAGGAAAGATACCAATGACTTCCGCCAGCTCAAGGATGCAATTGAGAAGCTTATCTGTGATAAACAACTCGAGCAATATGTCCAAGATCCCTTTCCTCCAGAAACAGATTTAAAGCCTCTGGCGCCAGCATATCAGGGGCTCGCCAAGATGGATGCCGGTCCATCTAACCCAAGGCGAGGGATCATGGTCAACTTATTATGTGGTGGACCATACCCCACGCACGATAGCTTTCAGAAAATTGAAGTATGTGAGTTCCATAAGCATGCTACTTATGAAGCTTGCTCCTACCCCAATGAATCCTTCCCAGCCAAGCTCCAAAAAACCATGCGGGACGACATTTTTTTCCACGAAAGTTATTCTATTGGGGCGGAAATCCTGACCACCGATCCACTAGTTATCTTGGCTCAGATTGGTGTCGCTTCTGTCCAAAAGGTATTAATTGACATGGGAAGCTCGGTTAACATCATTTTCAATGTGGCTTACGACCAAATGAATTTGGAAACAAATGACTTAAAGCCATGTCGTGCCACGATCCACGGCTTCAATGTGGCTTTTAGTTCCCCATTAGGAATGATCGATTTACCTATGGAACTGGTCTAGGGGATCAGAGCAGGGTTTGAATTCTCACTTTCGTGGTTATAGACATCGATTCCTCCTACAATGCTTTCTTTGGATGCCCTTTTCTCATAGAGTTTCGGGTCTGCATGTCACCATGGTCTCTCCTAATGAAATTTCCAATAGAGAACGAGATTGGATCAGTTAGAGGCTACCAACCAAGCGCTAGGGAATGTTATGAAATAGAATGGAAGAATGTGCGCAATAAGTATAAGGGCAAAACCGTGTCCATGCCTACTTGTGCCAAGAATATCTCAGCATAGCAATCAGCGGCGTTTCGGCCTTGGCTCAGGCGCCACTGCCGTCTTCCGATGATCACGACCCACAAAAGGACGAAGAACCCGAATATGAGAGGGCTACTCCTGTCAAGCCTATAGTGGATGTTCCCGTCAATCCCAACGATCCATCAAGGTTGTTAAAGATTGGATCGCAACTCCATCCCGCAGTCAAAGAAGATCTTGTAGATTTCTTGAAGGAAAATTTTGATGTGTTCGTGTGGACTCACTCCGACATGAAAGGCATCGATCGCGTTGTTTCTTGTTATTTTCTAAGCATCGATCCTACAATGATTCCAATCAAGTAGAAGTGCTGCTTACCTCGAATTGGTCTCCAATTTGGTTCTGGTTAAAAAAGCTAATGGTAAATAGTTGTAACACCCCACCTCCATTAATGTCGCTCACAAAGGGAATGCATTAACTTCAGTGAAGCGTTATAGGTCAAAGATGCAGAAAAATTACAAGCCAGATAAATAAAACAGCAGAAAATAAATAAAACTTTACTTCATTGATAAAATAGCAACTTGGTAAAACAACTTGTACAAAGATTGTTTTCCAACACCAAAACACCAATACCCAGTACAATAAGGTGTTTGTCTTGTTTAATAAACTAAAGAAGCATAAAAGGACAATGATATTCCCCAATAAAGCATGAGCCAGCCATAGCAGTGGAAAAGAGAGTCCAAAAGCAATACGTCGACTATCGTCTAGCTTGGAGAGAGAATCGGTCCAAACTAAGCTGAGCTATTCCCTCCCTGACTTCCAGGGTGGGGGGGGGGTGGAAGGAAGAAAAGAGGCGAAACAAATAAGGTTAGACATAAGTCTAGTAATTTCAGTGACTTTTAGTATGTAAACAGGTAAAAGTAACATGACATGAATAAACTGAATATAAGGCAATACCGTGATAACAGGGATAACAAGATAACATAAGATATGATAAGGCAAGATAAACTGAATGCGCTTCCACTCTTTCTCCGCTTCCCTACTACCATGTTATTCTGATTTTTATATCTCTGGACTAACTGGTATCCTAACTAGTGTCTTTTATAGGATGATTCTTATTCCCTACTAGTGTCCTAACTAGTATCCTGTGTTGTACAATAAGGTGATCCCAACCCCGCAATTGTGATAGCCTTCAGCTGTACATCTAATATGAGGGTCTTAACTCAATCAACCTAATTGCCATGAAGATGTTAGATGTATCCTTACTACCTTAACCGATCAGCTCATACTCATATCGATCTAGTTCCTAGTTTGTGTCGCTCGGCCCTCTGCTTATAGATACCTGTGTTGGACCCACCATAGGGTGTATCAAGCCCTAAGGTGGCTACCCGACATGATCAAGATGCACAACTTTATATCTACTGATGCCTAGTGGCTAATTCTTCCACTCCGGAATACGTGCACGCCCCTGATCTTGTCGGAACCTGCACTGCTGCACCACTTGCCGCTACTTTGACCGCATATAATCAGCCCAGTAATCATGCCCCACCCTGCCTAGTTCAGGGTAGCATGATACATCTATGTGGGTTACTGCTGAAATGGGTCCCCGTTATTAGGGTTTTCTATTGGTTAAGTTTGTGGTCCTATACATACAAATATTATCCACCTACATGAGATGTACTTAACCCTCCCACTGATTCGAACATGTTTATTTAACGGTTAAGTTTATGGGCCTATATATACAAATATTACCCACCTACCCAAGGTTTACTTAACCCTCCCACTTATCTAGTCAATATGTATTATTGGTTAAGCTTGCCTTAACCCTATCCACTTTGTTCATGTAATATTGGTTAAGTGCTGTCCATTCATGTTAACTTAACCCACCCACACATCATGTTGTATTAGTTAAGTGTTTCCTATTAACTTAACCCTGTTCACTCATCATGTTTTGTTGGTTAAGTGTTTCTTATTAACTTAACCCCACTCGTTCATCATGCTATATTGGTTAAGCATTTCTTATTAACTTAACCCTTTTCATTTATCCTGTTTTACTGGTTAAGTGTTTCTTATTAACTAAACCCTGTTCATTCATCATGTTATATTGGTTAACTTAACCCTGCTAACTTGTCTAATTAACATGTTATAACGGTTAAGTGTTTCAAATTTACTTAATCCCACCAACTTGTCTAATTAAAATGTTATAACGGTTAAGTGTTCTAAATTTACTTAACCCCACCTTCTTGTCTAATTAACATGTATAACGGTTAAGTGTTCTAAATTTACTTAACCCCACCTTCTTGTCTAATTAACAGATTATAATGTTTAAGTGTTCTAAATTTACTTAACCCCACCTTCTTATTAACATGTTATAACGGTTAAGTGTTCTAAATTTACTTAACCCCACCTTCTTGCCTAATTGTAACACCCCGTATTTCAGATAATGCTAAAATTCACTAATTGCAGAATAAATAATCTCTAATGTGAGAATTGGGGGAAACGGGCTGCGTCATTGCGTTCGTCTCGGAAAAATACGCAGAATAGAGTCCGAAATTTTGTAAATCGGAGTCCGTATGGCCCAGTTATGGCCCAATGAAGTTTGCAGAAAATTCAAAGTTAAAAACAGATTTAAAAATTAAAAATCAGATTTCGAAATTGGAGCCAGCAGGGGGGCCAGGCGGGAAACTTCCCGCCCTACCCATGTCGACAGGGCTGTCGACAGGCCTGTCGACTGGGGAGTCGACTGCCCTGTCGACTTGCCTGTCGACACAGGGTGTCGAGCCAGTTGGCTTGGGTGCACCAGATCTGGTTTTCTGGCTAGGGCTGGGCTGTGTTCTAGAGACTTCCTAAATCTGACGGACCTAATCTAACCTAGGGTTAATCCTATGGTCTAAAACACACCCTAATCCTATAAATACACCCTAATGCAAGCCTAATCCATACTAAAAATAGAAATGATGGCCTCATGCCGCCAAAATCAAACTTAAGAGGAGCCTCCACTAATTTATGAAGGAAGTTGCAAGCTAATCAACCTTTAATCATCATCTTCTTCATATTTAGCAACTAGTTCTACTTCATAAGTTTGCTAATCTTGGTTTTGGTGAGTTCCTATGCCTTTAGCAAGTAATTGCTAAACTAATTAGGATAGGATATTAGGAGGCTATGGATGTAAATGTGGATTATGCAAGTTGTGGTTGTCATATGTTATAAGTTCATATGTAAACTTGCCTCTTTTTATGATATGATGTGTCATGTAAGTTCATATGCAAGTTTTATGCAAGTTTATATGTAAGATCATATGCAAGTTAGTCTCTTTTTATGATATGCCTAACATATGCGAGTTTGCCTTTGTGATATGACATGATTCATGTGCAAGTTAGTCTCTTTTTTTATGATATGCATAACATATGCGAGTTTGCCTTTGTGATATGACATGATTCATGTGCAAGTTAGCCTCTTTCTATGATGTGCATAACATATGCAAGTTTGCCTTTGTGATATGACATGGTATGCAAGTTCATATGCAAGTTCATATGCAAGTTTTATGCAAGTTCATATGCAAGTTTTATGCAAGTTCATATGCAAGTTCATATGCAAGTTTTATGCAAGTTTATATGCAAGTTCATATGCAAGTTTGTCTCTTTTTATGATGTGCATAACATATGCAAGGTTGTCCCTATGTATGACATGTTATGTAAACGAATTACGTGGGAAACGATGTGGTTAATATGCATGGTTATAAAAAGGTGTAAAGTTGTTATGATTAAGCATAACATAAAATGAATGGACATAATTGGGAATTTACCTATTAAGTTAGGCCTACCCACATTATGGAGTTGGGAATTTACGTATTAAGTTAGGTCTACCCACACTATGGAATTGGGAATTTACCTATTGAGTTAGGTCTACCCATATTCTTGAAAATGGTAATTAATTAGGGATAATTAATTATGGGGTGATTAATTAGGTGTAATTAATCAACTAAGACACGAGGTTGAACCCTTTTGTAGCGGAAGTCTGCCCGGAACCGACCGGCCATCCAGCGGCTACAAATGATTGGCCCAATGTGAGAGGTCTTAGTCATAAATTAAATACGTGATTAAAGTAAAGACACGAGGTTAGACCCTTTTTATGACAGAAGTCTGCCCGGAACCAACCGGCATATCCAGCAGTCATAAAAGACGGTCTAATGTGAGAGGTCTTTATGATGTCATGATCTTAATTAATTAATTAAGAAACACTTAACCATATTAGCATGTGGAGGGACATGAGGGGTTAAGTGGGTGCCTTGGGTGGCATGTGTAAATCTAGTGGGTTGCCTTGGGTGGCAATAGAAAATACGATTAGAATACTTAACCAAGTGGAAACATGTAATTAAACATGATTAAAGGGTTAAGTGGGATGCACTAGAAAAAGGGACAAGCTTAGTGTAACACCCCGAATTTTAGTTAATGCTAAAATTCACTAATTACAGAATAAATAATCTCAGATGTGAGAATTGGGGGAAATGGGCTGCGTCGTTGCGTTCGTCTCGGAAAAATACGCGAAATAGAGTCCGAGTTTTCGAGAATCGGAGTCCGTATGGCCCAGTTATGGCCCAATGAAGTTGGCAGAAAAATCAAGTTAAAAACAGATTTAGAAATGCAAAACCAGATTTTGAAATTGGAGCCAGCGGGGGCCAGGCGGGAAACTTCCCGCCCTACCCATGTCGACAGGGCTGTCGACAGGCCTGTCGACAGGGGAGTCGACTGCCCTGTCGACTTGCCTGTCGACACGGCGTGTCGAGCCAGAGGGCCTGGGTGCACCAGGTCTGGTTTTCTGGCTAGGGCTGGGCCGGGTTCTAGAGATTTCCTAGATCTGACGGACCTAATCTAACCTAGGGTTAATCCTATGGTCTAAAACACACCCTAATCCTATAAATACACCCTAATGAAAGCCTAATCCATACTAAAAATAGAAATAATGGCCTCATGCCGCCAAAATCAAACTTAAGAGGAGCCTCCACTAATTTATGAAGGAAGTTGCAAGCTAATCAACCTCTAATCATCATCTTCTTCATATTTAGCAACTAGTTCTACTTCATAAGTTTGCTAATCTTGGTTTTGGTGAGTTTCTATCACTTTAACATCAATTGCTAAAGTAAGTAGATTGGGTGTAATGAGACTTATGGTCTTGAATGCAGATTAGTGAGTTTGAATCATTTGTAATGATATGCTACTCTATGTTTTCCTATGTTTATGCATATTTAATAAGTGGGTTTATGCATGTTTAATAAGTTGGTTTATGCATGTTTAACAAGTGGGTTTATGCATGTTTAATAAGTGGGTTTATGCATATTTAATAAGTGGGTTTATGCATATTTAACAAGTGAGTTATGCAAGTTCATATGCAAGTTATGTGTATGATGTTATGTAAGTTATGTGTAGGTTGTTATGCAAGTTCATAGGCAAGTTATGTGTATGCTTAAATGCATGTTTAACATGATATGCAAGTTATGCATGCTTATGCAAGTATGAGAATGCTTATGCAAGTTATGTGTATGCTTAAATGCATGTTTAACATGATATGCAAGTTATGCATGCTTATGCAAGTATGAGAATGCTTATGCAAGTTATGTGTATGCTTAAATGCATGTTTAACATGTTATGCAAGTTATGAGAATGCTTATATGCAAGTTCAACATGTTATGCAAGTCATGTGTATGATAATATGCAAGTTTGGGTTAAATGTAGTTGGGTTAATATATGCTCATATATGCAAGTTGACATCCTCTTAACCCATGACAAAGTTATATTCTAAGATTTGGTTAAACCCATGATATTTGTGATGGATCTTCCCTTTATTATGTCATGAAAGGAGAACGGTTTACGTGGGGAACGATGGGGTTAATAAATATGTTAATAAAAGTATGATTGGGTATGATTAAGCATACCATAAAAAAATAAATTAACATAAGTGGGAATTTACCTATTGAGTTAGGTCTACCCCATGGGAATTTACCTATTGAGTTAGGTCTACCCATGTTATGAAAAATGTGTAATTAATTAGGGATAATTAATTATGGGGGTGATTAATTAGGTGTAATTAATCAACTAAGACACGAGGTTAGACCCTTTTGTAGCGGAAGTCTGCCCGGAACCGACCGGCCATCCAGCGGCTACAAATGATAGGCCCAATGTGAGAGGTCTTAGTCATAAATTAAATACGTGATTAAAGTAAAGACACGAGGTTAGGCCTTTTTTTATGACAGAAGTCTGCCCGGAACCAACCGGCATATCCAGCAGTCATAAAAAGATGGTCTAATGTGATAGGTCTTTATGAGGTCATGATCTTAATTAATTAATTAAGAAACACTTAACCATATTAGCATGTAGTGGGACATGAGGGGTTAAGTGGGTGCCTTGGGTGGCATGTGGAAATCTAGTGGTTGCCTTGGGTGGCAATAGAAAATACGATTAGAATACTTAACCAAAGTGGAAACATGTAATTAAACATGATTAAAGGGTTAAGTGGGATGCACTAGAAAAGGGGACAAGCTTAGGTGGGTAGCTTGTGGGGGCCCATTTCAACCAGTAACCCATATGTATCTTATTGGGCTCGACCCATGTCGAGGACGGGACACGCGTACTGGGCTTGACTATAAGAGGCCAAAACGGGTCAGCGGTGGCAACGCAAGTCCAACGGGTTTCATATGCGTGTGTGGACCCGGGCTGGTAGGTAAGACGTTGTTGCATCGTGTGGATATAAGCCGTGCACCGTTAATTATATTGGGTTGCCACTTTAGGGAGTGATACACCCCACTGTGGGGCCGGCACGGGTATCTACGGTAGGGAGCCGATCGCTTGGGAGTGGTGGTACACCTAGTGGAGATAGGGGCAGACGGCACCTATGTAGTCAGCTAGGGGTACACGAAACTACTGGGTAAATTTTCTAAGTCCTTGGGAGGGATCAACCTTTAAGTAGGAATGACTGGTGTGGTGCAGTGTAGTAATTATCCTTGGGTGGGTAAATGCGTCTTTACAGTTATCTTAGTCTACCAAGCTGCTTAGTGTAGCCATTCATCCCCAGACATTACCGTATGTCAAGTTTATGTCTTCTCTGGTTACTTTAATGATTGTATTGTTAAAGTTATAGGACTCGCTCAGACTTATGTCTGACCCCGTTGTTTTTATCTTTTTCCCAACCCTCAGGTTCTCAGAGTGGGCCCAGCACGAGTGGGCTTTGATCAGGCTCCTTTTATTACTCTCTTGGAGCTTGGACCCTAGATGTAGAGCTCAGCTTACCCTTTTCTTTTATGGCTATCAGTTCATGTATTGGGATTATGTATTTTTATTTAGCAGGATGGATATTTGTACTTGACTTCTATTATGGTTTTGTGATGTAACCAGACATGTTTTATTTTCCGCTGCAATTGAAATGATGTTTTAAATTTTCAAGTATTACTTTTATCTGTCTTGCTGTAATTACTCTGTTCTATATTCACTCAAAATACTCCACCGATGTTATGGCATTCCCTTAGAGAGTGACCATAGCGGGCGTGGGGTGTTACACGTGGTATCAGAGCAAAGGTTACCGGAACAGATAAATTTTTTAGAAAACTATTTTTCTAAAAACATTTTTGGAAGAAATAATTTCAAAAACATGTCTTTAAAGAGAAAAGTTTTTGAAAGAAAAGCATAATCCCCAATAGCCATATCTTTATCCTTCGAATTCTCCGTTTTGAATCTTTCCTTTTTCGTTTCAGCATGGCTGAGGATCTTAACTTTCCGGAGGGTGTGACGATACCAGTATGGTATAGGAGATTGATGGAGGCTAGGGCCACCACTGCGGGTCCAGCAAATGTTCCTCCACCAACCGTAGCACCCGATCTTCCTCCTCCCCCTCCTCCTCGCACGGATACTTTTGCTAAGACTTGCAAGGAATTCAAAGCTATGGGAGGGAAACCTTTTCAAGGATCTGAAACTTTTGTGGAGGCTAGAGATTGGCTTAAGGAGGTGGAAGAGTTGATAGATATCTTTGAGATGGAAGAAGGAAAGAAAGTCAAGTTAGCTGCTTGGTTAATGAAGGGAGAGGCCTCATTCTGGTGGGAGGTCACTAATGGAGAACGCCCCGTTGACTCTTGGGCGGATTTTAGGCAAAGATTTGTGGCAAAGTTTCTCTCAAGGGCGGAGGAAAACTTGTATATGGAAAGATTCTTGACTCTAAAGCAAGGAAATCTCTCAGTGAAGGAATATGTCAACAAGTTTAATCAATTGGCAAGGTTTGGCCTAGACATGGTGAATACACCGGAGAAGAAGGCTTTGAGGTTCGTGAAAGGCTTGAATGAACCGATGCATGGGTTGGCTATGACTCACATCCCTATGGGGGCCACCTTTGAGAAGCTAGTTGACATGGCACTCATGCATGAAGAAGAGAAGGGTCCCAATGCTAACAAGGCACCTGAGAAGAAGGGAGATCAAAAGAGACCTCAGCAACAACAGCAAAACAAAGGTGGGAAAGGCAACGGTGGCAAGGGCAAGAAGAAGTGTTTCAATTGTGGGACACCTGGCCATCTAAGCAAGGATTGTCGCAAGAAGAAGAAGACTGGTTGCTTCCACTGTGGTGAAGCAGGGCATCTAGTGAAGGATTGCCCTAAGAAGGGGAAAAGGACGGGATCTACCTCAGGAGGACAGGTGCAAGCTCTTATGGCACCAAGTCAGGCTAGCGGGCAAGTACAGGCTCTCGCGGTTCCACCGATTCAAGAAAGAGGTAGAACTATCTCCGTTGAAAGTCTGGTTTTTCTATTTGATCATCCTGTCCGTACATTGTTTGATTCAGCCGCATCGCATTCGTTTATCTCATCATCATTAGTTGAGTCACTGCACTTAGACACCAGTCTGGTAGATGATCCCTTGGTTGTTTCAAACCCAATTGGGGGCTCCACTTATTTGTCCATGATATGTTTGGGTTTGAAGATTTCTATACTTAGCATTGAGTTTAGATGTGATGCTTTTGTTTTGGGCTTCACGGGCTATGGGTTGATTTTGGGCATGGACTGGTTATCCAGTAATGGTGCCGTTCTTGATTGCGAAAGGAGAGTTGTTAGGCTCATGACCCGTTTGGGTAGCACTCTCGAGATTTCTTGTAATCCCATGGATTCTGTTATGCTAAGTTATCTTGAATCGCTTGACGCTTCGGTCGAGAGTTTGCAATCTGTTAGAGTGGTCCGGAAATACTCGGATGTGTTTGAGGAGGTGAAGGGCTTACCTCCGAAGCGGGAGATTGACTTCCGAATATATCTGGTGGAAAATGCTAAACCTGTATCTTTACCAGTGCGCCACATGGCTCCTCGTGAGAGGAGGGAACTCCATAAGCAAGTAGGGGAGTTGCTTGAGAAGGGGTTCATAAGACGAAGTATATCGGAGTGGGGTGCTCCAGTAGTTTTTGCTACGAAGGCGGATGGGTCCCTCAGACTTTGTGTAGACTATAGAGAACTCAACAAGCTCACAAAGAAGAATAGACACCCATTGCCGAGGATTGATGATCTTTTCGATCAGTTGGTTGGCGCTTCAGTATTTTCTCAATTGGACTTAGCCACGGGGTTTCATCAGTTGAGGGTGGCTGAGGATAGCATAGACAAGACTGCCTTTAGGACTCCGGATGGTTTCTATGAGTGGCTGGTGATGCCATTTGGGTTGACGAACGCCCCTGCATACTTTGTTGATTTGATGAGTAGGGTGTTCAGGGAGTTCCTTAATAAATTCGTGGTGGTCTTTGTGGATGATATCTTAGTATTTTCTAAGAGTGAAGAAGAGCATGCCCTACATCTTGGGGAGGTATTGAAGACTCTTCGAGCACATAGCCTTAAGGCTAAATTCTCTAAATGTCACTTCTGGAGGAAGGAGGTGCGTTTCTTGGGGCACGTGGTCTCCAAGGAAGGGATAGCTGTGGATCCCGCGAAGGTAGTATCAATTCAGGATTGGAAGTTTCCGAAGAATGCTACCGAAGTAAGAAGTTTCTTGGGGTTGGCGGGTTATTATAGGAAGTTTATTAAAGACTTCGCGAAGATATCAGCCCCATTAACCCGCTTAACGAAGAAGAATCTTGTTTTTGCATGGGACGTAGATTGTGATGATGCGTTCCGACGGTTAAAGAGAGCTTTAACCACTGCTCCAGTTTTAGTGTTGCCAGATGGGAGCAAGCCATTTGTTGTTTATACCGATGCTTGTGGGACAGGACTTGGCGCAGTCTTAATGCAAGAGGGAAGGGTGATAGCCTATGGTGGAAGGCAGCTGAGAGTGCATGAGAAAAATTACCCTACCCATGATTTAGAATTGGCCGCTATTGTTTTTGCGCTTAAGATTTGGCGCCATTATCTTCTTGGTGAGAGATTCGAATTGTTCACTGACCACAAATCATTGAAGTACCTGTTTTCTCAGAAGGATTTGAATTTGAGACAGCAAAGGTGGATGGAGTTCTTAGCATCCTATGATTTCGAGATAGCGTATACCCCTGGCAAGGGTAACGTGGTGGCGGACGCCTTGAGCAGAAAAAGGTTGTCCTTGAGTCCATTGTTCGTCGAACAACGAAGCTTGGAATTTATCTCGATGTTTGATTTCAGACCTTCCATTGATTATGTACCCGGTTTGCTAGCTTCCTTGGAGGTTAGACCTACTCTTTTGGGGCGAATTGGAGAAGCACAGAGGGACGACCCACAGTTGGTTGAGTTGGCGGAGAAGCTCATAAGGGGGGAGTCGTCCAGCCATTTGAGTAGGTACACCCTGGACGATAGGGGGTGCTTGCGTAGAGACGGTAGACTTTGTGTACAGCAAGACGAGGGTTTGAGGAAGGCTATTCTTGATGATGCACACCGTTCTAGGATGACCATTCATCCCGGTGGGGACAAGATGTACCAAGACATGAAGCGAGTTTTCTTTTGGGCCGGTATGAAGAAGGATGTGGCCGAGTATGTCGCCAGATGCTTGGTGTGCCAACAAGTAAAAGCAGAGCAAAAGAAGCCCGGCGGGTTGCTTCATCCGTTGGATGTTCCGATATGGAAGTGGGATAGTGTCTCGATGGATTTCGTTGATGGGTTACCGAGATCGAGGAAGGGTAATACGGGAATTTGGGTTGTGGTAGACAGACTTACTAAGAGCGCCCATTTCATACCCGTGAAGAGTAAGAGGACTGCTCCATGGCTAGCTTCAGTATATCTTCGAGAGATAGTTCGATTGCATGGGGTACCCTCTAGCATAGTGAGTGATCGAGATCCTATCTTCACTAGCGAGTTCTGGAGAAGTTTGCAAGAAGCAGTGGGGACTCAATTGTGTCTGAGCACCGCATATCATCCTCAGACAGACGGCCAGACTGAGAGGGTGAATCGTGTCCTAGAAGTCCTTTTGAGGCTTTGTATCTTAGATTTTGGAGGTACATGGGAAGAGCATCTTCCATTGGTGGAGTTCGCATATAATAACAGCTTTCAGTCCAGTATTGGTATGGCTCCTTTCGAAGCTCTCTATGGAAGGCCTTGTCGATCACCTACATGTTGGTGGGAGTCTACGGACAAGATCTTGCTTGGGCCTGATATGGTTAGGGAGACTTCTGAGAAGATTGACTTGATTCGAAGAAGGATGAAAGCAGCGCAGGATAGGCAAAAATCTTATGCGGACAAGAGAAGGACGGATCTTGAGTTTGAAGTTGGGGACATGGTCTTTGTCAAAGTGTCTCCGTTACGAAATGTGGTTCGCTTTGGATCTGTTGGGAAGTTAGCACCAAGGTTCGTAGGGCCATTTCCCATTAAGGAAAGGATTGGACTGATGGCATATAGAGTGGAGTTGCCCGACAGACTTAGTGGGGGTACATGATGTATTCCATGTGTCGCATTTGAGGAAGTGCTTACACGAGACGGTAGAGGTGGTAGAGCCGAGCTTGCTTAAAGAAGTGGAAGTAGAGCGTGATGCGACTATTCGACGAGCTCCTACCCACATCCTTGGGTCAGAGACTAGGAAATTGAGGAATCGAGAGGTTCAACTAGTCAAAGTACAATGGGGAGAAGACGAGAGCAACACAACTTGGGAAACGGAAGCGAAGATGCGTTCATTGTACCTGTTCCTTTTTGAGGGTATGTCTTTTAACTTCTCCTTTATCGTTCGTCTAATACTTATCTTATCTTTAGTATGTCCTCTCATTTGTACCTTTGACCTTTAGATAGGGTAAACCTATGGTTGAAACATGTGTTTGAGACATGTTATAGTTGATGGATGCAAGTGGATGCAAGTGTTTGCTAGTGGTTGCTCGTGGATGCATATACACACACTCTAGGCACTAGATCGGCTCAGTCACTTCATATTGCATATTGCATAAAAATTGTGTGTAGGAAGCTATATTTATGGATGTATAATGATTGTGTTATCATATGGATGATGCATTTTGGTGAATGATTGTGCACTCATGTAGATATTGTATGTGTCGGTAGGGTTCTCTCGCATACATAATGGATGCATGGCACTATCATGGTTTGCATATGTTCATACATTAGATAGGGAACATATACACACACTTTTTGCATATGCTCATACATCATTAGAAATTGTTTTAAGGACAATGGATGCCCGTGTTTGATGGATTGAGTAGATGGTTGTTTGGATGGTAGGATATGCATTCTCCTTAGCTTAGAGATTTCGGGGACGAAATCCTTTAAGGAGGGGAGAATGTAACACCCCGAATTTTAGTTAATGCTAAAATTCACTAATTACAGAATAAAAAATCTCAGATGTGAGAATTGGGGGAAACGGGCTGCGTCGTTGCGTTCGTCTCAGAAAAATACGCGAAATAGAGTCCGAGTTTTCTAGAATCGGAGTCCGTATGGCCCAGTTATGGCCCAATGAAGTTGGAAGAAAAATCAAGTTAAAAACAGATTTAGAAATGCAAAACCAGATTTTGAAATTGGAGCCAGCGGGGGCCAGGCGGGAAACTTCCCGCCCTACCCATGTCGACAGGGCTGTCGACAGGCCTGTCGACAGGGGAGTCGACTGCCCTGTCGACTTGCCTGTCGACACGGCGTGTCGAGCCAGAGGGCCTGGGTGCACCAGGTCTGGTTTTCTGGCTAGGGCTGGGCTGGGTTCTAGAGATTTCCTAGATCTGACGGACCTAATCTAACCTAGGGTTAATCCTATGGTCTAAAACACACCCTAATCCTATAAATACACCCTAATGCAAGCCTAATCCATACTAAAAATAGAAATAATGGCCTCATGCCGCCAAAATCAAACTTAAGAGGAGCCTCCACTAATTTATGAAGGAAGTTGCAAGCTAATCAACATCTAATCATCATCTTCTTCATATTTAGCAACTAGTTCTACTTCATAAGTTTGCTAATCTTGGTTTTGGTGAGTTTCTATCACTTTAACATCAATTGCTAAAGTAAGTAGATTGGGTGTAATGAGACTTATGGTCTTGAATGCGGATTAGTGAGTTTGAATCATTTGTAATGATATGCTACTCTATGTTTTCCTATGTTTATGCATATTTAATAAGTGGGTTTATGCATGTTTAACAAGTTGGTTTATGCATGTTTAACAAGTGGGTTTATGCATGTTTAATAAGTGGGTTTATGCATATTTAATAAGTGGGTTTATGCATATTTAACAAGTGAGTTATGCAAGTTCATATGCAAGTTATGTGTATGATGTTATGTAAGTTATGTGTAGGTTGTTATGCAAGTTCATAGGCAAGTTATGTGTATGCTTAAATGCATGTTTAACATGATATGCAAGTTATGCATGCTTATGCAGGTATGAGAATGCTTATGCAAGTTATGTGTATGCTTAAATGCATGTTTAACATGATATGCAAGTTATGCATGCTTATGCAAGTATGAGAATGCTTATGCAAGTTATGTGTATGCTTAAATGCATGTTTAACATGTTATGCAAGTTATGAGAATGCTTATATGCAAGTTCAACATGTTATGCAAGTCATGTGTATGATAATATGCAAGTTTGGGTTAAATGTAGTTGGGTGAATATATGCTCATATATGCAAGTTGACATCCTCTTAACCCATGACAAAGTTATATTCTAAGATTTGGTTAAACCCATGATATTTGTGATGGATCTTCCCTTTATTATGTCATGAAAGGAGAACGATTTACGTGGGGAACGATGGGGTTAATAAATATGTTAATAAAAGTATGATTGGGTATGATTAAGCATACCATAAAAAAATAAATTAACATAAGTCGGAATTTACCTATTGAGTTAGGTCTACCCCATGGGAATTTACCTATTGAGTTAGGTCTACCCATGTTATGAAAAATGTGTAATTAATTAGGGATAATTAATTATGGGGGTGATTAATTAGGTGTAATTAATCAACTAAGACACGAGGTTGGACCCTTTTGTAGCGGAAGTCTGCCCGGAACCGACCGGCCATCCAGCGGCTACAAATGATTGGCCCAATGTGAGAGGTCTTAGTCATAAATTAAATACGTGATTAAAGTAAAGACACGAGGTTAGGCCTTTTTTTATGACAGAAGTCTGCCCGGAACCAACCGGCATATCCAGCAGTCATAAAAAGATGGTCTAATGTGAGAGGTCTTTATGAGGTCATGATCTTAATTAATTAATTAAGAAACACTTAACCATATTAGCATGTAGTGGGACATGAGGGGTTAAGTGGGTGCCTTGGGTGGCATGTGGAAATCTAGTGGTTGCCTTGGGTGGCAATAGAAAATACGATTAGAATACTTAACCAAAGTGGAAACATGTAATTAAACATGATTAAAGGGTTAAGTGGGATGCACTAGAAAAGGGGACAAGCTTAGGTGGGTAGCTTGTGGGGGCCCATTTCAACCAGTAACGCATATGTATCTTATTGGGCTCGACCCATGTCGAGGACGGGACACGCGTACTGGGCTTGACTATAAGAGGCCAAAACGGGTCAGCGGTGGCAACGCAAGTACAACGGGTTTCATATGCGTGTGTGGACCCGGGCTGGTAGGTAAGACGTTGTTGCATCGTGTGGATATAAGCCGTGCACCGTTAAGTATATTGGGTTGCCACTTTGGGGAGTGATACACCCCACTGTGGGGCCGGCACGGGTATCTACGGTAGGGAGCCGATCGCTTGGGAGTGGTGGTACACCTAGTGGAGATAGGGGCAGACGGCACCTATGTAGTCAGCTAGGGGTACACGAAACTACTGGGTAAATTTTCTAAGTCCTTGGGAGGGATCAACCTTTAAGTAGGAATGACTGGTGTGGTGCAGTGTAGTAATTATCCTTGGGTGGGTAAATGCGTCTTTACAGTTATCTTAGTCTACCAAGCTGCTTAGTGTAGCCATTCATCCCCAGACATTACCGTATGTCAAGTTTATGTCTTCTCTGGTTACTTTAATGATTGTATTGTTAAAGTTATAGGACTCGCTCAGACTTATGTCTGACCCCGTTGTTTTTATCTTTTTCCCAACCCTCAGGTTCTCAGAGTGGGCCCAGCACGAGTGGGCTTTGATCAGGCTGCTTTTATTACTCTCTTGGAGCTTGGACCCTAGATGTAGAGCTCAGCTTACCCTTTTCTTTTATGGCTATCAGTTCATGTATTGGGATTATGTATTTTTATTTAGCAGGATGGATATTTGTACTTGACTTCTATTATGGTTTTGTGATGTAACCAGACATGTTTTATTTTCCGCTGCAATTGAAATGATGTTTTAAATTTTCAAGTATTACTTTTATCTGTCTTGCTGTAATTACTCTGTTCTATATTCACTCAAAATACTCCACCGATGTTATGGCATTCCCTTAGAGAGTGACCATAGCGGGCGTGGGGTGTTACACATAGGTGGGTAGCTTGTGGGGGCCCATTTCAACCAGTAACCCATATGTATCTTATTGGGCTCGACCCATGTCGAGGACGGGACACGCGTACTGGGCTTGACTATAAGAGGCCAAAACGGGTTAGCGGTGGCAACGCAAGTCCAACGGGTCTCATATGCGTGTGTGGACCCGGGCTGGTAGGTAAGACGTTGTTGCATCGTGTAGATATAAGCCGTGCACCGTTAATTATATCGGGTTGCCACTTGGGGAGTGATACACCCCACTGTGGGGCCGGCACGGGTATCTACGATAGGGAGCCGATCACTTGGGAGTAGTGGTTACACCTAGTGGAGATAGGGGCAGACGGCACCTATGTAGTCAGCTAGGGGTATACGAAACTACTGGGTAAATTTTCTAAGTCCTTGGGAGGGATCAACCTTTAAGTAGGAATGACTGGTGTGGTGCAGTGTAGTAATTATCCTTGGGTGGGTAAATGCGTCTTTATCGTTATCTTAGTTCACTCTAAGTCTGATTGGCTACTGAGTGTAGTCATTTATCCCCAGTCACACCGTACCAAGTTATATCATATCCTTATTACTTTAATGATTACATTGTTAAAGTTATAGGACTCGCTCAGACTTATGTCTGACCCCGTTGTTTTTATCTTTTTTCCAACCCTCAGGTTCCCAGAGTGGGCCCAGCACGAGTGGGCTTTGATCAGGCTGCTTTTATTACTCTCTTGGAGCTTGGACCCTAGATGTAGAGCTCAGCTTACCCTTTTCTTTTATGGCTATCAGTTCATGTATTGGGATTATGTATTTTTATTTAGCAGGATGAATATTTGTACTTGACTTCTATTATGGTTTTGTGATGTAACCAGACATGTTTTATTTTCCGCTGCAATTGAAATGATGTTCTAAATTTTCAAGTATTACTTATATCTGTCTTGCTGTAATTACTCTGTTCTATATTCACTCAAAATACTCCACCGATGTTATGGCATTCCCTTAGAGAGTGACCATAGCGGGCGTGGGGTGTTACACGTGGTATCAGAGCAAAGGTTACCGGAACAGATAAAATTTTTAGAAAACTATTTTTCTAAAAACATTTTTGGAAGAAATATTTTCAAAAACATGTCTTTAAAGAGAAAAGTTTTTGAAAGAAAAGCATAATCCCCAATAGCCATATCTTTGTCCTTCGAATTCTCCGTTTTGAATCTTTCCTTTTTCGTTTCAGCATGGCTGAGGATCTTAACTTTCCGGAGGGTGTGACGATACCAGTATGGTATAGGAGATTGATGGAGGCTAGGGCCACCACTGCGGGTCCAGCAAATGTTCCTCCACCAACCGTAGCACCCGATCTTCCTCCTCCCCCTCCTCCTCGCACGGATACTTTTGCTAAGACTTGCAAGGAATTCAAAGCTATGGGAGGAAAACCTTTTCAAGGATCTGAAACTTTTGTGGAGGCTAGAGATTGGCTTAAGGAGGTGGAAGAGTTGATAGATATCTTTGAGATGGAAGAAGGAAAGAAAGTCAAGTTAGCTGCTTGGTTAATGAAGGGAGAGGCCTCATTCTGGTGGGAGGTCACTAATGGGGAACGCCCCGTTGACTCTTGGGCGGATTTTAGGCAAAGATTTGTGGCAACGTTTCTCTCAAGGGAGGAGGAAAACTTGTATATGGAAAGATTCTTGACTCTAAAGCAAGGAAATCTCTCAGTGAAGGAATATGTCAACAGGTTTAATCAATTGGCAAGGTTTAGCCTAGACATGGTGAATACACCGGAGAAGAAGGCTTTGAGGTTCGTGAAAGGCTTGAATGAACCGATGCATGGGTTGGCTATGACTCATATCCCTATGGGGGCCACCTTTGAGAAGCTAGTTGACATGGCACTCATGCATGAAGAAGAGAAGGGTCCCAATGCTAACAAGGCACCCGAGAAGAAGGGAGATCAAAAGAGACCTCAGCAACAACAGCAAAACAAAGGTGGGAAAGGCAACGGTGGCAAGGGGAAGAAGAAGTGCTTCAATTGTGGGATACCAGGCCACATAAGCAAAGATTGTAGAAAGAAGAAGAAGACTGGTTGCTTTCATTGTGGCGAAGCAGGGCATCTAGTGAAGGATTGCCCTAAGAAGGGGCAAAGGACGGGATCTACCTCAGGAGGGCAGGGGCAAGCTCTTATGGCACCGGGTCAGGCTAGGGGGCAAGTACAGGCTCTCGCGGTTCCACCGATTCAGGAAAGAGGTAGAACTATTTCCGTTGAAAGTCTGGTTTTTCTATTTGATCATCCTGTCCGTACATTGTTTGATTCAGGCGCATCGCATTCGTTTATCTCATCATCATTAGTTGAGTCACTGCACTTAGACACCAGTCTGGTAGATGATCCCTTGGTTGTTTCAAACCCAATTGGGGGCTCCACTTACTTGTCCATGATATGTTTGGGTTTGAAGATTTCTATACTTAGCATTGAGTTCAGATGTGATGCTTTTGTGTTGGGCTTCACGGGCTATGGGTTGATTTTGGGCATGGACTGGCTATCCAGTAATGGTGCCGTTCTTGATTTCGAAAGGAGAGTTGTTAGGCTCATGACCCGCTTGGGTAACACTCTCGAGATCTCATGTAATCCTATGGATTCTGTTATGCTAAGTTATCTTGAATCGCTTGACGCTTCGGTCGAGAGTTTGCAGTCTGTTAGAGTGGTCCAGGATTACTCGGATGTGTTTGAGGAGGTGAAGGGCTTACCTCCGAAGCGGGAGATTGACTTCCGAATATATCTGGTGGATAATGCTAAACCTGTATCTTTACCAGTGCGCCACATGGCTCCTCGTGAGAGGAGGGAACTCCATAAGCAAGTAGGGGAGTTGCTTGAGAAGGGGTTCATAAGACGAAGTATATCGGAGTGGGGTGCTCCAGTAGTTTTTGCTACGAAGGCGGATGGGTCCCTCAGACTTTGTGTAGACTATAGAGAACTCAACAAGCTCACAAAGAAGAATAGACACCCATTGCCGAGGATTGATGATCTTTTCGATCAGTTGGTTGGCGCTTCAGTATTTTCTCAATTGGACTTAGCCACGGGGTTTCATCAGTTGAGGGTGGCTGTGGATAGCATAGATAAGACTGCCTTTAGAACTCCGGATGGTTTCTATGAGTGGCTGGTGATGCCATTTGGGTTGACGAACGCCCCTGCATACTTTGTTGATTTGATGAGTAGGGTGTTCAGGGAGTTCCTTAATAAGTTCGTGGTGGTCTTTGTGGATGATATCTTAGTATTTTCTAAGAGTGAAGATGAGCATGCCCAACATCTTGGGGAGGTGTTGAAGACTCTTCGAGCACATAGCCTTAAGGCGAAATTCTCTAAATGTCACTTCTGGAGGAAGGAAGTGCGGTTCTTGGGGCACGTGGTCTCCAAAGAAGGGATAGCTGTGGATCCCGCAAAGGTAGTATCAATTCAGGATTGGAAGGTTCCAAAGAATGCTACCGAAGTGAGAAGTTTCTTGGGTTTGGCGGGTTATTATAGGAAGTTTATCAAAGACTTCGCGAAGATATCAGCCCCATTAACCCGCTTAACGAAGAAGAATCTTATTTTCACATGGGACGTAGATTGTGATGATGCGTTCCGACGGTTAAAGAGAGCTTTAACCACTGCTCCAGTTTTAGTGTTGCCAGATGGGAGCAAGCCATTTGTTGTCTATACCGATGCTTGTGGGACAGGACTAGGCGCAGTCTTAATGCAAGAGGGAAGGGTAATAGCCTATGGTGGAAGGCAGTTGAGAATGCATGAGAAAAATTACCCTACCCATGATTTAGAGTTGGCCGCAATTGTTTTTGCGCTTTAGATTTGGCGCCATTATCTTCTTGGAGAGAGATTCGAATTGTTCACTGACCATAAATCATTGAAGTACTTGTTTTCTCAGAAGGATTTGAATTTGAGACAGCAAAGGTGGATGGAGTTCTTAGCATCCTATGATTTCGAGATAGCGTATACCCCTGGCAAGGGTAACGTGGTGGAGGACGCCTTGAGCAGAAAAAGGTTGTCCTTGAGTCCATTGTTCGTGGAACAGCGAAGCTTGGAATTTATCTCGATGTTTGATTTCAGACCTTCCATTGATTATGTACCCGGTTTGCTAGCATCCTTGGAGGTCAGACCTACTCTTTTGGGGCGGATTGGAGAAGCACAGAGAGACGACCCACAGTTGGTTGAGTTGGTGGAGAAGCTCATAAGGGGGGAGTCGTCCAGCCATTTGAGTAGGTACACCCTAGACGATATGGGGTGCTTGCGTAGAGACGGTAGACTTTGTGTACCGCAAAACGAGGGTTTGAGGAAGGCTATTCTTGATGATGCACACCGTTCTAGGATGACCATTCATCCCGGTGGGGACAAGATGTACCAAGATATGAGGCGGGTTTTCTTCTGGGTCGGTATGAAGAAAGATGTGGCCGAATATGTCGCTCGGTGCTTGGTATGCCAACAGGTGAAAGCAGAACAAAAGAAACCAGGTGGGTTGCTTCACCCATTGGAAGTTCCGTAATGGAAGTGGGATAGCGTCTCGATGGATTTTATTGACGGGTTACCCAGATCAAGAAAGGGTAATACGGGAATTTGGGTCGTGGTAGACAGACTTACTAAAAGCGCCCATTTCATACCTGTGAAGAGCAAGAGGACTGCTCCATGGCTAGCTTCAGTATATCTTCGAGAGATAGTTCGATTGCATGGGGTACCCTCCAGTATAGTGAGTGATCGAGATCCTATCTTCACTAGCGAGTTCTGGAAAAGTTTGCAAGAAGCAGTGGGGACTCAATTGTGTCTGAGCACCGCATATCATCCTCAGACGGACGGCCAGACTGAGAGGGTGAATCGTGTCCTAGAAGACCTTTTGAGGCTTTGTATCTTGGATTTTGGAGGTACATGGGAAGAGCATCTTCCATTGGTGGAGTTTGCATATAATAACAGCTTTCAGTCCAGTATTGGTATGGCTCCTTTTGAAGCTCTTTGTGGAAGGCCTTGTCGATCACCTACATGTTGGTGGGAATCTACGGATAAGATCTTGCTTGGGCCTGATATGATTAGGGAGACTTCTGAGAAGGTTGACTTGATTCGAAGGAGGATGAAAGCAGCGCAGGATAGGAAAAAATCTTATGCGGACAAGAGAAGGACGGATCTTGAGTTTGAAGTTGGGGACATGGTCTTTGTCAAAGTGTCTCCGATACGAAATGTGGTTCGCTTTGGATCTGTTGGGAAGTTAGCACCAAGGTTCGTAGGGCCATTTCCTATTAAGGAAAGAATTGGACGGATGGCATATAGAGTGGAGTTGCCCGACAGACTTAGTGGTGTACATGATGTATTCCATGTGTCCCATTTGAGGAAATGCTTACATGAGACCGCAGAGGTGGTAGAGCCGAGCTTGCTTAAAGAAGTGGAAGCAGAGCGTGATGCGACTATTCGACGAGCTCCTACCCGCATCCTTGGGCCAGAGACTAGGAAATTGAGGAATCGAGAGGTTCAACTAGTCAAAATACAATGGGGAGAAGACGAGAGCAACACAACTTGGGAAACGGAAGCGAAGATGCGTTCATTGTACCCGTTCCTTTTTGAGGGTATGTCTTTTAACTCCTCCTTTATCGTTTGTCTAGTACTTATCTTATCTTTAGTATGTCCTCTCATTTGTACCTTTGACCTTTAGATAGGGTAAACCTATGGTTGAAACATGTGTTTGAGACATGTTATGTTTGATGGATGCATGTGGATGCAAGTGGTTGCCAGTGGTTGCTCGTGGATGCATATACACACACTCTAGGCACTAGATCGGCTCAATCACTTCATATTGCATATTGCATAAAATTGTGTGTAGGAAGCTATATTTATGGATGTATAATGATTGTGTTATCATATGGATGATGCATTTTGGTGAATGATTGTGCACTCATGTAGATATTGTATGTGTCGATAGGGTTCTCTCGCATACATAATGGATGCATGGCACTATCATGGTTTGCATATGTTCATACATTAGATAGGGAACATATACACACACTCTTGGCATATGCTCATACATCATTAGAAATTGTTTTAAGGACAATGGATGCCCGTGTTTGATGGATTGAGTAGATGGTTGTTTGGACGGTAGGATATGCATTCTCCTTAGCTTAGAGATTTCGGGGACGAAATCCTTTAAGGAAGGGAGAATGTAACACCCCGTATTTCAGTTAATGCTAAAATTCACTAATTGCAGAATAAATAATCTCTAATGTGAGAATTGGGGGAAACGGGCTGCGTCATTGCGTTCGTCTCGGAAAAATACGCAGAATAGAGTCTGAAATTTTGTAAATCGGAGTCCGTATGGCCCAGTTATGGCCCAATGAAGTTTGCAGAAAATTCAAAGTTAAAAACAGATTTAAAAATTAAAAATCAGATTTCGAAATTGGAGCTAGCAGGGGGGCCAGGCGGGAAACTTCCCGCCCTACCCATGTCGACAGGGCTGTCGACAGGCCTGTCGACTGGGGAGTCGACTGCCCTGTCGACTTGCCTGTCGACACAGGGTGTCGAGCCAGTTGGCTTGGGTGCACCAGATCTGGTTTTCTGGCTAGGGCTGGGCTGTGTTCTAGAGACTTCCTAAATCTGACGGACCTAATCTAACCTAGGGTTAATCCTATGGTCTAAAACACACCCTAATCCTATAAATACACCCTAATGCAAGCCTAATCCATACTAAAAATAGAAATGATGGCCTCATGCCGCCAAAATCAAACTTAAGAGGAGCCTCCACTAATTTATGAAGGAAGTTGCAAGCTAATCAACCTTTAATCATCATCTTCTTCATATTTAGCAACTAGTTCTACTTCATAAGTTTGCTAATCTTGGTTTTGGTGAGTTCCTATGCCTTTAGCAAGTAATTGCTAAACTAATTAGGATAGGATATTAGGAGGCTATGGATGTAAATGTGGATTATGCAAGTTGTGGTTGTCATATGTTATAAGTTCATATGTAAACTTGCCTCTTTTTATGATATGATGTGTCATGTAAGTTCATATGCAAGTTTTATGCAAGTTTATATGTAAGATCATATGCAAGTTAGTCTCTTTTTATGATATGCATAACATATGCGAGTTTGCCTTTGTGATATGACATGATTCATGTGCAAGTTAGTCTCTTTTTTTATGATATGCATAACATATGCGAGTTTGCCTTTGTGATATGACATGATTCATGTGCAAGTTAGCCTCTTTTTATGATGTGCATAACATATGCAAGTTTGCCTTTGTGATATGACATGGTATGCAAGTTCATATGCAAGTTCATATGCAAGTTTTATGCAAGTTCATATGCAAGTTTTATGCAAGTTCATATGCAAGTTCATATGCAAGTTTTATGCAAGTTTATATGCAAGTTCATATGCAAGTTTGTCTCTTTTTATGATGTGCATAACATATGCAAGGTTGTCCCTATGTATGACATGTTATGTAAACGAATTACGTGGGAAACGATGGGGTTAATATGCATGGTTATAAAAAGGTGTAAAGTTGTTATGATTAAGCATAACATAAAATGAATGGACATAATTGGGAATTTACCTATTAAGTTAGGCCTACCCACATTATGGAGTTGGGAATTTACCTATTAAGTTAGGTCTACCCACACTATGGAATTGGGAATTTACCTATTGAGTTAGGTCTACCCATATTCTTGAAAATGGTAATTAATTAGGGATAATTAATTATGGGGTGATTAATTAGGTGTAATTAATCAACTAAGACACGAGGTTGGACCCTTTTGTAGCGGAAGTCTGCCCGGAACCGACCGGCCATCCAGCGGATACAAATGATTGGCCCAATGTGAGAGGTCTTAGTCATAAATTAAATACGTGATTAAAGTAAAGACACGAGGTTAGACCCTTTTTATGACAGAAGTCTGCCCGGAACCAACCGGCATATCCAGCTGTCATAAAAGACGGTCTAATGTGAGAGGTCTTTATGAGGTCATGATCTTAATTAATTAATTAAGAAACACTTAACCATATTAGCATGTGGAGGGACATGAGGGGTTAAGTGGGTGCCTTGGGTGGCATGTGGAAATCTAGTGGGTTGCCTTGGGTGGCAATAGAAAATACGATTAGAATACTTAACCAAGTGGAAACATGTAATTAAACATGATTAAAGGGTTAAGTGGGATGCACTAGAAAAAGGGACAAGCTTAGGTGGTAGCTTGTGGGGGCCCATTTCAACCAGTAACCCATATGTATCTTATTGGGCTCGACCCATGTCGAGGACGGGACACGCGTACTGGGCTTGACTATAAGAGGCCAAAACGGGTTAGCGGTGGCAACGCAAGTCCAACGGGTCTCATATGCGTGTGTGGACCCGGGCTGGTAGGTAAGACGTTGTTGCATCGTGTAGATATAAGCCGTGCACCGTTAATTATATCGGGTTGCCACTTGGGGAGTGATACACCCCACTGTGAGGCCGGCACGGGTATCTACGATAGGGAGCCGATCACTTGTGAGTAGTGGGTACACCTAGTGGAGATAGGGGCAGACGGCACCTATGTAGTCAGCTAGGGGTATACGAAACTACTGGGTAAATTTTCTAAGTCCTTGGGAGGGATCAACCTTTAAGTAGGAATGACTGGTGTGGTGCAGTGTAGTAATTATCCTTGGGTGGGTAAATGCGTCTTTATCGTTATCTTAGTTCACTCTAAGTCTGATTGGCTACTGAGTGTAGTCATTTATCCCCAGTCACACCGTACCAAGTTATATCATATCCTTATTAATTTAATGATTACATTGTTAAAGTTATAGGACTCGCTCAGACTTATGTCTGACCCCGTTGTTTTTATCTTTTTTCCAACCCTCAGGTTCTCAGAGTGGGCCCAGCACGAGTGGGCTTTGATCAGGCTGCTTTTATTACTCTCTTGGAGCTTGGACCCTAGATGTAGTGCTCAGCTTACCCTTTTCTTTTATGGCTATCAGTTCATGTATTGGGATTATGTATTTTTATTTAGCAGGATGAATATTTGTACTTGACTTATATTATGGTTTTGTGATGTAACCAGACATGTTTTATTTTCCGCTGCAATTGAAATGATGTTTTAAATTTTCAAGTATTACTTATATCTGTCTTGCTGTAATTACTCTGTTCTATATTCACTCAAAATACTCCACCGATGTTATGGCATTCCCTTAGAGAGTGACCATAGCGGGCGTGGGGTGTTACACTAATTAACATGTATAACAGTTAAGTTTTCTAAATTTACTTAACCCACCTTCTTGTCTAATTAATATGTTATAATGGTTAAGTGTTCTAAATTTACTTAACCCCACCTTCTTGTCTAATTAACATGTTATAACACTTAAGTGTTCTAAATTTACTTAACCCCAACTTCTTGTCTAATTAACATGTATAATGGTTAAGTATTCTAAATTTACTTAACCTCACCTTCTTGTCTAATTAATATGTTATAATGGTTAAGTGTTCTAAATTTACGTAACCCCACCTTCTTGTCTAATTAACATGTTGTATTGGTTAAGTGTTGCCTATTCATATGCCACTTAATATTACCATTCTTAGCATGTATGTTTATTGGCATTAATTAATTTATTAATGCCCCAACCTCTGACGTTAGAACTATTGTTTGCGGTTGCTGGATGTGCCGGGCGGTTCCGGGCAGACTTCTACCGCAAACTATTCTAACCTTGGTAAATGCGCTAACCTCTCACATTAGATCTGTGTTGTTGTGGTTACTGGATGTGCCGGGCGGTTCCAGGTAGTTTTACACCGCAACTCAATTTAACATCGGGATAGGCATGTTCAACTTTTAGCCAAATTACATATTTACAGTACATGTCCAAGTTTAGATGTTACATGCTAATTATACCAATTTCACAAAATTAGTCACGTTTCAATTCTCAAGTTATACCCAACAAATTCAATTACAAGTTATTAATCAAAATAGGCCACATCCGATCTTCCCAAATTTACAATAATAGTCATGCTTCAAAATCGCAATATACATTCTGCTTGGCTTCCCAACCAATAGTTATGCCCAATCTAGTTTTAATATTTCAGTTTGCAGATTACGCTCAAAACTTGGTTTACATGCCAATTAACCCAAACTTGCAATTAAAATGATAATAATACCCCAATAGCAATTACAAATTATGCCCAACAATTTCACCGAATATGTTATGCCCAACCAAATACATTATGCCCAATATTTAACCAAAATAGGTTATACCCAAATATTCCCTGTATTCCAATCGTTCGTATTTCGCGATTTAAGCCGAGGTTCGAATGTAACCCAGGTTCATAAAAGAAAAAGGAAACAGGGGAAGAGAGAGAAGGAGCAAAAAATAAGAATAGGCATAAAAATAGGCATGTAACAACAGACCTAATACAGGAAATTTAGATCCAACAAAGATAGATTCTTGAATAAACTGATACAATCATTATCACAGGCATAAGAATAACATCATGAACCAAAAAGGATTATATGCCTGATGTACAACAAAGATAGGCATGATTGTATTAATATAATAATTTCTTAGGCATGTAAAATCATGGAATCAATTGAATGATAGGGATAAATATGAAAAGATTATCTTATCATCAAGCATGGACATAGATTCATTTTATTACATGCCAAGATTACAATCAGGTATTTAAATCTGAAAATAACATGAACTTGCATTGCTAGGATTAGAAAAGAAAATTGAAGCGTTGTTGTTGCAGAAACTCTAATTTGATGTTGATTAAGCTTCAAAGTTGATTGTTGATGAAGAACTACTAATATGATTTAGGTTTTTGAGGCGACGGATAAGAGAATTGAGAGTTCAGCAGCATAGAGTCGTCGTAAGGAATTATTATGAATTAGGTTTTAGGTTTAGAGATGTATATATATGTCTAGGATTAATTCTAGCCTTTAGATTAATCTAGGATCAATCTAAACCATCCAAGTCACAAAGACACCGCACCAGGCCAATCAGAACAAGCCACATATGCCCTAAGACACCAAAAATCGTCACTGCCCAGATCTGGCTGATGGGGTCGACCCCTACGGGGGGGGGGGGGGGGGTCGACACCAATGTCGACCCCGGTGTTGACCCCAAAGAGCCTGAGCTGACATAGGTGTCGACCCAGCGAGGCTTGGGTCGACACCCCAAACGTGGTCAGTTCCGCTTTCCTCCGCCCGCCTTCGCTGTTTTGAATATTTTATTTTAATTCTGGTTTAAACTGAAATCTTCTAACCTCCATAACTTATTTATATTGTATCAGTTTTACGCAAACTCGGACTCTATCTCAAGTAGAATTCAAAGACGAACGCTATGGCGCAACCCATTTACCTTAATTCTTCTTTTAAAGATGAATTATTCTTTAATTATCTCTTATGTCCTGTTTTAAAATTACGGGGTGTTACATTCTCTCCTCCTTAAAGGATTTCGTCTCCGAAATCTCCAGGTTAAGAAGAATGTCTATCCTACCATCCAACATTCATCTACTCAACCATTGAATCACATGCATCCATTGTCCTTAAAAGGTCTCTAATGCTTTTCATGAACATATGCATAGTGTATGTATATGTCCTTACTCAAATGCAAAATCAGGCAGTCTACTGATTCAGTTGACCTCCTTAATGCTAATTATGTCAGTGCCATGAGTCCATCATGTATGCAATTATTCCCAATCGTACTTTATAACTTCTACATGAGTTCACATTCATTCATAAAAATGCAACATCCATATGATAACACATCAAGTTTCAATCCATATATATAAAAATTCACTCATGCATATGCAATATGGAAGTGACGGAACCGATCTAGTTCCTAATGTGTGTATATGCATCCACGAGCAACCACTAACAAACACTTACATCCACTTGCATCCACCAAACATAACATATCTCAAACACATGTTTACATCCATTGGCATCTACCTAAGGATCGAGGATAGGATCGAGGGGATATACTTAAAATATAAAGACTAGCATGAAAATAAACTTTACTGAAGAAGAGAGATCAAGGATATACCCTCAAAAAGGGTACGATGTGCGTATCTAGTCTTCAGACTTCTAAGCCGCATCTTCTTGAGCTTCACTCCATAGCGCTCTGACTGTCTTAACTTCACGATTGTTTAGCTTCTTAATTTTTGTTTCTAGAATGTGAGTTGGAACTTATTTCACTATCGCCTCTCGTTCTACCTCTTTCCTCCAAAAATGACATTCAGAGAACTTAACTTTGAGTTGATGTGCTCGAAGGGTATCCGAGACTTCCCTTAGATGCAAAGCATGTTTTCCTCACTTTTAGAGAAAACCAAAATATCATCTATGCACAACCGAAGTGAACCATCCACCTTTGTAGCGAAAACAACTGGAGCACTCCTATTCAGAAATACTTCGCCTTATGAACCCTTTCCCAAGTAACTCTTTACTTGTTTACTAAGCCCTTCCTTTCCTTTGGAGCCATGTGTCGTATAAGTAGTGCAACTGGATTTGCATTGTCAACTATATATATGCGAAAGTCTATCTCACGTTTTAGGAGACAAACCCCTAACTTGATTAAAAACATCTGCATACTCGTGGACTATTCTAATGGATCGCAAATCGTTGATAGATGCATCAAGTGAGTCTAGGTAGCTAAGCCAAATTGATCCGTTAGGGTCGCACGAAATATTTCTCTAGGGTATTCCTGAGGCAAGTCAAAAGTCTAACTACCCTCCTTTCACAATTACCAGCTAACCAATCCATACCTAGAATCAACCCATAGCCCACGAAACCAAAAAAACATAAGCATTACACTTACTGAATACTAAATATAGCTATTCTCAAATCCTCACAAACCAAAGATAAATGAGCCGAACCACCAATTAAATTTGAGACAATAATGGGATCTTCTTCTATACAAGCACTATGGTACAGAGACTCAACTATGGAAGCAAATATAAACGAATGCGAAGCGCAAAAATCAAAAAGAGTACTAACAAGATGATCAAAAAGAAAAAACTATACTTTTCAACAGAAACTTTACTACCTCTCTCTCAGGTACACTGGCGGTGAGAGCATGCACTTGCCCTCCTGAAAATCTTGTCCTTTGTTCCTTCCCTTCTCCTCAATTATATAACCCATTATAATAACGACACTTCCTCTTGTCTTAGATTTTTCTATTCATTCCTCCTTTGTGAACCAAGTCCATATCCATGAGTTTCTCATCCTTGGGTTGTGCTCCTTTGCCAAACTCCCTCATTCTCATCTTTGCCATCCTTGTGTGGCTTGTTGAAAAGTCTCTTGAAAGATGCCTCCATCGCTTGGAAAACCCTACAAAGCTTGAAAGAAAATTAGCCATAGGTGAAACTACTGCGGCTATATTGAATTTGGGCACTTCTTCGCCCTTTGACAGGTGTCGTAGTCTCATCAAGCCTACGGAACCATGCCGCGATGAGGTTACCTCCTTGAAAGCCAGGAGCCCCGGAGACTCAGTAAAGAAGGAAAACAAGGATTCAAATAGAGGATCAAAAGATAGTGCATATGGCTTTGGGGAATATTCCTTTAAAACAAAACTTTTCTTTAGAAAATGCTTCTTTTAAAACCGTCTTGAAAATAATTTTTCAAATCTTTTATCTGATTCGGTAACCTTCAGCTCTGATACCACGTGTATCACCCCACCTCCATTAATGTCACTCACAAAGGGAATGCATTAACTTCAGTGAAGCGTTATGGGTGAAAGATGCAGAAAAATTACAAGACAAGCAAATAAAGCAGCGGAAAATAAATAAAACTTTACTTCATTGATAAAACATCAGCTTGGCAAAACAGTTTGTACAAAGATTGTTTTCCAATACCAAAACACCAATACCCAGTATAATTAAGTATCTATCTTATTTAATAAAATAAAGAAGCATAAAATGACAATGATATTCCCTAATAAAGCGTGAGCCAGCCATAGTAGTGGAAAAGAGAGTCCAAAAGCAATATGTCGGCTATCTTCAAGCTTGGAAAGAGAAAGGGTCCAAATTAAGCTGAGCTATTCCCTCCCTGACTACCTGGAGGGGGCGGCGGAAGAAAAGAGGCGAAACAAACTAGGTCAGACATAAGTCTGGTAAGTTCAGTGACTTTCAGTATGTAAACAGGTAAAAGTAACATGACATGAATAAACTGAATATAAGGCAATACCGTGATAACAAGGATAACAAGATAACATAAGATCGGCATAAGATATGATAAGGCGAAATAAACTGAATGCGCTTCTACTCTTTCTTTGCTTCGCTACTACCCTGTTATTCATATTTTTATACCTCTGCACCAACTAACTAGTATCCTAACTAGTGTCTTTTATAGAATGATTCGTATTCACTACTAGTGTCCAAACTAGTATCCTATGTTGTACAATAAGGTGATCCCAACCCCACAATTGTGGTAGCCTTCAGGTGTACATCTAATATGAGGCTCTTACCTCAATCAGCTTAATTGCTATGAAGATGTTAGGTGTATCCTTACTACCTTCAGCGATCGGCCCCTACTCGTATCGATCTAGTTCTAGTTTGGGTCGCTCGGCCCTCTCCTTGTAGATACCTGTGCTATTCCCACCGTAGGGTGTATCAAGCCCTAAGGTGGCAACCCGACACAATAAAGACGCACAGCTTTATATCTACTGATGCCCAGTGGCTAATTCTTCTACTTCGGAATACGTGCACGCAGGTGATCCCATCGGAACCTGCACTGCTGCACAACCTGCCACTACTTTGACCACTTATAATTAGCCCAGTAATCGTGCCCCACCCTGCCTAGTTCAGGGTACCATGATACATCTATGTGGGTTACTACTAAAATGGGTCCCCGTTACTAGGGTTTCCTACTGGTTAAGTTTGTGGGCCTATATATACAAATATTACCCAACTATACGAGATGTACTTAACCCTCCCACTGATTCCAACATGTTTATTTAACAGTAAAGTTTGTGGGCCTATATTTACAAATATTACCCACCTAACAAAGGTTTACTTAACGCTCCCACTTTTCAAGTCAGTATGTATTATTGGTTAAGCTTGCCTTAACCCTACCCACTTTGTTCTTGCAATATTGGTTAAGTGTTGTCCATTGATGTTAACTTAACCCACCCACACATTATGTTGTATTTGCTAAGTGTTTCCTATTAACTTAAACCCTGTTCACTCATCATGTTTTATTAGTTAAGTGTTTCTTATTAACTTAACCCCACTCGTTCATCTTGCTATATTGGTTAAGCATTTCTTATTAACTTAACCCTTCTCATTCATCATGTTGTACTGGTTAAGTGTTTCCTATTAACTTAACCCAGTTCATTCATCATGTTATATTGGTTAACTTAACCCTGCTCACTTGTCTAATTAACATGTTATAACGGTTAAGTGTTCTAAATTTACTTAACCCCACCCACTTGTTTAATTAACATGTTATAATAGTTAAGTGTTCTAAATTTACTTAACCCCACCTTCTTGTCTAATTAACATGCATAACGGTTGAGTGTTCTAAATTTACTTAACCCCACCTTCTTGTCTAATTAATAGGTTATAACGGTTCAGTGTTCTAAATTTACTTAACCCCACCTTCTTGTTAACATGTTGTAACGATTAAGTGTTCTAAGTTTACTTAACCCCATCTTCTTGTCTAATTAACATGTATAACTGTTAAGTGTTCTAAATTTACTTAACCCCACCTTCTTGTCTAATTAACATGTTATAACGGTTAAGTGTTATAAATTTACTTAACCCCACCTTTTTATCTAATTGACATGTATAACGGTTAAGTGTTTTAAATTTACTTAACCCCGCCTTCTTGTCTAAATAATATGTTATAATGGTTAAGTGTTCTAAATTTACTTAACCCTGCATTCTTGTCTAATTAACATTTTGTATTGGTTAAGTGTCACCTATTCATATGTTACTAAACCTTACCATTCTTAGCATGTCCTTTATTGGCATTAATTTATTAATGCCCCAACCTCTCACATTAGAACTGTTGTTTGCGATTGCTGGATGTGCCGGGCGGTTCAAGGCAGACTTCTACCGCAAACTCATTCTAACCTCGGGTTTTAGGCTAAATACGCTAACCTCTCACATTAGATCTGTGTTGTTGCAGTTACTGGATGTGCCGGGAGGTTCTGAGCAGTTTTACATCGCAACTCAATCTAACCTCGGGTTAGGCATGTTCATCTTTTAGCCAAATTACATATTTACTGTACATGTCCAAGTCTAGATATTACATGCTAATTATCCCAATTTCACAAAACTAGTCATGTTTCAATTCTTAAGTTATACCCAACAAATTCAATTACAAGTTATTAATCAAAATAGGCTACACCCAATCTTCCAAAATTTACAATAATAGTCATGCTACAAAATCACAATATACCTTCTGCTTGGCGTTCCAACCAATAGTTATGCCCAATCTAGTTTTAATATTTCAGTTTGCAGTATATGCCCAAAACTTGGTTTACATGCCAATTAACCCAAACTTGCAGTTATAATGATAATAATGCCCCAATAGCAATTACAGGTATGCCCAATAATTTCATCGAATATGTTATACCCAATTATTTCACCAAATACATTATGCCCAATATTTAACCAAAATAGGTTATACCCAAATATTCCCCGTATTCCAATCTTTCGTATTTCGCGATTTCAGCCTGTGTTCGAAGATAACCCAGGTTCATAAAAGAAAAAGGAAACAAGGGAAGAGAGAGAAAGAGCATAAAATAAGAATAGGCAAAAAATTTGGCATGTAACAACAGACCTAATACAGGAAATTTAGATCCAATAAAGATAGATTCTTGAATAAACTGATACAAACATTATCGCAGGCATAAGAATAACATCATGAACCAAAAAGGATTATATGTCTGATGTACAACAAAGTTATTCATGATTATATTGATATAATAACTTCTTAGGCACGTAAAATCATAGATTCGATTGAATGATAGGGATAGATCTGAAAAGATTTTCTTAACATCAAGCGTCGACTTAGATTCATTTTATTACATGCCAAGATTACAATTAGGTATTTAAATCTGAAAATAACATGAACTAACATTGCTAGGATTAGAAAAGAGAATTGAATCGTTTTTGTTGCAGAAACTCTAATTTGATGTTGATTAAGCTTCAAAGTTAATTGTTGATGAAGAACTTCTAATATGATTTAAGTTTTTGAGGCGGCGGCTAAGAGAATTGAGAGTTCAGCAGCATAGAGTCGTCATAAGGAATTTTTATGAATTAGGGTTTAGGTTTAGAGATGTATATATAGATGTCTAGGATTAATCTAGCGTTTAGATTAATCTAGGATCAATCTAAACCATCCAAGTCACAAAGACACCTCACCAGGCCAATCAGAACAAGCCACATATGCCCTAAGACACCAAAAATCGTCACTGCCCAGCTTTGGCTGATGGGATCGACCCCTACAGGGGGGTCAACACCTATGTCGACCCCAAAGAGCCTGAGCCGACATAGGTGTCGACCCAGCAAGTCTCGGGTCGACACCCCAAACGTGGTCGGTTCCACGTTTCCTCCTCCCGCCTTCGCTATTTTAATATTTTATTTTAATTCTTGTTTAAACTGAAATCTTCTAACCTCCATAAGTTCTTTATACTGTATCCGTTTTACGCAAACTCGGACTCTATCTCAAGTAGAATTCCGAGACGAACGCAATGGCGCAACCCGTTTCCCTTAATTCTTAATTTAAAGATTAATTATTCTTTAATTATCTCTTATGTCCCGTTTTAAAATTACGGGGTGTTACAATGGAAAACTTGCGTAGACTCCTCTGATTTAAACAATGGATGCCTCAAGGATTGCTTTCTACTCTCAAAGATCGACCTACTTGTTGACTCAGCTGCCGGATACCAGCTACTATCTTTCATGGACGCTTACTCTGGCTACAACCAAATTCCAATGAATCTTCATGACCAGGATCATACCTCTTTCATAACAGACCTTGGGCTTTACTACTATCGTTTCATTCCCTTCGGCCTCAAGAATGCCGGTGCCACTTATCAGCAAATGGTTAATTTGCTCTTTAAAAACCAAATCAGGAAGTCCATGGAGGTTTACGTGGACGACATGTTAGTCAAATCAAAAGAGTCCAACGACCACGTCCACGACCTCTCTGAAATGTTCGATATCCTTCGCTAGTATGACATGAAACTCAATCCTTTGAAATCCTCCTTTAGAGTCGCTTCGGGAAAATTCTTGGGTTTCATCGTCAATTCTCCGGGAATCGAAGCCATTACAGAAAAAGCTCAAGCTATTCGGTACATCCAAATCCCCAAGAACATCAAGGATGTTCAAAGTATAAATGGAAAGGTCGCTGTTTTAAGTCGGTCCATCTCTAAAGCCACCGACAAGTGCATTCCTTTCTTCAATTTATATCGAAAAGGAAAACGCAACTTTGAGTGGACCTAAGAACGTGTTTCCACATTCGAGGACCATCTAAACCATTTAGAGCAACCACCTATCTTATCTAAGCCTGTGGATCATGAGTACTTATATGTTTATTTGGTTATTTCTGTATAGGCAATCAGCTCGACACTCGTATTCATCGAGAATCACATACAACGACCCGTCTACTACATAGGAAAACGATTGACGGGAGAAGAAAAGAACTACCCAAAGCTGGAAAAGCTAGCGTTCTGCTTATTGATTTCTTCTCCGAAGCTTCAGCCATACTTCCAGTCTCATCAATAAAGGTGCTCACCGACCAGCCATTACGACTGGTCCTACAGCGACCCGAAGCATCTGGACGGCTGCTAAAGTGGGGTATGGAACTAAACCAGTTAGAGATAACCTTTATTCCCCGCCAGGCCATCCTCGGACAAGCCCTTACTGAGTTCATCATAGAATTCACTACTACCGAAGAGACTCCTGCAGAAAACGCTGAAGCTCCTGACACTCAATGAAAATTGTTTGTGGATGGCTCCTCGAACCATAAATTCTCTAGGACCGGAGTCGTACTCATCACACCCAAAGAACTCCGTTATACTATGCAGTAAAACTGAATTTCCCTGCTACCAACAACAATGCAGAGTATGAGGGCTTGATCGCTGGACTCAGAATCACGATTGATCTCAAACTAAAGACTGTCCAAATTTTATTTGATTCACAACTCATCTTTGGTCAGGTGCAAAGAGAATATCAAGCGAAGGAGGGACGACTCGCCCTATATTTAACCCAGGTTCAGGAATTACTCACTTACTTCATCCACTTCGTCATCTCACATATACCTCGAGAATAGAATGAAAAAGCAGATTCACTAGCTGAGCTAGCAACCTCCGAGGACTCACAACTCTTGGGTTTTGCCCCCATCGAAGTGCCCAAGTCCCCTAGTACAAGAAAATACAGACTAAGGTGGCCATGAACGCCGAATCTGAACCTGGATCTAGGATGACACCGATCAAGAATTACCTGCAACACGGGATCCTTCCAGAACGCTACAAGAAAAGGCGAGCGCTCACCCGTCAATCAACTCGCTACCTTCTCATGGATGGGGTGCTCTACCGCAGAGGCTTCTTTGTCCCGTTGCTCAGATGCGTAGCCCATGACGATGCCATCCTAGTTCTCACGAATGTACATGAAGGTGAGTGCAGCGACCATACTAGAGGACAAACCCTGGCCAAAAAAATACTCAGGCATGGCTATTATTGGCCCATGCTCGATCAAGATGTCGTAGACTACGCTCGCAAATGTGACAAGTGCCAACGCTTCTCAAAGATCCCAAGGGCCCCGCCTACAAAGTTGACACAAATGATTAGCCCATGGCCATTCTCCATGTGGTTAATCGACATCATTGGTACTCTTCCAATGCCCAGAGGCGGGGAACGATATGTTATCGTGGCAGTTGATTATTTTACCAAATGGGCAAAGGCCGAAGCTCTTGCCACAATCACCACTAAGAAGATGATCAAATTCATTGTACGCAACATCATTACTCGATATGGGTCCCTCAAGCTATCATTTCCAACAACGACACTATGTTCGAGTGCGCCGAGTTCAATGCTTTCTGTCAGCGACACAACATCGACAAAAGATTTTTGGTGGTGGCATATCCCCAAGCCAACGGGCAAGTTGAGGCGGTTAACAAGGTCATCAAATCCATTATCAAGAAACATCTGGAAAAGGCTGGGGGCATGTGGGCGGTTTAACTTCCTCTTGCCCTATGGGCCTATGGAACCACCCATAAGACAACAACCGGACATGCTCCTTTCAAACTTGCCTGTGGGTCCAAAGTTGTTATTCCCATTGAGCTCAAACTTCCGTCTCATCAAGTCATTTATTTTGACTCGAAGGCAAACTAAGATTTACTTCTAGGATCATTCAACTTGCTAGAAGAGAGAAGGAGCGAAGCTGACCTCAGAGCCACCGCCCGAAGGCAACAATTCGCCTAGTATTTCAATTCTGGGGTCCGCCGTAAGGACCTCAACGTCGGCGACCTCATCTTGAAATGGGTCTTTACTCCACCAACCGGCCTCGCCCCTTGTTGGGAAGTCCCGTACTCCATACAATGGAAGCTCGGCAATGGATCTTTCAAACTCGCAATCGTGGACGGAGATGAACTCCTAAGGGCATGAAACAGCGGGCGTCTCCGCCGCTACTTCACATAACTTAGTTCATAGTTATTAGAAGAAATTATGTTCAGCTTCCTATCTCCATCATGTTTATTCCGCGCATTACATGTTTGGTTACTCCTAGCAACCTGCAGGCATATAATCCGTCGATCGCCGTATCAGCCCCCGAGCATGAGAGCCGGTGCTGCCACATTTAGTCCAAACATCACTAGTTATGACCGGCACCCCGAGCATGGGAGCCGACAATGCTGCTCGAGTTGTCGGCCCGTGGCGTGACCGAGAATAAATAACCACGAACTCGAACCTCGGCCCCATGACGAGACCGAGGATAAATCATTTCGCGCCCATGTCCCAAGTGACTTGGGGCCGCCTGATGGCCAGTAAGTGGTGATGTAAATTTATCCCCTAGCTATGGGTGTTTGTCGAATCTTAGCACAACACCAAGACCGACCTAGAATCCTTTCCTCCCCGAAGCTCTCAAGGCTAAGGGGTAGCCCATGGCCACGATCGGACCCAACGCGCTGATGATCCGGGCTTCTCTTCTCAAGCGAATAAACGATGTCTGCAGCTCGCCTCAACCCGATGAACGACGGGAGAGCCACACACCGGACGGACCGCATAACGCGACGTCATATGCCTTCGCTATACTTAGGATTAACCCTGGTAAACCCAATACAGCAGGCACCTAGCCTGGTTTCGCAAACTACGGGTTTCTTGAGCTAAGGGAGACTTGCTGAAACCAGTGTTCTATCTCGCCTCTCTAGAATAATCAACCCAGAGCGCGACCCCTGATCACTTTTTTGTTAAGTGTAACGATAAGTATGCTTATGCAAGTACGAGACGTAGGTAAACTTAAGAAGAACATCCGAACACTTGTCACAAATTGCAATCTTTAATAATTCATATTCAATTTTTACACACAAATATTCAACAAACTACATGTCTAACATCTTTTTTTTTAAATGACAGGGTGTACATGAAAACCACACCATGTCTTGAAAAACCAAAAGCGAGGACCGTACTCACATAAACAATCGACCTACTCTACCAAAATAAGTGGTAATTTCTACTTAAGATGCTAACACTAATCGTTTCTTTTCTTCTTGTACTTTTGCTTTTTTGCAGATTCGGCACTTGACGGTTCTTCCCCCACGCCAGTCCTCTTCCCGCCTGATCTGCTCCTTCCTCCTCGACCCTCCGAATAAGTGCCGACTCAGGAGATACTGAAAGGCTCTCTCATTTGCTCCATCCTCGCTACAGATCTCATTGACATCAACAAGGGTGGTATGCGGCATAGGCATGGGGGTACTTCCGGCCGCTAGGATAACCACAACTTCACTCTTCTTCGTGATCTCCCTACCTTCCCGGTCAGCCTTCTCCATGGCCTCCCTAGCGGCCATCGCTCAGCGAGCTTCTGGGACTTATGCGACATAACAACGGCAGGCTTAGTTTTCTCAAGGGACTGGTTTCCTTCTACTGGGCTTCCTCATCCTCTCTTTTCTTCCGGGGCTCATCAGCAGCCCCTTCTTCTATGCCTCCTCATTGGCCCACCTCTGTGCGACCATTTCAGCGGCTCTCACCTCAGCGTCCCGTTTGATCTTCATTAGGACCTTCTACCTGGCAGCCTCGTCCTGCCTCTGTTTCTCCTCCACTTCCTCGCTTTTAGCCACCATCTTGGCTTGTTCAGCCTCTACCATGGCTGCCAACGAGGGTACATCGGCTTCCACTGGACCTCTGGCACGAGAAATCTACCCGTCAACTAACTCTCTGTCCGGCATAAGGCTCTTATACATGCTGGGAGTTATCCTTATAGCCGTGTAGGCATCCAATTGATCGCCACCTTCTCCAAATCGCACTACCGCAGGTCTTGGCCTAGACCCAGTTTTTTATGGTACCGCGGGGGCAGGGCCCGATGCCATGGTCAGTCCAGGATGGGCTATACAGTAAAAACACAACCGTTTGTTTCGCAAATTCGGTAATCACGTCATCCTTGGGGATGCAATACAAAAGAAATTTACCTTCGTTCAGGGACGGTGTAGAAAAGACAAGAGGGGTACTTGTGGCGGCAGGTAAGGTGAATCCGGTTTCTCCTATCCCTGGGTGCTCAGGGTCATACTCAGTCAGAACCCAAATTGAAGCTGTGGGATTGCTTACCATAACCGATTCAGAGGCCAGTGGTCGATAGGATCTTCCTTCTGCAAATGTCTCCACTACCACAATACTCTCAGTCATGGTTGTTTTCCCTTTCTCGGCAGTGAGCCTCTCTAGCTTCTCTCTCTCGGCATCCTCGAGCAACAAACTCTTACCCTCCTCCAGCTTATCGCGCTCTTCAGCTGTCAACAGATCATCATAAGCTGTCGTTCATCAAAAGTACTCACATCCTCTTGACGTAGATAAGCTTCATATGGAACCAAACTCTCCCAGGTTCGAGCTAGTTCATGGGGGTAATCTTCAACCCATGAAAGCCCATGAGATCTTAGAACTTTAACATACATATTTCGGATGTCTTCCTCCGCGTACAATTGAACCCAGAATTCTGTATCCTCCAGCTGCTCTCTCAGTTATTCCACCTCTCTCAGATGTGCCGCCCTCAATCCATGCATTTTTCCCAACACATCTCGATTACTGGCCTCCGCATCCTTCTTGGCCTTTTTATATCTTCAAGCTGTCTCTTCAGGCTGTAATTCTCCACTCTCAAAGCATTGTTGTCTTTTTGGAGGTCGAAGACCCTCGCGTTATCCCTTTCCAGATCAGTGCATACTTTATCCACCTCAGCTTGTCCCTCTTTAGGGTCGTGTTCTCGGTGGTCAGATCAGCTACAATTTCCATGAAACGAAGCGAGTGTGATCGGCCTCCTTTTTGAGTATTTCGTACCCTTTCTTCATCCCAGCTACCCCAACAAGATTCACAAGTTAGCGTGTGAAGAAATGGGAAATGGATGACAATGTGCCCATTGTACAAAAAGCCAACTTACCTATTTCAGTGTTCAGATTGCTGTCGATAACCCCTTTAGCATCGACAACCAACTCTTGGTTGATGAGCTCCAGGTTTTTCTTCCTAATCATCTTTGAGATTTCGTAGGGGTACTTCAGAAATTGGTCAGCCTGATGGTATTCAGCCCTAATACTTATACAGACATCCCGGGATTCCCTGAAAGAGGATGGTTGGAGATCTAGAAGGAACTTTATTTCGTCTAAATAATGATGAGGAAAGTCCTGCATCAGTAGCGCTTTCTTTTCATCCATAGGGAGCTCTTGCCTCTTAGGCTTTGTAAGGTCTTACCTCCCCACTGCGGTTGTCCTCCCCGGTATTGATTGGCCAAGTGGCGACTCCCTCCCTTTAGTAGTTGGAGCAAGAACCCAGGGCACTGTGTGTAAGGATGATATCGAAGATGGACACAGAGAACCCCCCTAAGTTAAGTCGAGAATCTCCCTCGGACACCCGAATCGGAGGGGGAGGAGGAGTCGGAGATCGTCAGGATCGATCGCCACCTCGATGCTCACTGTCACGACAATGCGGGGGTAGAGTATCATACAAGCTAGTCCCTCTCTAAAGCCCTCAAAGAAAGCATTCCAAGAGCGTTGGAGGCCTCCATGTCATAACCTCATCCTCCACGCCCTCTAGCCACATCACCTGCCAAAGAAAATGAAGCGAAGTCGGTTAAGTCGTACGCTCAGATAAGCCACTATGTTGTGTAGTGTTAATGAGTGTGTGCCCTAAGTGTTCTCTCAACAGACTAGATTATGGTCCACTCGAAGGAATTAACCCCTCCACAGCAATAGTTAGTTCTTCCAGGCTAGCCGTAACTTGCCACGGGGACACTTCTAAGTCAAGTTTGTTAAAGGCGTCAAACTAGCCCACCTCCTCGAGCATGGCAACGATCTCAGTCGGGACCACCGGAGACTGTGTTCTGTCTAATGTTCCTCCCCCACCTCTCCTGTTAGAGGCGGGACTGGAATGCTCGACACACCCTCATCCTCGGCCGACCTCTCCTGACCACGAACCCCGTCTCCGTGTACATCTCCTCGGAACATGACAGCCTTCTTAGGTTTGGCCTGCCAGAAGGCAGCTTTCTTTTCAAACCAACTGGAGCCATAGGGCCTTCCCTCACCTTCCCTTTTGGTACACTGCTCGCAACGGCAGGCCAAAATATAGCCCGATCATCCGGAAGAAACCCCGTGTGTCGAAGTCGCTCCTGATTTGTCATGGTATCAGTTTTATGAACCTCTTCGGGAATCGCTCGCAGATCATTATGGCATTGTCGGTACTCTACAATAGTGGGCGCCACTGGATTTCTTGCCATGATAAAAAAAATAATGAGATGCAGGATCCAACGACTTTATAATAGGTAACAGAGTTCGAAAGTACTTACTTCCTCCTATCCACCTCCTAGCAAATCCAGGCGGGCAACACACAAAGAACCAATCTTGTTTGAACACCGACGGCCTGGGCCACGTCACGACAAAAAACTTTGTGGCAGCGGTCTCTTAGAGGAACCATTATGAGGGCAATCAACTTGACGTTCTCCTGAAACTAATGAAATACCGGATGTCCTCTCTGGTAGGTTCCAAGTGCAAGTATTCACGGTATAGAACGTTGTTCCTAGGAGCGACGAATAAGCA